>CM008284.1:25125513-25490891 GCA_002319775.1 Fagopyrum tataricum | reverse complement strand
AACAAGATCTCGTGATTCTTCTTCGGCTCTTCACGTGATCAAATCACGTTCTTGCCATTCCAAAACCACACACAACATGCACATACACATACCAACCATCAATACCCTTAGCATACATCTAATCCTAAGCTAGAAAGATTGAATCAAAGAAGAAGAGAAGGAAAAGAAGCAAGCACTTACCACTACTGAAGATCCTAGGTTGCAGGGAGGATCAACACACACCAAAGCTGGCTTCCAAGCACAACCACAACAACCACTAGCATCAACCTCAACAAGGCCACACAAAACCTCTTGCAACCAAGGAAAAACCAAGATCAAGATCAAGGAAGGAAAGGGAAGAAGAAGAACGTAAGTTTAGTTGGGAAGGAAATAGAACACTTGCTCCTGAGGCCAAGAATAAGCTTAAGGAAGAAGAAACAAAAGGTAAAGCATGAGTCAAGAGAGTCAACAAAACCGGCTGCAGCCGCCGGAAACCGCAGAGGCGGTCCCATGAGCCGCAGGGGCGGCGGTCATGCCCGCGGGTGCGGAAAGGCCAATCTCGGCCCAAAGCCAATCTCGGCTATGACCCGATCTCGGTCCGAAAGAATAGGGGTCTCACAGTAATATAAGATTTGTAGTTGTGGTTTGTAGTCGTGGTTGTGATATGTAGTTGTAGTTTTTTAGTAGGTTTTTGTAGATTACGATTTTGTAAAAAAAAATCTTTATACACGTTTAGTAAAATTAGATTTAAGGGGATTTCTTTGATGTAAAGACAAAAATTTTCCTACAAGATATATTAAATTTCAATTTTTTTTTCTTTTAATTTGTTTCTTCTTCAACAACTGACTCCAATTTGGAATGAACGATAGAACTTGGATCTGGGCAGCATCTTCCAAAAACTAGCAAAGCAACCTAATTTCATCATCAATGACACCCCTTACATTAATCTCCAATCTCTGGCCCCTAGCTTCATCTATTGTTTTTCCTCAACCTCTGACACCTCAATTGCTTCTAGTAATTGGACCAAATAACAATCAACACCGATTGCATCTCCTTCTGTACCTCCCGACAAGAATTTTGCCATTCCGGATCTGAGTGAGAAGAAGGCTTCTCCTAGCGATGAATCGCTCAAACTGGTTAACAAGGAATGGTAGAGGGTCTGAATCGCTCGCTTTTGTTTTTAGATCGCACCTCTGAATCGCTGAAGTTGGTTGATAAGTAAGGCTTCTCTCCTAGATCTCTGAATCGCTCAAACTTGCTTCATTTGTTGCTTCACTGTTGCTTCACTGTTGCTTCATCTGTTATTGCGTGCAGAGGAGAAGTGCTTGCTCCATTTCAAACTTGCTTCATATTTGTTGTTTCCTCTGGTACAGTAGTCGATATCCAAGTTGACAGGGAAGGATAGAAGGGGTCTTCAAATTTCTCAAATCTCACATAATCTTGGATTTTCAGTTTTCTGAAATCTCCGTTTCAAAGATGAAAAAATACAAGATAGAACGCTAACCCAATTTCTAAACCCGTAACTAAATAGAGCTTCCAAAAAATTGAGCCCACCTCAAATCTAAAAATACCTCCTTCTCAACACAACTAAACACAGCCTAAGTTGATCGTTTTACTTATCAAAAAATTATACTTTCTAATAACTTATTTCAAAAACCTATTAATATATTTAAAATATGGCGTTTAACTTATTGAAAAGCTCAACTTACCATTATAACTATCTCGATGATAGATGGATATGTAGAATTTTAAAATCCAAGTAATTTAGTTAGTTACTTGAATTCAAATATTTAATGTACATGATATCCTACTTTATCATATCCTACTTTATGATATCCAATTAAGCAAATCAGATCGTGGTTTTCTTAAGTACATACTTAGTTTCTTTTCAAAAAAAAAAAAAAAGTTACATACTTTGTCTCTACCTTAAATTGATTGCATTTAAAAGCCTTAATTGATGATTATGTTTACAAAAGTTATTCTGTATAATAAGAAATGACAATTTCTCTCTACCTTAAATTGATGATTGTGTTGTACTTGGACCATATTTTATGTTATTTTAGTTGAATTTTAGAGTAATAGGTTAAATATATGATATTAGGTTAGCAATGTTTGATTAGGATCGATTGTGCAAGGAACCCCTACAAACATTAGCTACATGTGAGTATGCATTTCTAACCGAAAGCTCACTCGTTCAATCCGACATTGGATTTTGGTGAACCGTATCCGCTGAGAATTTATATAGGTGATGGACCAGGTGAATATTTACGATAACAAGTCGGGTGATAAATAAGGTATTCACTCGTCACTCAATCTTTTGACATCCAAATATATAACATGTGGTCTAGTTGATGGGTCGAGTTGTGATTTTGGATGTAACAACTACTTGTGACGTAGTTGATCCAAACTCAATACTTTATCAATATGACTTGGTCATTGAAATTATTTTATTTGAACATTTAATTTAATGTTTTAAACTAATTTTTGTATAAGTATTAAACATTACATATTGTTTCTTTTTTCAAAAAAAAAACACCAAAATTAATTTAGACATATATTTTATCATTGTGCAAAAAAAGAGAAAACTTATGAAACCGCATAAAATTGATTAAAAAAATGAAGGGTATCATGCAAAGTTATGAATATTAAGATCAATATGTACGTTTCATTTTATGATTATTTTGTTAACTTATCCTCTAGAATATAAATTAAGAATATAAATTTGTTTCTTGTTTTATGTAATTTTATAGGACACGTTTATGTAAAGAAACAAGTATTTGGGATTTTGTAGTAAGAAAAAAGATGGTGTAAGTTGCATGAAAAGTTGGGAGAGCAGCAGATGAATTTGATGTGCGAGGAAAAGAACAAGGATGGGGGATTTGGAATTTGGAGTTTGTTAAAAAGAAAGTTCACGTGAGGTTACCACTTCAACTTCAACCCTAATGCCAAAACCCAGTTTCTCAATTTTGCTTTCACAACACTTTTTGGCATTACACTATACTCACATAGACACATAGTCACCTCCATTCTCTTTTCCAAGACTTACAACTGCCACGTTTACCTATTTCATCTAATAAATTACTACAAAATTATATATATATATATATATATATATATATATATATATATATATATATATATATATATATATATATTTTAAGCGGAGAGAGATGTTAGGGTTAAAGATAGGAATATATTACAATTATTGGACTTAATAACTGTTTAGATATAATAGGTATTTGTTTAACTAAAAATTATTTAAATATATTTAAAGTTGTTCAACACATGTCAATTATTCAACTATAAAAATATTTAAATATATCGTTAATTGTTTAACTATAATCAAATTTTGTTCGAGTGTTAATTTATATGTCTAATTCTTCAAATATAACATGTATTTGTTCAACTAAAAATTGTTCAAATATATTCAAAATTGCTCAACTATGTTAATATTTATGTTCAATTCTTCAAATATAACATGTATTTGTTCAATTAAAAGTTGTTCAAATATATTCTGAATTTTTTAAATATATGATCAATCATTCAACTAAACTTTTGTTCAAATATATGACCAATTTATATGCCTAATAACTTTTAGTTGAAAAAAATACATGTTATATTTAAATAATCGTTACTTAATCTAATGGTTATAGACCCTTTCTACTTTTGATCCTCAAACCCCTTCTTTTCGTATGTCCAAATAATAATAATAATAATAATAACTATACCATATATTCTAGGCCGGATCAATGTATTTCGATGACCATGCATCTTTCTAGAACTATATATAATACAATTATCTTTATCTTTATAACTTCGGTCATACAATACCAAACTTATGTGCATTGCCATCATAGTCGGAGACGTGGAAGAAATTCGCCCAAATTGTTGAATTCATAATCATTAAACGAAATAATTATATTCATAGATTTCGTTAGGTTAAAGTTGACGCGGAATCCATCACACGTCTAAGCGCATATATCCGTAGGGTCTAACTTCCAAGTTCAGCATATAAGCTCAATAGGGATTATTCATCCTAAAATCAATTGGCAATAAGAGGAATGTCCACCCTCCACACGCTCCCTCAAGTGCAACCGTTTACCTCACTTGACGAAATGCCTTAAGGCCGGCTAGCCCAACCGGACGGACTATCCACTCTGATACCATGCTAGATTTTGTTGGGTCAAAATTGACGTGGATCCATGGAACGTCCAAGTGCATATGCACGTTGAGTCCAAGTCCAACACATAAGCCCATCAAGGTTTTATCATAAAACCAATTGACAATATGAGAAGTAACCCACCAACCTTATATATTAGACTTGTTATCCCAACATATATTATCGACATGAAAATCATAAACCTCCACACATATCTTCGTTTTCGTGTGCTCACATTATTCGAACCCGAACAAATTTTGAAATAGAGAAATTTACTCTCTTAGCCTGTGTAGGGCATAATCCATCTATATATAACTATCCATCTATATATAACTGATTCAACATTTAAATTTCAACTGTCATAAACGTTCATATGGCCGTTATGAAATGAAATCACTTTTACCCTTGTCTGGTTGTAACTCTGGAAACAGAAACGGATTAAAAATTAATCTAGTCTACATTAGTACATTGTTTATGGAATCATTTCACGTGGTTTCATGCAAAATGCACTTGCTTCTCCCATCTTGTTCCCTTATAGGGTATCAAAACTAATCAATTTCTACTACAATTTTTCAAACCACAAGGAATAATTCCCAAAAACTTAATGAACATAGGTATACGTATGGACAGATACGTTTTCATTTCGTTTCCGTTTTCGGAGTTCAAACCAAACGGTTCCTTAGTCTCAATTAACCCTCATACACAGTCATATTGCACGTTGCATTAGTAATTCCGTATAACAAAACTATTAATCGAAATTCTAATTAATCGATCTTGTCCAACCTTAGAGATAAGGGTGAGAGAGTGTGAAAGACAAAAGTTAAATTGAATGCATATTCTCTAGTATAATGTTTTGTGGCTTATTCTAACATGCTAGTAGATATGCAAAACAAGACTCATTAAATAGCATACAACCTTGCAATTTATAGCTTGATAGCTACCTTCCATCAATATTCTCTCTATCGCCATCTCTTCCTCTCTACAAACACACAAATTAAACTCGACTTGTACGTTTCTTGTACTACTATCGCAATACCTACCATATGGTCCATATACACAAATTATCTCACTTTATATTTATATATATATATATATATATTCTAACCAATTTATGATTTCTAAATTAGTATTTACAACACTTTTAAAAAATATCATCTCATAACATAATTATATGAATTATGTTATGTGTAGTTCAAGCACAAATTCCACGTATTGGAGAATTTTACTATAGATAGAACTAGAAATTGATCAATATCTAAGGAATTAATCTTCTTCTTTCTTTTTTTTTGGAAATTTTGGATAGTATCCTGTAGTTTGGGATTTTTCGGATTTACCTAGATATTTTTTAGTTCGGATGGTGTCCCTGTATTTTAATATTTTTCGAAAAATGTCCATTTTCGTTTAAATTCAACTAAATTATCTTTTTTTTAAAATAAGAAAAAAAAACTTCTTTTAAAAAAAAGATAAAAGATGCTAAATATTTTGTACATATATTTTTTTTAAAAAAAAATTATTTTAAGTTGACATTCTTTACAATTTAAAGAAAATTGAACAATTTCCGAAAAATATTAAAACATAAAGGTACCATCTAAACTAAAAAAATACATTTGGACAAAATCTGAAAAATCGTCCGAAATTTTCCTTTTTTTTGTTCAATTTTACTGTTCTAAACTTCTGATGATGTCGAGATATATGCATTTTTAAAAAATTTAAAATGAGACAAAAATTGAGGTAAATTAAGGGAAATTCCGGATGGTATCCTTGTAGTTTGGAATTTTTCGGATTTTGTCCAAGAGTTTTTTCGAGTTCTAATGGTGCCCTTGAGATTTGTAATATTCCTGATTATACCCAAAACCATTTAAACTGTTAACGTCATCCGTTAACTAATTTCACACACAAAATAATTAAATTCATGCTCCTAGATCTGGTTCAAGTGAAAGATATACGCCTCTCCATCCCAATTCTATACCCCGCAGAAATTTATCATGCTTCTCTCCCCCGATCGTATATCTCCATCTGAACAATGAAAACAGAAGGCTCTCATATCTCCAGGTAAGCTACTGAAACCAAGCTCCATGGCCAACAAACATAATAGACAATAAACAAAACATGTAGAATTGTAAATTGACCGAAGCATGATTGTAAATTAACCGAGTTGATTGTATATCTCCATCTAGATAGACAGAGATGAGAGGTTCAGTCAATTTGCAGAAAATAAACAGTAAACAAACAAAGCAAACTATCAAAAATTGGTCTTTTGTAAGCCACTGAACCACGTTCAAGCCAAATTGTTATGCATCCTTCAATTGACGATGACAACATACACTCCATAACCTATTGATCGATGTATGTACACAAAAGAAAAATAAATTCTAAATTTCCAATCCAATATAACTTATTTTGTTTTGTAAACCTAAATCCAGATCTTCCAATCCAATATCTTCAATTTCATTCCCAACAAACAAATCAACAAAATCGCAAATACAAAGCAGATGTACATGTCGAGATAGCATCTTCACAGATCGTACTTTTATCCCAACTTTCGAAACTGGAGACGGAGAAGCACAAGGTACAACGACTTAGAAGAGGAGACCGGGTGAAGAATCGAAAACAGTCCGAAAATTAATAGACAGCGATAGCAATTTGAACGAATGTCAAACTTGTTCTCCAGATGAAGAATCAAAAACAATCCGGGACAGAAGATGAGAATTTGCCCTATTTTTATTTCGTTCATTTATTTGTTTGTTTATTCCATGAAATTAGTTGAAGCTAATAGACGCCGATAAAGATTTAACGGATTTGGGCAAAATCAGAAATATTACAAACCTGAAGGGCACCATTTGAACAGGAAAAAATTCTTGGATAAAATTCGAAAAATTTCAAATTACAGTGGTATCAACCGGAATTTCTCTTGAATTAATTTAGATCGACCCGTTGGAGCGTTTGTAGCACATCTTGCCAAGCGTGGACCAAGACGACTCACATTTTCTTTACCGTTGGTTTGGGACAATATATATTATAATATTAAGATATATATCCACAACATTTTGACGTCAAAAAATTAAAGATGGATTTCTTTTCTTATCTAAAGTAAAGTTTTTGTATTCCTTCACGTTAATTATATAGAATATTTTAAATTTGACACAACCACATATTAAAAACATTAATATGATTTATTTTTACTATTTTTGATTATTTTTTCCATTTATTAATAATCAACAACCTTTACCACCAGTAAATAAAAATATATAATTTAAAATGTAAATAATAAATAACAATTTTCCTACAACATATCCAAAAACCACATCTAAAGATTTAGGATACAAAACATATCAAGATCCGTTGCACCATCTTGACAATTTCAACAACATTGAACTAAAGAAAACCGTACGTGTCAAAACGAATGGAAGAAACACATGTTGTTTTCAATGCAAACTTTTTCATGCTTAACCACCTTCGCAAAAGCCGCGTTGAGGGCCGTCTTAACCACAACAAAAGGCCCGGTACCCAAACAAACTAGAAGAGAGACCTCATCAAATCAATAGAAGCATGTTTGCCACTGACCCATCCAAACACTAGCACATCCGCGGGCCTCAACGTAGATCTCCCCTCACGTGGATCAGTTAAGAAGGTCATAGACGCCTCCTTCTTAGTTGAAACTCTTGTTCTACGAAACATATCACATAAAACATCACGAATCAGATCATGCCTATATTTGAAACCAAGAAGTTCTTTAAAATGAATCGCATACTCCCCAAAAACATTCAAAGTCCTCTGACAATTGATCATAACACAAATCGCATCAACTGGGAACAAATGAATCATAAGGCGATACTTAAGTATCGTGCGATACTCAATTGGAGACATACATTGTCCAAGCCCCTCAATAGTCTTCACTATGCATTGACTGTAAACACGTACTTAAAATCTATTTCTGTCTAAGGGTCAAATCAAAAGTCGCTTACATCCCTTCCACCGTCTTACCGAAAAAAGCACTCGCCAAATCATGTTGGGCTTTTGGGGGAACGATGTTCTTGATAGTAAAACCAAAAGATCAAAACTAAAAATAAAAGCCTTAAGATTGTCCAACGCTGCAAAAAAAAAAAAAAAAAAAAAAAAAAAAAACTCGAATCTCATATCAACAACTCTACTGAACCGCAAGATACAATCTTGAAGGGTCCAAGACTGAGCCCTAGAGGCCACAAAAGCAAAATAAGAAGTCTTAATAGCTAAGTATAAATCAAGACCTCTAAATCGAATAGGCAAAGAAGCAAGCCGCCGTTGACAATCCCAAAAAAAAAAAGGATCCCCACAAAACATGCACAATATCCTCGACCGATTCATTGAGTCCAAAATCGAAATAAGTTGTTGCACACTCTCCATGTTCAGGTTTACAAGTCCTCAAGCTAAAATACATCTTAGCAACACCTATACAAGAACGAAGCAAGAGAACCTCACTCTGCGGGTCCCTCAAATGTGGAATAATGTGCATCAACTCAACAGCCTTAACCGCTCTCTTTATGACTAACTCTCTAACAAACTCTTCATCTTTACTCATTGGCCCACCCAACAACTTAACTCCCAAAGCCGGCCTCGCAATGCCATGAGGGAAAAGACCATCTATAAGCTTCGACCCATCACACGAAGGTCAAAAGAGCTCAGTCTTACAAACATTCAACTCGAGGCCAAAACTCGGTCAAACTCTCTAATGACATCAAGCGCTCTAGCCACTTACTTTGACCGGCCAATAATAGTACCATCATCAAGATACCAAGCATCTAGAATAAGCTTGCAATAGCCTCTAATCTTATGAAGAAGTGGGTGCAAGACAAGAGGAAAAATAAGCAGTCCCAACAGGTCCCCTTGTTGCACACCAGTAGCCGACCAGATAAACTCATCACCAACGTATAAACGGACAACTTGACCATACAAGAAATTAACCTTTAAAGAGATAGATGGACATCTTTCCCTCACTTCCCTAAGCAACACAGTTCTACCAACCTGATTGAAGGCATTAGAAAAATCAATTGTAAACATAGTCAGAGAACCATCAGTATGACGCTCACTCAAAACCTTGTTAACACTATGTAGAATAGCCTTTTCACAACATGAAAGACCGACCCCAAACTGAAAATCTCCAAGATATTTTCTCATATATTTACTCACTCCCTTCATGACTACTTTACACATGAACCGCCTTTAAACAATACCCACTACATTGGGTCGAACCCCATTTCTAGGTTTCAACAGCGGCGTAAGAGGTGCCGAAGTAACATACTCAACCAAATTCAACAGACACTTACCTCTTAGCCACAAATTAATCACTAATGAAAGCGCTCTCAGAAGACACGTGGCAACCACATGACCCTCACCGCATAGCATCTAAAAGGTGTTGTGCCTTCAAACTATCCCTACCACAAGAGGTACCTTTGAAAAAAATTTTAATGCAAATAAAGATCAAAACAACATCAGTAGCGAATGGTGGTTCAACTAAAGTAGTGCAAGATCATAATAAGGAGGTTTGTAGGGGTGTTTATCCTCCAAAGCCTTCAAAGTCTCGTCATTATAAGAAGTTACTCCTGAGAAGCACAACACTTTCACATCATCGATAAAATACTTATCCGAAATATTACGAAAACACACGGCTTGATATTAGGACTCCTCTCTAAACCAACTCCGACTCATGAGTCATTCTCAACCCTCAAAAAAATGTTTGTGCTAATAAGATAAAGTTTTCTAATTTTTCAATTTTACGTATATTAAGCTAGTTGTTTTATCTAAAACATTGTTGTTAGATGGTGCGATTTGCCAAAATAATATAACCACACAATCACACATCACACATCACAGCTAGACACTAGCTAACAAAAGTTTGAGTGTAATTTTCTTTTTTCCTCGACCTTTTTTTTACCTTTACTTTATTTGGACCCTAATCTTTAAGTTATTTCACGATTGTCGTTATATTTTGTGTGTGATTGATTTTGATCCTTAAACTTATTTTTGTCAGTTCTCGATTTTAGGTTGTGTACAATAACATCCCATCAAAGATATCATATAGATTAATCTTACATCAATAATTAACATTTTTAGTTTCTCTACCCCCTATCATATTAAAAACATAATTATTTATTTTTATCCATATAATAAAAATACATTAAAATCTTGAAAATTAGAAGATAAAAAATAAAATTTAACTTGAAAGTTATATATCATCCATCAATTTATATGTTGTACAATGTTTACTATATTAAATTTACACGGCATCGGAATCAATAAAGTTTATATAATTGTCACGCACTGAGACCACGTACTCAAACTTGAAAAAATAAAAAGGAAATTTGATGCTAATGTGAGAAAATGAAAGAAATAAAAAAATGGATTTATAAAGAAATTTGATGCTGAAACACACTGAGATGCACATTAGCGTCAAACAATTATTTTTAAAAGAATATTTAAAAAGAAAAATTCAACACCAACACGCATTGTGAGCGAGGACACATCGGACTTTAACATGACGCATAGTCTCGGTGTCCATCAAGATGTACATTAATAAATCCGAGGTTATGCATTTAGTAGTCCTGTATATTAATAAGATGATGTCTGTTTGGGGGAATCACCCGGAATGATAATTCCCATAATTCAACACTTTTCATTCCCAATCAACCTCATAATTTACTTCAACCCTAAAATGCCCTTGCCCGAGAACCGGACCCATAGTCGCTACTCGCTAGCGAGGCAAAGGATATAAGTTAAACTTATAAAATATCAACGACTATTTTCGAAATACTGCAAACGTTAGGAGCTAAAATAAAACTAAAATTAAAAAATACAATTTACCAGAAATATATATACATCTCCCTCACAACCACTCGCCAGAAACACTCATATATCATAATACAACAATCTCATCATCATCATGAAAAAAACAAGCACCACACTGGAGACACCCACAAAACCACCGCAACCAGCGCCGCCGCCGCCAGAGCCGTGGTTCGATGACGCGTGCATTCTTGACATGGACTATTTCGTGAAAACAATCTCCGGCATCAAAGCCAAAGGCGTCCGACCCGACCTCATCGGCTCCATAATCGCCCACTACTCCTCCAAGTGGCTCCCGGACCTTTCCCCCGCCGCCTCTTCAACCACAGCCGACGACAGTGACTGCAACCCCTCTTCCCCAGAGCATAGTGTCACCGCCGCCTGGATGAAGAAACGCTTCTTCGTCGAAACATTAGTCGGAATTCTCCCTGGCGAAAACGACGCCGTTCCCTGCAACTTCCTCCTCCGCCTCCTCCGTGTGGGGACCATGGTAATTTCTTTATTTATTTTATTTTTATTTTTTACCGATATTCACAACCATACGGTCCATACCCAAATGCTATATATGGAAAACATGTACTGATCGACATCCATACTTGTTGTAGGTAGGAGTGGGCCCGGGGCATCGGGCTGAATTGGAGAGACGAGCGGCGCGTCAGCTAGACCAAGCCGAGCTGCGTGAATTACTCATCCCATCGTTTAGTCACACGTGCGGGACACTGCTTGATGTGGAGCTAGTGACGCGCCTAGTGAAGAGGTTTTTGTTGGGGTTTGACGAGGGTGGTGGAAGGGGAGGAGCTGCGGTGGCGAAGGTAGCGAAGTTGGTGGATGGGTACTTGGCTGAGGCAGCGGTGGACTCTAATTTGGGTTTGGGGGAGTTTATTGACTTGGCTGGTGCGCTTCCGCCCCACTCGCGTGCCTCTGATGATGGCCTTTACCGTGCTATCGATACTTACCTTAAGGTAATTTATTACTATTTTTCACTCCCACGGTTAAAAGAAAATCACATCAGCCCTAAAATCAAGAAAATAAATCTTCTCATTTTATTTTATATAACAATAATCGGATAAAATAAATTACATTTTTAATACTTCATCTGTTTGGAAACCAATTTTAAATAGCTCGTAAAGTTTATTAATTTTATAAATAAAAAAAAGCCTAAACTAGATGGTTTATTACTTTTAAATTCACAAGCCACATGAAAAAAGTTTACGAAAATTATAATTGGTTATTAAACAATGAAAAGTAAACAGTTAATGTAATTTTTCTACATCATTTCAATAAGCTTCGTTATTTCAATGTTCATTAAACTTTAAAAAATATATAATCTCATCCAACTAACTACTTACTTTATCTATCCAATAATATTCGATTAACATAATTTTCAGCTTCAATTTCATTCTAATATATTTGATGTTCCCGAATGGACCTCTAACATATTTTTATGTAAGCACAGAGTTTCTTGATTATGAATGCTATGAAATCTTAATGCTCCAAATTACGCAATAATATGTTTACCTTTTCTTTGGAAAACATAATAATTAGTTAAAAGGAGAAAATGGAGCATGTGTACTAACTAAAGCCTAGTATTAGCCAACATTTATAAGCCCGTGGGGTAACAGTGATCAGATTGAGTATGTACTATAAATGAACTCTTTTATTATTGACTCATCTAGTAATTTCGAATTTCGTGTTTTTATTCGCAAAAATGCTTTAGTATTGACTACCTTTAGGAGATAACCAACCTAATCGATTTTTATTTTTCAAAAAATAAATAAAAAAATAAAAAATAATTGATAAGGAGTATTTTTTAATTCTAATTATAAAAAAAGAAAAAAAAAACTGACTTGCAGATATCTAAACAGGTACGAGGGGTGAATATACTTATATAGCCGTTATAGATTGAATAAAAAATAGTATAATTTATGAAAAGTGTTTTATTCGCATTTTGAGTTTAGTAAACACGAAAACAGAGATATGCATAGGTGGATTGATTCAGCAGTCAGCGTAGTATCAGTTTATAACTGACATGGTCGGACACGGACTCCTCTATTTTCTCAATTGTCCTACCGCCATCCACAGTGAGTCAATAGCTCGCGGATTCTCATGTCATTTTATAATATGGGATATTGGCTCACACATTTGTGTTGGAATTGGGTTTTGTTTTGACCAAAATTCTATCCGTTTTTCGGATTCGGATCAAAACTGGATCTCGAGTCATAAGGTTTGATCAAACCCGTTTTTATTTAGGTTCGGGAGCCATTTGAACCAAAATTGATGAGTTTGGACATGTGATCAAAATCGGAGCTCGTGTCATTTTATTTACTGTTAATTGATTTTATAATGAAATTTTAATAGACATATACATTGTTGTTCTTCTACATTGCTCACATGTCGAAGATGAAAGGAATCCTTTTGCGTTTAAATTAGATTTTGAGGATGTTTTCAAGCAAAACAATATGCTATAAGTTTTAACAGAGATTTCATTTTATGTGTGATGATCAAACTTATATAATCGGTTTAATCATAATGCTTACTTAACAAAATCTAATTTCCATGTGAATTTTTTGCAATGTATTAGGCACATCCAAGTGTAACAAAACAAGAAAGAAAGCTCCTCTGCAGGCTAATAGACAGCCGAAAGCTTTCAACAGAGGCATCCCTACACGCCTCACAAAACGACCGGTTACCCGTGAGAGCAGTTCTCCAAGTTCTCTTCTCGGAGCAAAGCAAGCTAATCACACGACAACTCGATTGGAGTGGGCCCTTTGGGATCGGATCAAGATCGGGTCACCCTAGCCCAGCTACAACCGGTGGGCTAGAGGGCCGGTGTCTTTCGAAACGGGAAGCAAATGTGCAACATATGGAAATAAAGAAGCTAAAGGAGGAGGTTTTGAGGCTTCAAAGCCAATGTATGGCAATGCAAGTGCAAATGGAGAAGCTAGTGGAGAAAAAGAAAGGGTTTTTTAAATGGAGAAAAATAGGGTTTATATCGTCTTTTCGGAGTCATGGAGACCGGATTATGAGTAATGATATTATTGAAGAGGAGTTTCGGAGACAAAGGACGCCGGTGGAGACGCGATCCGGCGGTAAGGTTGGGAAGGGTAAGGTGAACCCTAAATGGAGGAACTCTATGTCCTAGATAGATATGTTGTATTTGTATGTCTTAGGTTTTTGTGTTTGATCAATGGGGAAGTTGCTTGGTTTGTAATTGCTTCATTTTCACTTTTTGTTATTGTAAAACCTAATTGGTAAATGTTAATAAATGTAGGAAATTTGTCAACTTTGAGTTTGTCGAGTCTTGTAAATAAATGGTATATTAGAGGTCATTTTGAATATGAAGTTACTATTTTATATCCTTAATCGTTATCATTTTTGTTTTAATTTCTGAATATTAACGATACGTCAGATAAAAAGTAAATAAATATGTTAGGTATAAAAAAGAATATGTAGTAGTTATTTTTTTCAACTATAATAAACTTAGATAGCAAAACAAGAGATTCATTAAAAAGGTACAAATTATTTCATTTTGATTTTATCATGTTCAACTCATTTAGACTTGAATTGAGAATATATACTCGTCTTAGTTCTTTTAAAGTTGGTATTTGAGTCAAACAAATCGAATTTTTATATAGTCATATACAATTTTTTCATAAACTAGTCGAGCCCAAAAATATGTTCAAAAAATTATTCAAGTCAAAAACAAGAAAAATAGTGTAAAACATCAATCTTTTAAGGGAAACTAAACATGAATGAATCTCAAAAATATGTTCAAAATTACTATTCAAGTCTACCAAATTTTTAATGGGTTTCTTCTCCTAAACACTTGTCAAACTTTATCATAAAATCCATCCAAATCAATGTTTTTTCTCAAACTAAACTATATTGAGTGTCTCGGAAATGATCTCAGTCAGACTAGGAAATTTTGGGCCAGCCGCCGGCCCAATTGACATTTTGACGCTGAAAAGGAAAATACTAGAATAACCACACAAAAGCGGATTTTTTTCCAAAATAATAATTAATAAAAAATTATTTTCGAAGATTGGTACGGGCTCTAGGTTCGGGTAGGGGTCACCGTCCGAGACTACGAGTTTTCGAATAACTCGCAGTTTCAGACGGTCAATTTCTTTTTTTTTTAATATTTACAAAGAAGACGGCGACTTCTTCTTTTTTTTTAAATGACACGGGGAGACGGCGACTTCCTTTTTTTATTTAAAAGCAGAATTTCAACGGATTTAAAAAAATCATATCATAACGGCTTTTCTTTATTATAAAAACAAATCTACGCCACATTTATATTACGTTGTTTGTATTTTTAATAAAAATACATGCTATATAGTGTATCAATTATAAATACCAAAACTCAAAACAGATATGCCAGGTATTAATTAACATTATAAAATTATTTTTAAATAACTCATTTAATTTATTTAATGTGTTTATCATATAAAATCAATGAATTGTAAAATAACGAAATTAACATATCTTATGATGACATATTTTACATTTAAGTAATTTAAGTTATAGTATTTGTAAAAATATTTAATTAAAAATAATAATGTTCAAAATATTATAACAATTTATTAAAATTAAAACCAACCAGAGTACCGACAATAAATAAACTATCATCCAGCATAAAATGCAATGGGTCTTATTCAAGTCAAATTTGGGACTTACACGTCATATTAAGTGACTTCTATAAAGTTCATTAACTCATGATAGCAACAAATATAGAGTGGGCCAAAAGAAGTCGCCGTCTCATACGGCGACTTCCTTTTTTTTAAATTATTTTTAGATGCATAATTTTTTTTTAAAAAAAAAGCAGAGCAGATTTTCTATAAAAAAGAAAAGAAAAGAGGAAGTCGCCGTCTCATACGGCGACTCCCTGTGTCATTTATAAAAATATTTAAAAAAAAGTCGGACGGCGACCCTTTGTAAATATTAAAAAAAAATAATAAATCAACCGTCTCAAACTGCGAGTTATTCGAAAACACGCAGTCTCCTACCCGAACCTGGAATGTATTCCTATTTCCGGAATTAGTTTTTTCCGGACCTATCTTCGAAAATAATTTTCTTTTTATTATTATTTTGGAAAAAAAAATCCCACAAAAGCCATCCTTTATTATAAACCATTTATAATATATTACCCAAAAATCAGATATTTATATTGAATTTAGATAATGCCGTTGGCCCAAATTTGGGAAACATGGGCCAACGCCGGCCCAATTGACAGTCACGTGAAACTCCAAACTTTGGAGTCCAAAGTATTGCCATCTGTTACTGCAAGCCTCAAATGCTCTGTTCTTACTGCTTCCCATTACATGAAAGAAGCCATAGTATAAACTGAAACATTGTGTAATGTTTACTAACTCAAAAATCCAATGTATATGTCCAACATCCAAAATTCCCCTGTGCAGCGGGATAATTACTACGTATGCGGGTATAATTCATAACTATCTGCTAACTCATTTGGTAGATGGTGGGAAGTAGGAACCTGAAGTGCGAACCTGAGAATAGCAAAAATGTCTTATACGAAAATGACCGGTTGGGAATAGCAAAAACAAAAAGGTTAAAACTGAGAATTGTTATTTTCATAAATATATTTGACAAGTGGACTTTCTTTGTTAACCGATTTGTGTTGCTTTAATCACTTCCTATATATATATACTTGCATCTTGTTATGACGACAAGTTAAAGGTAAAAAGGAAAGAGGGGAAATTGGTCAATGTAAAGAATATCAAGAACAACAAAAGCATTGGATTCAAATTCAAATACAACTACAAAATGTGCCCATTTTATGCCATTCAACATGTTAGGTCGAAATGCAACCATGCATTACAGTTCTTTTTTGCTAGTCTAACCAGCAGTTCCTTCTGATGAATGTGAAATCATCATCTTTTGTAATAGTTTTTCAAACATGTGAAGCATGTTTGTACTACAAACACACAAAGCCACATCAATCTCTAAACAATCATGACAAGACAAAACATAACAAATTTATTGAAGACTAAGGTCCGTTCGTTAGAGCTTTTTTGCTAGATTATTGGAGAGCTTTGAGAATTTTGAAAGCTAATACGTGTTTGGTGGGAGGAGATTTTTGTGGAGATTAGAGTTTTAGTAGGTTTTTGTGTAGTTTTTTAGGTAGCTTTTTGAAACCTTTATGAGAGAGTTTTTTTATTAGTTTTCTATAAATTTGGTCCAATTTACCCTCAAATATATATATATATATATATATATATATATATATGTTTTATTATTATTTTTAATACTTATTCTTTTTAGTAATTTCACCACAAAAATCTACTCTTAAATCTCCACATACCAAACACTTTTTAGCTTTTTCGTTAGATTTTCATATTTTACAAAGCTACTCAATACTCTAGCTAAAAATCTACCGAAAAAGATTAAACTACACAAAAAGCTTAAACTACCGAAAAATCTCGCTCAACCGAACAAGTCCTAAGACGGAAGATCATACTACAAAAAGTGTAATTTGATTAGGAGGGATGGCCCATTAGTAATTTAATTAATGTGCAAAATGGGAGGTGTTCCCAGAAATGTAGGGTACGTGAATGGGCCATTCCTCTGTGAGTCGGTTTGTGGGCATAGCCGCATAGGTAATACATGAAAAGGGTGCTTCTTCTATACAAATCGGTCTTTTACTATGAGAAGAATGCAAGAATTCACCGGCCTAAAAAACTGCAGTGGAGAAGTAGAATTTGAACAGTAAAAATAATGATTATGAATGTATTAACTTACCTACTTTGCTGATTTTTAACTTTCCTTTCTCCAATTCTGATGAATGATCAGGTCTTTTACCCTCTAGCTCAGAAAAATCTCATCTCCTTCCAAATCTTTTCTGCCTGTAAACAAAGGGAGAAAAAGTAAATTATAGGTAAGAACTTGATGAGTATGATGTACCCACTACCCAGGCCAGGTTAAAAAGAACAATTTACAGTGATAAACAAGACTAAGTTACAAATACAAATAATGAGCTAAAAACATCTATGATAAACATCAATACATTAACCGTATTGAGTATGAAGGTTACAATCCGGAAATTGAGAGTTTCATTGCTGACTAACAAAATCATACAAGTCTTGTTCTTTGATTGATCTTGTATCTGTTGATCCGCAGTTGTTGTAGGCCAAAGACTGAGGAGAAAAGATGCTGGAGGCAGAGATCGATGCATCCAATCAAGGTAAATTTGGATAGAATTTCCAATATGAAAGAATATATGCAGACATGTTTGTATGATAAATACTGCACATATATGTTTTGAAGGATCCAAAATATTTAAGCTAGCAATGAGCACATTTAACAAGCATTCTCAATGCCACCAACCGGTCATCTTGCCACAAGAACAAATTGTAATGAATGAAATGGTATCAGTAAAAAGCATAGGAGAATGGGGCCGAATTATTAATTGTATATGATCGTCCCTACAGGAATTTGATAAACGAAAGGATAATCAAACTGGCTAGATTTATTCAAAGTTTATTTAAAGGATTTGGTGAATATTTTGTTTTCCTTTGTCTAATGCTGCCGGTTT
Organism: Fagopyrum tataricum; assembly: GCA_002319775.1. NCBI lineage: Eukaryota > Viridiplantae > Streptophyta > Magnoliopsida > Caryophyllales > Polygonaceae > Fagopyrum > Fagopyrum tataricum. The sequence goes on along the minus strand of CM008284.1, from coordinate 25,472,382 downwards.
GTCAAAAATGTAGAGTGCAAACTCAAATTACATTAGTTGACCATAAATTTCAATTTGTAGATATTTAGATATCGTTAAACACACGTCAACTTAATGCAGACTTCCATAGTTCCATAAATCTAATCTAAACATGAAGAACTGAAAGCCATTAATATAAAGGGAGAAATTTACCTGAACATAAGCATATTAAAATCTGGCAATTTGAATATCCAATTCGAAATTTGAATGGAAATAACAGTAAATCTCACTTCTTAATGGCCGGAATCAAGTGGGAGAACAAAAAATATGCAATACTGATCTTAACACAGTGACACCATAAAATCGTACTCTGGCTGCTTCAATCAGAATCGATGAGCTTAGATTTCATTTGTTTTGTGCGCTGAGGATGGGGAAACAATATGGCGGACTCATCTCTGTAAAGTTGATATGGTAGCTTTCGAAGAAAGGCTTTTTCGGATTTCATCTTCACCGACTCTGATATGAAAGCGGCTTTTAGGACGGATGCGTAGGGTAAAACTTAAAAGACACGCTTGTAATTCATGATAGTAAAATGGCACGCCTGTAAATCTACCCGAAGTCAATGTAAAAGTGGAGGACAAATATGGAAATATATACTTACTATTTATTATATAAATGATGATGAGTTTTTTAATGGGAGACACAATTTGGTTGAAATCCAAAATCTTGAGCCCCACTAAACACTCACAGTCACAGACACCATCTGCTCTCCTTTCAATTCTCACAGCTAAGCCTTAATTGCACACAACAATACTACACAAGAGAAATTGAACCCAGCAAATGCCCTCTTAACAATGGCGGAATTCTGGGCACTCTTTGTTCTTCTCCTTTTGACGCAACCCTGTGAGCCTGCATTCTCGGTCGGCGGCGGTGCTGGCGTCGGAGTCTCCATCGGAGGTGCTGGAAGCAGCGGAGGAGTATGGGTTGGAGGCGGCGTCGGCTCCACTACCCCAACTACACAAAACCCACCGCCGGCAGAATCATCATCAGACTTGAGCACATCCTACAAAGCTCTCCAAGCATGGAAATCAGTAATAACAGAAGACCCAACAAAGGTGTTAGCCAGCTGGGTGGGCCCCAATGTATGTTCTTACAAAGGAGTTTTCTGCTCAGACCCTGAAACCGACGGTGGCGGAGATGGGCTCTACAGCCCCACCACCTCCGGCCCTGTTGTCACCGCCATTGACCTTAACCGCGCAAATCTCAGAGGAACCTTAGTAGCTTCTCTTTCTCAAATCTCATCCCTCTCTCTTCTCCATCTCAATTCCAACAGGTTTCAAGGAACGATCCCTGATTCCTTCAAAGAATTGAATTTCTTAACCGAATTAGACCTAAGCAACAACAATTTCGCCGGCTCATTTCCTAGGGTTACACTTATGATCCCCAATCTCGTCTACTTAGACTTAAGGTTCAATTCCTTCTCAGGCCCTCTCCCTGAAGAGCTCTTTGACATGAGATTAGACGCCATTTTTCTCAATAACAACCAGTTTCAAGGTCAGTTGCCTCAGAATTTAGGCAACTCACCTGCATCAGTGATCAATTTGGCCAACAACAAGTTAAGTGGGTCCATACCAGCTAGCATGGGATATTCAGGAAACTCAGCTTTAAAGGAGATTCTCTTTCTAAACAACCAGCTATCAGGTTGCATACCAGAAGGAGTAGGATTATTCTCAGACATACAAGTATTGGATCTGAGTTACAATTCATTAATGGGCAATTTACCAGATTCAATCTCATGTCTCCAAGACATACAAGTCTTGAATTTGGGGCATAACAAGCTTTCTGGGGAGGTTCCAGATCTGGTTTGCTCTCTAAGAAACCTTGTCAATCTTACTGTTGCTTATAATTTCTTTTCTGGGTTTAGCCAGGAATGTACAAAGCTTTTCCTGAGAAGCATTGGCTTTGATTTCTCTTTGAACTGTATACCTGGTAAAGGGATGCAAAGGCCGCCTCCTGAATGTTCTGGTGTTCCTCCTGCTGCTACTTGTATGGGAATGCCTTCTCTTAAGCCCCTTGTATGTGGCTCTTTGCTTGGTGCTCTTAACAATGTGTCTACCTCTGAGCCATAGTTGGCTTCATTAGTACTGTTTGTGGTCCTATAAAAGCTTCTCTTTTTTCTTAAATGTGTATTCATTCCAGAGTAAGCATTATACTATTATGATTATTCTTAGAACACAAGAATCAATCAGTAAATCATCAAAATATGTTATGAATTCCAGGATGTAATCTGACAATAAGTATGTCTTAATCTTCAGCATTATTGAAAAGAAATGGATTGTCAAAGATTTGCACTCTTGATTATATTTTATATCTAATGGACCATTGCGGCAAATTATAAAATTGTTTAAAACTTAAAAGCAATGTTTATGCTAGTTTTATACTACTAATATATATTAAAAGAGTAGTATAAAAAAAGAGCATACGTCTTTGCACTCCCTTGCCCAATTAAACTAAATCCGAATCCAACTGATCCATAAAGAACACCCTGAATTGCAAAGCAGGCAGAAGTTAGATGCAAAAAGTTCAGTGAAATACTTAATGTTATGGCTACGTTAATACACTATAAAAAGAGGCTGCAAGACTGTGGTATTTTCTGCGTCTCAGAGCTTATTGAGCTTAAGCTGAAGGAGATGAAGCTAGCTGATGGAAGATGATTTTTTCCTTCTACGTCTGCTTCCGAAGGTAGATGATGGAACTGCAGGAAAATGTATGTGCTAAACTTAATATAAGAGTTGTGTTCCTTGTTCTTCTTTGATCTATCATTTTCTGCATCTTTAATTTTTCCTGAATTATGTTATGTTTGTATTGTACAAAATGCAATTAGGGTTCTTGCTTCTTGTTTACCTTGTTGCGAATAGATAGGGGCCATAGGGCTACTGGTCACAACTAGAGTTTTTATTGTACCCTTCTTAAACAAACTGAATTTGCTCAAAGTGCTGACTGGAATTTGTTACCTTATTGCAGTTATGATTCATGCTTCTTGTTTAACAAAGCATCATTCTTGAACAAACTGCTGGCTGAAATTCAGAGCTAGGCTGAAGTTCAAAGTGCTGACTGGACTGTGTTACTTTGTTGATATATATATATATTGGCTGAAGTTCAAAGCATCATTCTTAGATGAATTTACCAAACTGTTTGCTGATATTAAACCTGAATAAATCCGGGCCGGCCCATCCGGCTCGCCCGCCCGCCAAAAACACGGGCATGGATAAGTAGTTTGGCCTGTTCGGGTCAGACCCGGTCCGGATGTTTACGGGACGGGCTAGAATACGAGATTTAGACGGGCCGTGGGCTGACCTGTATTTATATAATTAATAAATTATATATATAATAACTATATATAACCCAAAATTCCTTTTTAAAAAAATGTTGTTGTAAGAGGAATTTTGATACTAATTCTTAATTACTAAAAAAATAAAATTTTAAGTCACTCCTAAGTCCTAATTCTAAAAGATAATTTTGATACTACTCATAATCAAGGGCGGATCGATCCAAAAGTCCGCCTATGATTATATGTGGGTGGATACGAACCGACCCGATCTGGACATTTTGGGCAAGAATTTCAATTTGGTCCGACCCGAACCCGAATTTGTTCCGGTCTAGCTGATATAGAGTGCTCTATCTTTGAGTATATGGTGCAATCCCTTCGTAATATAGTTTCTAATGATATTGGAATATGGGACTGAAATGGTGATTTTTTATTTTTTTATTTTTTTGGCACCCCTCTGTTTTTGTCAACTCATTTGGTGCTTATATTTTCTTTAAATCGAAGTAGTATATCTCTCAACACTTGTCACAGTCCATGTCATATCCTACTTTGCAATTTTACATTAACATATGATCTATTGACAAGGGATGACATGTTCTCAGTTCTCATATTTATCATTTATAGTTTGGATTCAACAACAAGAGGTGCAAAAATGAATATTTATTAATGATAATTGAATAAATATATGAAATGCTTCTTCTTTGTTTGCTAATTGCATACACACGTTTTCTTTTATTAGTGAGTATAGTTCAATGCTCTAGTGTTTGAGAATTGAGATGGATAAAATATTAAAAATCATAAAACTAAGAACCGGATAGTATATTGTAATTTTTTTTTTCTTTTCTTTGCCCGATTGTAGATATTTAAGCTGCATAGTTTTGTATAAAAAAACGATATTGCATGAATTGTATCATAAAGCATGCATCCAACCAAACATCCCCTTAAGATTATATGGTATGTTATATGAATTATCAAAACATTCTATTGGTGAAGTGCAGTGGATGCTCTTTGAAGAATATACAGAGGATTTTCAGACAAGGAAGGAACTGCCTTTTCTTGATCAGTGAATCATGTTTGAGGAGGTGATACATTTCCAGAAATGTACAAATAGGTTGAGGAATATATATATATAATAAAGTCACATGGACAATCTTTATCGCCTTCATAACATTTAAGAAAAAAGGGTCTTTATAAACGTGCAACGAAAATTCAGATTCAAATACATTGCGTGTGTAATTGGTCGATCAAGTTGGACAAAATTAATTTATAGTTTCATTTCGTGTCAACAAAATTAATTAAAACAACACAAATGATACATTTATTGAACAATTAAAACTTGTGCTTTGAATGAACTGCCCAAATATCCTTGACAAATACTTGGATGTTTACAAAAAATAACTTTGAGTATATACTGAAAAAATGGTATTTATTGAAAAGCACTTACAAAAACATATAAACTAATTATAATCGGAGGGATTGCACCATATACTCAAAGACATATAAACTAATTGGAATGACGTCATTTTTCATAATTTTACTTTTACACTACCTTCTTCTTCCGAATACTCATCCTGCTTATAAAAAAATATTAGCATGTCAATCAACTATTTATTTCAACTATTTCATAAGCTTCGACTCTAATAAGTTTAAGATTTTAAAACAGACTTTATATTATTAATCTTTTATGTTGTTTGACAGTGTGTCTGCAAGATTATGTTCCAGCATAGTTCCCAACGATAAGTAGCTCATTCTTGAGCATGTTTCGCGATCCACTTAAAAAGGGTCTTGAAAGCTATAAACACACATACAACAAATCTCTAACACATGAGAACAAGAATAAATACTAATCCAAAAAGATAAACACATGAACGGTGGCGTGCTATGATATGAGTCAACTCGTGAAAAAGAGTTTGTCGGTAAAAATGGGGATTAAAGGACAAGATATGAGTTTTTTTTGTTTTTTTTGGGTACCGATGGGGAGTTTTTAACTCATGTGTTTTACTTTATGAAATTGAAAACTAACACTAGATAAAAATGTTTTAAGAATAATGGTAGTTTTGTGAAAAATAAAGTAATTTATTGGTAATGAATCAAATTTATAGGTTAGTTTGGTCACCATATATATGCACTAGATAGTATTCTTAATCCTTTCAAACGTAATGCCAAAAACAATTTGGGGTATACGTGTGATTACAATGTAGAAAAATAAGAAATGATTAGTTCAAAAAAGTAAAGATTTGAACTTTATCGATCTACTGCAATTTACACCTTTATATATTTACGTAATTGTGTTTGGACTCTAGTAGGTCAAAAGGACTCCTCTGCAACGTCATGAGTAACGTATTTGCATATTTTTAATACTATTATATATCATATATAGAACAATCGAAACCATATTCGAATTGGCTAGCTTAACAATATAACTCTTTTGTGTGTGTGCATACGTAATTTAATTTGCTGAGATGTTATCCCATGCCTTTCTTTTTACGAAGAAATCACAACTTTTTGATACTCTTATACAAACAAATATAACAAAAAACGATGACGTAGAGATCGAGTTGTAGGAAATAATTAACGTATACAATGATCATTTACCATTTTGGCTAACATAATTTTACCAAAACTCTATGCAGAAATGTCTTAAATCCGAGCGATAAAAGTAATCGACGTTCACGGCAAACACATTGTACTAAATCTATAAGAAAAACCGACAAGCAATCGGTCTTAACACAACCGGGACATAACTATAGTAATATGTTTGCAACCAAAGCCATCCACAGCACTGCGGACTCCAAGCTCGATCCCAATGCTCTATTGCACCAACCTCAAGCTTACCTTGCACACTAGGATTGGTTCAGGATCAGACGGAAAATCTATGTGGATCAAATCTGAACTTTGACGGAATATTTAAGTCCGGACTTAAATACAACAGATTTCGATCAGGTAGATCGGACCAACATTTGAAAGGCCTCAATGTGCACAAAAAAAAAAAAGAAGGGTTGTACTAGTGTGTTAAACAAAATATGTCAAAGGGTGTGACGACATGTTTTTCCCGTCGCTTCTACCAAAAAAATATTTTATTTTATATGTTTTATCTACCACACTTTTTCACAATAAAGTATATATCAGAGTTCGTTAATGGCTCGTCGTTAAATTTCATAAATCGCACGGTTACAATACAAGTTAACGTTCAATCAATTTAAAATAATCTTGAAAACTACCTGTTTTATATTAAAAAAAAAAGACAACAACATAACAATTAATATTTTCATAAACATTTTGTGCTACGTATATTAGTATTATGTTTTACATGTATATGTAATATTCTAGGCTATTCAAATCAAACTCGTGTTATAATAACCTAAGATCCTAAAAGTATTAGACGAAATGAAAAGAATGTTAGGTAGTCTATCTCGTATACTTCTTCACCTAAAAAAGTCTATCTCGAATATTCACCTTCTCTCGTTATGTATGTCGTCAATATTGGATAAAATAGATTTTGAAACGAATGTATTTCCACTGTATTTGAAAATATATTTACATTCTTTTTGTGATAATTTTGAAGGGTTAAATTTAATATAGAGATTTTGAGGTTTTGTACCTTTATGCACACATAAACATCTTACGTCCGATTTCAACTATAATAAGGTTCTAACCTAAAATTAAATGGCGCTAAAAGTAGTCATTCAAACTTATGTATTAGAACGGATTTTTTTTACTATCAATATGGACAGTTGTATATCTGGTACGTGCCCTCTCAAAGGCAATGCACTATCTTAGCCGACACTAGAGGACATAACTTACGGCCGGCTATTGGACATATCAAAATTTTAGTCCAAACTATGTGATCAATGCCTTTAAGGCAAATAAACCTAACTTGCAAAACTTAATTTTTATTTACTTGAAAAATTCAATTGGTCAAATTTAACACGTGAGTTTCGTCGTACGAGCTGATACAAAAATATGCATTAGGCTCGAATACACAGTGCATAAATTCAATGGGATATGTTTTGAGAATTTAGGATAAATGAAGAGATTGATTTTTTTTGATCATATATTTTGGGAATTTAGGTAATCGGTGATTCAGTAACAGACAACACATGGCAACCACCTCCAATGAAACTACAAAATAATGGGAAGTAATCGTAATAATAGTAAAGTAGCGAGGCGAAAATGTTTAAAAAATAAAAAAACTGGTCAACTAAATTGAAAGCGGTACAGTCGCTGTAGAAGAAGCACTGGTTGAAAAGTGAAAACGACCAAAATGGATTGCATGCTTTTTCTTCTCCTTCTAGAAGCCCGTGCCCGACTTTTATTTTGTTTTATGATTTATTAGGTTTAATTTATGTTAAAAAAGAAAAGTGAAAACAGTTAGAGAGATAAGAAAATTAAAGTGTCGAATTTATTAAGATGTAACTTGTAAGACACTTGGATTGATTTTGGTAGTTTGATAGACGTGAATTTTGATATATATTTTTACATATTCTTTAGATTACTTTTTTGTGTGACAAGGTCACGGATCTTTATTCAATGTGCCTTTATTTCCAAATAGATTCGATCTATCATAAAATTTAGTATAGGATTTTCTTGGTAGAAATAAGATCAAGCATACATTGAAGATTTGGTTTTCTAAGACTAAGAAATTGTAGTTTAATCCTAACACAATTTGTTTTTTTAGCAATAAAACTAGAAAATTTTCTTATACTTGGATTATAGATTATTTAAAGATTATAGAAAATAATAATTTAAAAAATAATCTAAAAAAACTGATGAGATGATCCATACCCAATAAATCATTTAGATATTCAAAAGTACTATTGATCATAATTAGTAAATAATAATGGTATTTATAAAAATTTATGGTCGATCAAAAAATAACATATTACGTAACTAAAAAACCTTGAACATAATCTGATATTTACTTCAGTATTTTCGCTGATTTCGTAGTTTATATGTTTTCATTCTAAAAATTCTTGAAATATTCTTTAAAAAAATTCCTTTGCATTATATATGTAAATCTTATATTTATTTTATAAAGTAAAAACACTAAAAATTAATTCAAAAATTGATAGTTTTAAAATAATAATTATAATATTTATCATCGACATGTCGGTTGGTATTGAACAACTCTTAGAATAATACATGACGTAACTTACATTAATTTTTGTATTTTTAATAAGTATTATTTTTTTAATAAAATCGTGATTCTTATACATAGAATGACCAAAACAAATAATTTTATAACTTTTCTATGTAGTGATATGAATATTGATTTGTAACAAGATATATATTTAGGTGTTAGTGTAGCACCTATTAACATAAATATTCGATAATAACAAGATAGATATTCTATTGTACTAAACAAAATATGAACCATACAAGTACTTGGATGTATATCACCCACCTACGTAAGAATAGTCTTCGGCTGCGAAAGCTCATTATATCCACTAATTGTAAACATTAACTTCAGTAGCTCGTTCCTTTGAATTGATTTTAAGAAAATTCATTTGACATATACGGAAAAAGATGAAAAAAAGAAACACGAGTTTTGAATCTCAATCTTCCACGTTGAATATATTTTAGATTTTAAAATGTTTCAGTTTAAATAATTATTAATTTACACCAGTTATTAATTCGGTCTTTATGTTAAGTTAGATATTACATGTCTTGTGATTCATCTTATAGATATTTTGAATTTTTAACTTATTTACATCTAAATTCAGGTCATATATATATATATATATATATATATATATATATATATATATATATATATATATATATATATATATATATATATATATATATATATTTGAAAGATGAAGAACATCTTAAAAATCTCATACTAGAGACGTTTTAGGTCAAAATTTTACGTTATATAGAACTTAGGGTCAAAATTACTATCAAAGATGTTATATTGAATATTAATGCTAAATTATTTTGTGGTTTGTGTTCGCGGAGTTTAACTGAGTTTGTTGTTTTGACGCCTTTTACTTCGATGCTGAAGTCCGACAATGGGTTTGACCTATTATAGTGACAATTGTTTGGAGGTGGTTGATGTCTAAAGTAGACACGAATGGAGTGAGTAAAATATGAGAGTATTTTCTAGAGTAACCGTACATGATTTTTCCAAAATGTTTTGAATGAGGCTAGTTTTTCCGTTTAGAGTTACACTAGTTACTTTGAATATTTTGAAAGTTTACTATTCCCTAACAGTACTCTGTAACATTTATTAATTACTTAGAAAGTTTGTTGGCAGACAAATTGTGTATCTTTGGCGTAAATTATTTTGATTCTTAATCTAGTTTGATAATCATGAAAGAAAACATAGAAAGCAAATTCGCCACAATGATTGTTTACGCAACATTTCAGGTATTAAAACCTTATGTATGCGGAACCTCAAGAGGGGAGATCCGGTCCCAGATTTCAATAAGCATTTAAGACAGGTTACAATAGGAGTAGGATATCGTAGAAGCATGCAAGACTACTCAGAGAACTAGCTCTAAACCAGTTTTACATAGAACAAGATCGACAAGTAGATAGAGATAGGAAACAAAATAGCCCCTGTTTGCTAAACAAAGCTTCGATCAAAGCTTTGTTATCTTCGTGTTGAAGACTCTCGCCGGAGGAGCCTAGATCCAAGGTTGAAACGTCTTGAAAAGACCGCGGCAGCCTCCTCTTCTCTTCTCTCACAAACCTTTCTTTGATTGAGAAAAATCCCTAACCGATTTGTGAGCTGCAAGTTTCTCTCTTCGGATTTCGACAGCTCTTCATAACATATATATATATATATATATATAATATCCAAGCAAGAGCCAAAACTCGTTGTTTCAATTAATGAACCGACTGGTTCATCGTTTGTTGTTGAACCCGGTTCATCATGACACAAATAAGCTTTTAATGGACCAAAGGTCCATTAAAGCACAACCTAATAAAACATATAGACGGCCCAACAAATTTGCCAACAAGCCATAAAATCAACCTAGTTCTAAGTGTTGAATGATTTTCCTCAAGTATATGATAGCATCTCTTGAATCTAAGCTACCAGAATTAGATGATTTCTCATCCAATTAGCAACAAATGATTCAAGCTAGAGCCACCTATAACATATCTTTTGAGTTATCATACAACAGCCTAACCTAGAGCTATTACATGAGATATGTCTTGCATGCTTAACAATCAAAACATCCTATTATAAACTTAAATATAAACCAATAACATTTATAATAATGATGCCATATGCAAAAGAATGGAATAATGGTTCCTTTCGGTGGGATCGGAAAACCGATTGACCCTTGTTTCCTATGCTTAAAATATAAACCAATAACATTTATAATAATGATGCCATATGCAAAAGAATGGAATAATGGTTCCTTTCGGTGGGATCGGAAAACCGATTGACCCTTGTTTCCTATGCTTAGTTTTAGTAGGTTCCTCGTGAAGGTCTTTGTTGTGATATTAAAAAAGCGGGGAAAGGAGATATGATCACCTTGCCGAATAACCCTATTAGGGAAGAACTGATCAATTGGTCAATTGTTAGTGAAGATGGATAAGGTGACTTTAAAAATACACTCCTTATCTACCCTATAAATTTCTTATACAAATCCAAAAATTTTCAACACTTCAACGCTAAACTTCCCTTCTATTTTATCATATAAAGATTAGTAGGTTGATAGAGGTTTATCGTAGTTGATGTGATTTGTTTTAACTCTTTTGTTTTAAAATCGTCTTTAAAATTTAGGAGTTCATGCATTTATCTTCTGAACGAGTCGTGCACATCTTTATCTCTCATTGGAGTCAAAGCCCCGATGAGTTTTGTTTCATTCTATTTATAAACGTTAGTATTACATTATTCAAAATACTTTAAACAAAAAGTACGATTATACATATAATATGATCCAAAAACATAAATAATGGATGAAAAATAAATGAGACACAATTACAAATGCTATATACATAGCAATGTAAATGGACTATACCTATGTACAATTCTATAATTTGGCTATACCTATGTACAATTCTTAAATTTTAATGTGACAATGTTCTAAATGTGTAATATATAATTGGTAAATTAAAATATTCGATTTCTATAAATTACCAAATAAAATTAACTGAAATAAAATATTTACTAAATATTATAATATTGATGTAGTTACTTTATTCTGTGAATATAAAAAAATCAATTAATCCAAATACGTATTCACTTTTCAGTGACGATGGACTAAACAATATATCTATACATCTCAAAAAGGCACATGATAATTACCTTATACAGTATTCATATATAAAATAAAATTTAGTTTAATACACTGAATTAACATGCCGTTCATTAGTTTACTGAAGAAGGTCAATTAAAAAGAAAAAGGTCGTGATTAAAATAAATTCGTATTACAAAAATACTCAACGCTTACTTTTTTTTGGAAAGGAATACCGTACCATACGCTTACTTTATATTATACTATACGCTCACTTTATTTGTTGACGTCTATTATTTGAATAAAATATATAGGGAACAGTCAACCCAGGAATATTTTCGTGTGTATACACTTTGATATATCTACCAAGCCGTACGGAATATTTTCCCGTGTATACACTGTCATATATCTACCAACGACCCGTTCTATGAGGTAGTTTAACTTTAAATATTTTTGCGAATAAGAACACGAAGTTCAAGATCGTCAGAAAAATTGGTGTTGAGGGTTGAGATTTTCCGATGGGTCTATCGGTCGGCAACACAGTTAATTTATCTGAAAACATCTCTAATCTGAATTTCGTCAAAAAAACAAAGATTCAGCTTGGAGTGGATACAATCACCTTCGATTTTCAATCTTTTTTATCTGCATTCTTAATTGCCTCTTGTAAATCCGGCTTAAGAGCGAAAACTTTAGCTTTTATAACCGAGTTGAAATAATATTTCTTTACATCAAGGCTAACAACCTTTCCATTGTGATTTCGAATCACAAAACCCTAATCAAGTTTTGAACCGTCAAAATTAAGTTTATGGAAATCCTGTTTTGTTTTATCCCGCTTAATATTGTGTTTTTTCATTTTTATCGTATATGTGTTGTTGTTTCTGTTTAAAATCATAATCCTCTACGTCATTGATTTTGGTTTTCTAGTTGTGCATTTGGTTTTTAATGAATGCAACAATCTTATTATCCGGGCCAAGAGGTTCACTATTAAAGATAATTTTGTTCTTGAAAAATCAAATACTCCACCATATAATAGTGAGACATGCAACTTGTTTATTCCATTTTATTTATTTATTGTAGGATTTCATGCGCTTTTTTATTTTGGGAATTCTTATTTTGTTAAGATCATTCAAGATTGTTTTATCAAATTTGTTAATGATTTGTTTAGTGGAAGGAAATTCAATGATGAGGTGGGATAAGTCATCCAAGTAATTGTTGCAGAGTTCACAATGCCTTGTAACGGAATTCCTTCTTTTATCAAGTTTTGCTTTTGTTGGAATTTCGTTTACAAATATTTTCCAAGTAAAGTTTTTGATTTTGGGTTGGGTATCAAGTTTCCAAATCCATTCATAAGAATTAGGAGGTTGGAAACCAAATTCATCTTCAATCATTTCGGAAGCAAATTTAGTAGAGAATCTACAATTTTTACTACATCTTCAATATAACTTGTCCTGAAGATCATTTTTGGCAATGATTGTTTCTTCTTTTTTTCCCTCTAGTTTCTAGGTTGATGATATTTTGTAGCTCGCAATCAATTTTTGTTGGCATCCCAATTTTTTGAGTTATTGATAAAGTGACTAACTTTGATACTTGTATTGATTTGACTGGTGTTTTGAACCATTTTTATGAGTGGTGTCGTTGTTTTCCAATTATTATGCCGGAAATTGATGGTATTTCCATTTTCGACTTGTCATATAATACTTTTTTTGAATTTAGGTTTAAGTTTCATAAGGTTGTTACTTTGCCATGATACTAATCCTTTATTTTGGTAGTAGAGAATGTTTTGGTTTTTCATGTATTTTATTTTTATGATTTTACCCAGATGTTGTTTAGTTTAGCCGCCAAGTTATGTTTGATGAGAGTAATCCTCCCTTCTTGTGATAAGGAATTTGCTTCCATTTTAAAAGTTGTTGTTTTGATTTAAAGTTAACTCCACCAAAAGTCTCTTTTATTACTCTTCTATTAATAATAAGACAACTAAGATATTTGTCGAGGTTTGTGGTTAGCCAACACATTTTTTTAGTTTGGTAATAGTACTTTCACTTGTGTTCATAGTAGTTTGGAAAGCCGATTTATGGAAGTTGATTTTTTGTTCTTATATAGAGCAATACATTTTCAGGATTTGTTTTGTTCTTTGACAATAAACCATATTTAATTGCCTTAGCAAAAATGATCATATCGTCATCAAAGGATAAGAACAGGATAAGCAACGCTTGTTTACATACGGAAAAACCAATATGGTTGTCGTAATTATTACAAACATCTTGTAGCATTTGTGTTAGAATTCCGGCTCTCAAAATGAATAGATAAGGTGATAAGGGGTCTCCTTGTCTAAGTCCTTTTTCAGGGAAAAATTGCTCGGTTAGACCATTGTTAACAAGAACAGAGAAAGAAACTGTAGAGATACATTACTTAACCCGTTCGACACATTGTATAAAGATAATATAAACATCGTGATTTCTCATAATTTGCTTTACTCCATTTGTTCGAGTTTGAATAAAATTTCATAATTTTTTCGTAATTTTTATTTTCGATAAATTAAATAAATCTCATAATCTGTATCCACCGACGGGTTCCAAATTGTACATATGAAATGTTTTTTGCTTCTAGTAGAAAAGGATATTCATTTTGCCACGTGGAATTTGCATCCAATAGGCAATAACTTGCTATTCTTGAAAAAAAAATTTCTCTTGAAATATTCTTGATTTTGTATTGGTTGATTTTCCAAACACCTAAATTCTAATACGGAATATATATTTCACGTCGTATTCTTGAATTTGGTATTTTTGATTTTTCAAACACTAGATTTCTATCTCGTTTTTATGGTATTTATAAGATTTAAAGTCCAAGATTTTCTTTATTCTCAAACGATCCCTTACAATGCAACAATTAAGCAAAAATTTTGTTAAAAAAAAGTTATTTCGTTTATAATCTATTATTTCCCTAGAGTACTTCGTATTAGACATATTTTCAGAGAAATAAACTGTGTTATTGACCAATTGACCCATCTGCAAAACTCAACCCTCAATACCAATTTTTTTAAAGACCTCGAACTTCGTGTTTTCATCCGCAAGATACTTTAGGTTGGACTACCTCGAGGAGATAGTCTAACCTAACCGCTTTCCATTTAAAAAAAAAAAAGAGTATGTAGTTAGTCCTAATTCCAAAAAGTTATGTTTTTTCTATAATATATATATATATATATATATATATATATATATATATATATATATATTATTTAGGGAAATAGTTTGTGATTTTTTAAAAATCACTATAAATTAATTAGGATAAATTTGATATATTGCTAATTTCATATATGGAGTATTTTAAAAAAATAATTAGATGATAACTGTAAATATATTGTGGCAAATCTATAATTAAGTTGAAAAAAGTTAAGGTGGACGGTCTTGTCACACGACACGGGGCAAAAATGTGGATTACGTCTACGTTATTGATGCACGGAATACATAAGTACACGGCGGAGGATTTCACAATTGCACGACGATTACGCTAATCGAGGCCGTCGCGGATCAGTATCCTAAAACCGTGACAAACTTTTTTTGTTAATTTACCAATATAGAAGAAGAAAAAAAATATGATCCCGTTACCGTGACAAAATTTTTTTTTTCCTACTGTCACGGTCACGAGATTCATGACCGTCATGATTTTTCTTTTTTTTTGTTTTCGTCTACATTGGTAAAATTTACAAATAAAAATTATCACGGTTTTCAGAACCATGACAACCTTGATTACCGAAATTGTCGTACAATTGTGAAATCTCTTGTCGTGCTTTTTAAATCGCCCTTGTATACATATTTGAGACTTATTTATTCAAAAAATTTTTAATTTGAGGTATCAAATAAATGTGATAAATACAAAAAACTGAAAATTCGGTAACCATTTTTTTGATCGTAGATTCGTAGGTAACCAAACTAATAGTACGAAAACAAATAAATTAAAAATATTCAATAAATTAAGATATAATTAGAATGACGTGTTAGACAAGAGGACCTTGAAACTGTTGATGATTGAAATTTAAGGCTTTAACTCTAAGTACCATAATCGGTTGACAAAAACAACGACCGACAAAAATCATAACTTTCTGTTAATTTTCCTCAATATTGTTGTTACAAATTTTGATGAATATAACTATGAACTGACGATGATATAAGCCAATTTACAATATAATTATATTTAACTTTTGGAATTCATATCCATGATCTCGATCCATATATCTAAGCAAATTTACAATATAATTATATTTAATTTTAAGACGTTTGTAAAATGAAAATAGAAAATATTTAAAATTTAAAATTCATCATGAATTAATGACGAACAAACATCAAAAAAGAGAGACAACTACTCAACTACCAAGAGACATACAAATTAGACCCACAAATAAATACAATTATTAAATCCTTTTTGTTGGGAAAAAATTCTTCAGAATAATTACAGAAATTAGCCTAAAAATATATGGATTTAAGAAATATCAAATCTTTTGGATACGTTAATATAACTAAAGTGGGCTCGTTTGGTATGGACAAGAATCATTCTCGATAACGGAATGATTCCAAATCAATAAAAAACTATGTTTGTTTAGAAGTCTTTTACACGTGAAAAGTAACATAATTATTTTCATTTTCATTTATTTCTCTTAACCGATTTCATTCCGTTTCTATTTCATCACTCCAACCAAACGGACACTTATATAAATGAATCCATACAAAAATATCACTACCAATGATGTAAGAGTCCAAGGATATTATTATCAACTTAACGTAAGGTTTGTGATAATTAATAAAGCGTATAAATTTTAGGACAGCTTTTGTAATTATTTGCCTTTAAAAACAACTAAAAGGAAATAAAATGAAAAGTTAAATAAAAAAAGGATAAAAAGTCGAAGCTCCGAAAATACCGCAATTTTGAAGCTTCCCCTCTCTATTACCTTTCCCCTATAAAAGCATAGTCTCTCATCTCCACCTTCGCTCCAATTCATCATCTATATTCTCTTTTCAGTTCCCTCTCTTTACAAACCCTAAGATGTTGAACATTCTTCACTCTCAAGTTTCAAGTCTCAACACAATCAATCAGTTCGGTCGAGAATCTAACTTCGATCGTTTACATCTACTGATTTTGCTTGCTTAGCCTGCGGCTAACTCATATAACTACGAAAAACAGTTGGAATCTGATTAGGTCATCTGTTTTTCTTCATTTGTTGGTAAGTTTGGTGAATTCGAATTGCGAAAATGGATACTGGTAACGATCTGTACAGAGTTGGAAGCATGAGGCGGAATAGCTCTAATAATATGTGGAGGAATAGCACAATGGAGGTATTTTCAAGTTCGACAAGAGAGGAGGATGACGAAGAAGCGCTAACATGGGCGTCGCTTGAGAAATTACCGACTTATGATCGGTTGAGGAAGGGGATTCTGATGGGATCTCGAGGCGCTGCGAACGAGATCGACGTTCATCATCTTGACAGCGACCATAAGAAGGGGCTTATCGATAAGTTGATTCGTGTCACTGAGGAGGATAACGAGCGCTTCTTGTTGAAGCTCAAGAATCGAATTGATAGGTAATAATCAAATGGAACTCAATTTATTTCTTTCGCTTTATGTTTGAAGACGGTTTGATGGAGTAAACACGAACAGTGATTCACACACTTCTTTTAATTCACCTTTAATTTTGGATTTCGCATGCTTGACGCCGGTCTTGATCCATAACAAATGACTATGCTTACTGTATAGATCACCTATAAACTCTATGCATCAAGTCAATTTTACGATTCAATTCATAAGTATAAATATATTTGTTACAAGTATTTAATTGTATAAAAACGTCAGAATTTTATTCTGTTATATTTTCAGTAAATATGAATGAATATTTAATCAATTAATTTTATCTTGAAGAAATGAATGATGATAATTTTTTTTTTAATGTACTAATGATCAAGTCATAATTTTGTACCGTTTTACCCTATGAACACCTGAGACTAGACTTATGAATTATGATTTAATATAAGTTAGTATATAAAATATTTAATTGCACGGAATTATTTGATTTAGATAACGAAAAGACAATAGATAGCACGGAATAGAAATTATACAATCGCATTAGAAGGAAAGAACACCAACAAACAAGAGGAAACACAAGCCAGAAATCAGGAAAGTTGTGTGGTTAAATCGTAATTTTTAACATCATTTCAGCGAATTACAAATCTCGGCAGGCCCAAAATATCTTGGGTACAGTCAGTTTGGCCCGTTTGGGTTGGACCAGATCCGTTTGACTTAGTATGTGTTTAGTTTGAGGTTATTTTAAGTTATTTTTAATTTGATTGTAATTGTACTTGTTATTTTTTACGGATTTAGATTGTTTTTTTTACGTGTTGATTGTTGTTGAACTCGTTGATAATGTACCATATACGTATAATTGGATTGGAAATTTGTATAAAATACATTATATTACTTAGTTTTGTATTATATTACTTAGTTTTGTATGACAAATCCAAAACAATAACAAAACACATAATCGAGTAAGTGCGGGCCAACATGGAAGCCGCACGCTACGTGGGTGGACATGGATATTTTTTGAGACTCGGATAAGGTGGGTCGGGGGTCGGCCCGACCCGCACCTTTCGGGTAGAATTTTTAAATATGGCACAACCCGTCTCGGACAAGGAGTTATGGGATGATAATTTGGCGGTGTATACTTTGTTGGAATAACAAAAGAAAAATGGTTCCCACCAAAAATAACAAAAACAAAAGAAAATTGGTATGTCAACTTAATGACATAAAGAATACTACAAATACAGCCCCTCTATCTCAAATAAGCCATGAAACATGATCCTCTAAAGAATATTCAATGTGAACAAGTTTGAAAAATAGTTTGATTGAATGCAATTTTATTTCCTCATCAGGGTCGGCATTGACATGCCAACAATTGAAGTGAGATTCGAGCATCTAAGTGTTGAGGGGGAAGCTTATGTTGGCAGTAGATCTTTGCCTACATTCCTCAATTACACCTCTGACATTGTAGAGGTAAACCAGTTTCTGCAATAACTCTGATTCCCAAAAACAAATAATATATATTCATTATCCTCTTTTCATCCTCTTTACTGATAAAACTTGATTTCCACAGGGATTCTTGAATATATTCCATCTCCTCCCCAACAAGAAGACTCACTTCACCATCCTCCATGATGTTAGCGGAGCCATCAAGCCTAATAGGTAAGCAAATTTCCATCAAAAGCCCAAAGATATCGAAAACAGACATAACTGTGACATGTGCAGAATGACATTGCTTTTGGGTCCTCCGAGTTCTGGAAAGACGACTTTGTTGCTGGCATTGGCTGGAAAACTTGACAAAGCACTTAAGGTAGACAAGCTGTTTATCCTTAATAATACTATATATCTTACAGGAAAAAAAATATGTCCTAAGAACTTAGAATTTGTCTCTGTTGTTTGCATTTGCAGTGTAATGGCAAGGTGACCTACAATGGACACGAGATGCATGAGTTTGTTCCTCAGAGAACGGCTGCGTATATCAGCCAACACGATGTCCATTTGGGGGAGCTGACCGTCAGGGAAACCTTGGCATACTCTGCTAGGTTCCAAGGGGTTGGAAACCGATATGGTAAGTTTGTCTCATTTATATTTTGATCATTTAGTATCTCTAGTTAACATCTGTAGGTCAGTACGATTGATTTATGACGTGTTTCTTTGTTTGAAATGATACGTAGAAATGTTAGTTGAACTGGCAAGAAGAGAGAAAGAGGCCAACATTAAGCCTGATGCCGATATTGATCTCTTCATGAAGGTAAGAGAGAAAGAGGCTATTTGTTCTTGATACAAATTTTGAATATTGATCATTTATGTATATGATTTAGGCTGCAGCATCAGAGGGCCAAAAGGAGAATGTTGTCACAGATTACATCATAAAGGTTACTTTGACATCTCTCATTTCCTCGATGAAGTTTTGAACATCAAAAATAATATCTGACATTTTGAACTTCATAAATCTTACAGATTTTAGGATTAGAAGTCTGTGCTGATACCATGGTAGGAGATGACATGGTCCGCGGTATATCAGGAGGGCAAAAGAAGCGTGTCACCACTGGTAAGTGGCAAAATCAATCGTAGTACAAACAATTTGTTCAAGTTAGATATTTCTTTTAGGGCTTAGCTGAACTGTGGTTTGATATTTTCTTATATTAGGGGAGATGCTTGTTGGGCCCTCTAGGGCTCTTTTCATGGATGAAATCTCTACTGGTTTGGACAGTTCTACAACTTACCAGATTGTGAATGCACTGAGACAGACCGTTCACATTCTTAATGGAACAGCTTTGATTTCTCTCCTGCAACCTGCACCGGAGACATACGATCTTTTCGACGATATCATTCTCTTATCTGACGGAGTAGTTGTGTATCAAGGTCCTCGTGACAATGTACTTGAGTTTTTTGAGTCCATGGGGTTCAAGTGTCCTGAAAGAAAGGGAGTTGCAGATTTCTTGCAAGAGGTAATATAGAAGAATTGTTAGTTTGATTAATTTTCTCCCTGAATTTTGATTCAAGTTGTTACTGAAATTTATGTGATTTTTAATGTATAGGTGACTTCAAAGAAGGATCAGCAACAATATTGGTGCCGTGTTGATCAGCCATACCGTTTTGTAACTTCGAAGGAATTTGCAGAGGCATTCCAATCATTCCATGTCGGTAGAAAAGTAGCTCAAGATCTTGCTGTTCCGTATGATAAAAGTAATAGCCACCCAGCTGCTCTTACAACTGATAAATATGGTATTGGAACGAAGGAGATCTTCAGAGCCACCCTTGCACGAGAGTGGCTGCTCATGAAGAGAAGTTCTTTTGTCTACATATTCAAAATTAGCCAAGTAAAATTCATTTGTCTTTCTTAGATTTTGATAATATTTTTTTGTCTATGGTCTTAAAATGATTTTCTTTTTCATATTATTATTATTTGACCATCAAAATATTTTCTTTTTCAGCTTACTCTTGTGGGAATGATTGCCATGACGGTCTTCTTCAGGACCAAGTTTGACAAGGATCTAAGTGGGGGTATCATCTACACTGGTGCTCTCTTTTTTGCAGTGATCATGCTCATGTTTGTTGGTATGGCTGAAATGTCAATGACCATTGCAAAACTTCCTGTGTTTTACAAGCAAAGGGATCTTCTCTTCTTCCCAGCATGGGCTTATGCTGTACCTAACTGGCTCCTTAAGATCCCACTCACAGGTGTAGATGTTTTTGTTTGGGTCTTCATGACTTACTATGTTATTGGATTTGATCCAAATGTGGGAAGGTTGTTCAAGCAATTCCTCATTCTCAGCCTCGTCAACCAGACAGCTTCTGGTCTGTTTCGATTCATAGGAGCTGCTGGAAGGAACATGATCATTGCAAACACTTTCGGTTCATTTGCTCTCCTTGCACTCTTTGCCTTGGGTGGATTTGTTCTAGCAAGAGGTAAGGCCGATTAGGAAAAAATATGGTTTTTAAATTAATACTTGAAGGAACTATTAGTTTTAATCAAATTCTGTTGTTTCCTTTTTGCTTGCAATATACAGAGAGTGTAAAGAAGTGGTGGCTGTGGGGTTACTGGTCAAATCCATTGATGTATGCACAGAATGCTATCTGTGTAAATGAGTTCCTTGGGCACAGTTGGACCACAGTAAGATTACTAATAAACTTTCATGCTTCTCCGAGTCCTTTCAAAGAAAGGAAGCTGACTCTAAAATTCCTTGTAGGTACAAGGAAATGTGACTGTTGGTGTGCAAACCTTGACCAACCGTGGATACTTCCCACACGCATATTGGTATTGGCTTGGTGCCGGGGCACTTGTTGGATACATCCTGTTATTCAATGGTCTCTATACTTGCGCTCTCACTTATCTGGGCCGTGAGTATTTTCTTTCTTATTGGCACTACCCAACATTTTATACACTTTATTTCTCAAGAAATAATTTTTGTAGGAGAATAACTAAACATATATATATGCAACTATTTGCAGCATTGGACAAGCATCAGGCAATGATAACAGCTGAATCTGAAGACGAGGAGAAGAAGAGGAAGAGAAGAGCAGGAGCTATTGAGCTGTCACAACATGCAAGAAATCCATCCGAAAACACTTCCAATCCAACACAAGCAGTCCAAAAGGGAATGGTTCTTCCCTTTGAGCAGCACTCTATCACATTTGACGAAATCAGATACTCCGTTGACATGCCAGCTGTGAGTTTATTAACTTATGATCTCTTTACAGTTTCTAGAGGATAAATCAATAAGCATTTTTTAAACTATTTGTAGGTAATGAAAGTACAAGGCGTAACTGAGGACAAGCTGGAGCTTCTGAAGGGGATTAGTGGAGCATTTAGGCCTGGTGTTCTCACTGCTCTTATGGGTGTCAGTGGAGCTGGTAAAACCACTCTCATGGATGTTTTAGCTGGTAGGAAAACTGGAGGATACATAACCGGAAACATTACGGTTTCTGGTTACCCAAAACAACAAGAAACCTTTGCTAGAATTTCAGGATATTGTGAACAGAACGATATCCACTCGCCCCATGTCACTGTCTATGAATCCTTGCTCTACTCTGCCTGGCTTAGGTTGTCTCCTGATGTTGATGCCCATAAAAGAAAGGTTTGTACTTCTCATATATACTTAATCTTTGATATTATTATTATTTCTAATATATACTTAATCTTTGATACTATTACTTTAGATGTTTGTGGAGGAGGTTATGGACCTTGTTGAGTTGGACAATTTGAGGGAGGCATTGGTTGGGTTACCGGGTGTAAGTGGTCTCTCTACCGAGCAGAGAAAAAGGCTTACCATTGCCGTTGAGCTTGTTGCGAACCCATCAATCATATTCATGGATGAGCCAACCTCTGGGTTGGATGCTAGAGCTGCAGCTATTGTGATGAGGACAGTTAGGAACACTGTTGACACCGGAAGAACTGTCGTCTGTACCATTCACCAACCGAGCATTGACATCTTTGAAGCTTTCGACGAGGTAAATAATATGCAAGTTTTCCTATCAGTTCTGTTTTTGAATGTGCAACTAACAGTAGAGTTTCAATGCAGCTATTCCTATTAAAGAGAGGAGGACAAGAGATATATGTTGGTCCTCTAGGAGACCTTTCTTGCCATCTTATCAAGTACTTTGAGGTGAATTTTAATTTTCTGTTTCCATATGACCAATACATGTTTAACATTATGCAATGGTTTTGGTAATTGATATGATCTTTCGGTTTTAACAGAGCCTTCCCGGTGTACCTAAGATTAAGGACGGTTACAACCCAGCTACTTGGATGTTAGAGGTGACTACTCCTGCTCAAGAACTTGCTCTCGGGGTGGATTTCACCGATCTATACAGAAACTCAGAATTATTCAGGTAAGCTACAAATCTTCATTCCCATTTCAACATGCTTGATTCTCATACAGTGTTAATGATCAAATGTGCTTCATTTTACAGGATGAACAAAGCTCTCATCCAAGAGCTAAGTTCACCGCGTCCTAACTCACAAGACCTGCACTTCTCCAGCCAATACGCACAGCCCTTCACGGTTCAGCTATTAGCTAATCTATGGAAACAAAACTGGTCATACTGGCGAAACCCGCCATACACTGCAGTGAGATTCCTCTTCACCACATTTATCGGAATCATGTTCGGGACCATGTTTTGGGATCTTGGAAAGAAATTGTAAGTTCCACTAACCATCATAATCATAATACTCTAAAATAAAACTCATAACTGATGTCTTTGTTAAAACGAAATATCTTCAGCGAAACACAACAAAGTCTATTCAATGCAATGGGTTCCATGTACGCTGCTGTCCTGTTTCTTGGTGTACAAAACGCCTCTTCTGTACAACCAGTGGTTGCAGTTGAGAGAACAGTGTACTACAGAGAAAAAGCAGCCGGAATGTACTCTTCAATGCCATATGCTCTTGCACAGGTTCTGATTGAGATACCATATGTCTTCACACAATCCGCTGTTTACGGAGTCATAGTATACGCCATGATAGGATTCCAATGGACAGCTGTCAAATTCTTTTGGTATCTCTTCTTCATGTTCTTCACTCTCCTTTACTTCACCTTCTACGGTATGATGACTGTTGCCGTCACACCAAACCACCATATCGCTGCCATTGTGGCCGCCGCCTTCTACTCCATCTGGAATCTCTTCTCCGGATTCATCATACCAAGACCTGTAAGATTCTGACTTTGCGTTTCATATTTTTATTCATGAACCAACAATAATTTTTTATATTTTTTTTTTGTAGAAAATCCCGGTGTGGTGGAGATGGTACTACTGGGCTTGCCCTGTTGCATGGACCTTGTACGGCCTGGTTGCGTCACAATTCGGAGATGTGCAAACACCTGTGTTGAACTCTGTTACTAACAAAGAAGAGACCGTGGAGCTGTTTATTAGAGTTTACTTTGGTTTCAAGCATGACTTCTTAGGAGTTGTTGCTGGTGTGATCCTCGGATTTACGGTGATGTTCGCCTTCATCTTTGCTTTCTCCATCAAGGCATTCAATTTCCAGAAACGGTAGAATGTTATAAAAGTGTAGATATCTTGTTCTATAATGTGTGCTTTGGCAAAAAAAAGTTTACTAGCTAGCGTAACAATGTATGAAATAATTTGGAATGAGTATACTGAAGTTTTATGTGTCTTTGATTTCTCACACAGAGCAATGCATCATCACTAAAAAAAGTTTGAGTTGAACGAGAATTTTACCAAAAAATTGATGCTCTGTTGAGTTAATATGTGAATGTATTATTGCTTTTAACTCAGTTTTGTTACCCATTCCGAGGATAATAAACTCATGAAAAGTAAATTTCAATTCCAAGCTCAGGTATCAATGGCTTAGTCTCATAAGCACTTTACTGGATCAATGGCTTTATCTTATTAATACGAACACCACAAATGGAGTATTATTTCGACATTATTATTATCTCAGTTTTACAACAAATTTTTTTTTTAATCTCAGTTTCATATCCAGAAATCAAGCGGTTTCGAACAAAAACCACACTATAAAAGGATGGTCTTTGCGCGGGATCAGGAGGAAAATGAGATGAAACCGGCATAATTTGAGTACATCTTTCGAAGTACAGTATTCATAGAAGGATTCCCACATTGAAAATGGGCGAAAGGAACTAGACATGAAAATATAAAAAACAGACAAAGGAATATAATGAAAAATATTTTTACGCCACAATGATTCAACTAAAAGAGAGCGAAAGAATGAAGAAGTATATCATTATACCGAGTTTTAGAGGAGTTTCATTTAATTTTTGTTAATTTACTTTTGTTGTATGCATACAAAGTTGAATTTTTTGCATCATTTTGGTTTGTATTAGTTGCAAATCTTTTTGTTGTTGATTTATTATGTTTCACAAATTTAGTAAATTTTGATTTGTGTTATTTTTAAATTGAAATTGTCATAACTTTTAAAATTCTAAAAACGAAAAAAAACTACTTCACGCCAACTACTTAACCCGAACCACCCGATCACCCGGTGGGTGATGGGTGGGTGGAATATGGGTGAAGTGTTAGGTGGGTGATGGGCGGGATGGGTGACAACTTGAATAAGATGGGTAGTTGACGGAATTGGTACATCCATCCACCAACCGACCCGTTTTCATTCCTAGCGTCAATTGTTGGTTGAAAACTATTTAAAAAGGTAAAGCCCTACAATTAAGTCTTTAACTTTTGCTTTGTTTGGATAGAGCCCGTTTAAGCATCATGCCTAACTCAAGAGTTTTAACGTCATATTATGTATCATTCTATAATTAATTAAAAGACATGTCATATTATATGTCATTCTATAATTAATTAAAGTACATGTCATGGCACAAATAATGCGAATATCTCCCTCAATCTTAATGAATGTATACTCTAAAGTTCTGATGTTTTTTTTTTCTTCTCTGTTTTGATGCTTTGGTGATGTTGTTGATAAGTTTTGTGTTGATCTTTTTCCATGTTTATTTAATTCCTCACATAATGTTTCAAATCTGGTGGTGGTTTTTGTTTGCTAAAGATTGTTTGATTTCTAACTAGCTAAATGTACCACTATATTACAACTAGTTGTCTTAGTTCATTTGAGAAAATATTTTCTTTTATTTCCGTCATGATATCAATTATTCTATGTATTGTTGTATCACAATTCTGAAGTTTTGTTATAATATGATCATCATCAATGGATTGAAAAGTGTATGGACACGTAAAGAAGAGGTGTTTAACACTTTCTGTAGGATGGTTACAAAATTCGCAATACATTAGAACTAATACTTTTTGCTTGTCTAGATTTTCTTTTGTTGGAATCTCATCAAGAGAAACTTTCCATAGGAAGTTGTACGTTTTATTTTATTTTAGGCATTATGTTAATCTCTCATATCCATATTTTGTCGGGGGTTACTCCAACCTTACGTTGTTGGATCATTTCCAAAGCCGATTTGGTAGAGAACCATCCATTTTTATTAGCTGTCCAATACAATCTATCTTGTATTTCATTTCTAAAATTATAGCCTTTTATTTTTGTGACTATGCCATGTGGTAGGAGTGCTTTTGTTTGGTATAGGAGTTGGTGGTTCCATTTGTTCGTGATGCAGCTACATATAAGTTCGGTAGAATTGATCAAGGTTTTGTTACTCATCAGTTCCTGAAGCGGTTGCTTGGTATCCATTGTCGTTCCAAAATTTTATTGTTTTACCATCGCCCACACGCAATCTAAGTCTTCTATCAAAATTTTCTATTAATTTAATTATTTCATTGTCATGATGTGGGTTTTCCACATTTGTAGTTCGAAAGACATGTGTCATTTCATTATTTTTCTTCTATAACTTTGACTCAACCATTAGCTTCCACAAAATTTTCATTTGGAGCGCCTTGTTCATATCTTCCGCTTTCCTAATTCCAGTTCCTTAAAGTGATCTCGGATTACAAATTTTATCCCAACTAATTAGTGGATAAAATTCAGTCCCTTATTCTAGAAGAAATTTATATTGATTTGATCTAGTTCCTTATTGATGCTTGTTGGAAGCATAAATGATTGTATTAGGTAACTTGGGTTTGCATTGAGATTCACTTTTATTAAAATTGTTCTTCCCTCTTGTGAAAGAGACGAAACTTTCCGGTTGTTGTTTTGATTTTAGAATAACAGTATTAAAGATGTCTTTATTTACCATATCTTTTATTATTGAAAATCCTAGATATTGTTTTAAACTACTAGAGGCCATGATACCCAATTGTAATTAGATTCTTCTTTTGTCAGTGAAATCAACATTGTTAGTAGTTTGGAAAGCATATTTGTGGTAGTTGATTACTTGACAAAAGACTGTGCATTAGTATGTTATGACCGATAATATTTTTTTGCTTGCATCTACATATGCTTTTGTAAAGATCATTATATCTTTCGTAAAAGCTAAAAATGAAATGTTTGATCCATTTTTCGTAATTTCTAATCGAACAGTCTTAGGATTATCATTGCTATTTTTGTATATGTCTAGCCAGGATCTCCGCACCTAGATTGAAGAGTAGTGGTGACAAGGGGTCTCCTTGTCGTAACCCTCTTTTTAGGAAATATTATATTGTCGGGGATTCATTGATTAGTATGGAGTACGAGACCGTGGAGATACATTCATCATTCCATTTCCTAAATTTTTCTCCGAAGCCAAATTTTCAAGAACATCCTTTAGGATGTGCAATTCTACTTTATCATAGATCTTTTTCATGTCTAGTTTAAATTCCATAAAAACCTTCTTTTCCTTTCTTTGTTCTAAAACAATGAAAGATTTCATGGACAATGAAAATAATATCGTGTATTGATCTATTTTGGGTAAAAGTGCCTTGTAATGGGTGAATTAGTTTTAAAAGTACTGAGCTTAGTATCTTTGCCAAGAATTTGACAATTATTTTGTAAACCATCGAACATATACACATAGGTCTGTAGTGGAAAATAGTTGATGTGCAATCTATTTTCGTAGTATTGACGTTACATCCACATAGATTCAAATTTGAAAGGTTTGTTCTTAAAATTAGTAGGTGTGTTTTATAAGTTAACAAAGATCAAGCAATGATATGAGGATGTAAAAGCATAACAATTACACAAGCAATTTCGAAATACACAAAGCAATTACACAAACATAATTTTAATTGCCCAAACACTATAGCGTTAACGGTTACACAAATTCTACAGTATAACGAGATACCCGTAGAAATTACACAAACAATTACGAAATACACCTAACAATTACACAAGCAGTTTCGAAATACTCATAACAATTACACAAGTAGTTTCGAAATACTCATGAAAATTACACAAGCAGTTTTGAAATACTCGTAGAAATTACACAATCAATTTCATAATACCCAAATTGGAGAACTTACAAACACGATCCTTGTAAACGGATACCCAAACTCGATTTATTATTTTGAAATTTGTAGAGAACCAATGTACACAAGATATACATGGACGATACCTATATATATCATAATTTTGTAGATCTTCGATTATCTTGAAGAAGATGAATAAACGACCCTTTAGACGAAAATTGAAACTCGATTATTGTTTTCAAATTTGCAAGGAGTTGGAATATATGAAATGTGTGGATGGAGAGGGAGGAATGTCGACTCTTAGTGGTAGCGATCACGATCTCCGGAGATATTACCTAATTTATTTTTATAGAAAAAATTAGATAAACCTATTTTATTACGTAATAAACAAAAGGGTCTAAGCAATAAGAGGCCAATAACTCATTTTATCCAAAACTTAATGAATATTTCATTTTTAATTTAAGTAATTATAAATTT
Source organism: Fagopyrum tataricum (assembly GCA_002319775.1). Classification (NCBI taxonomy): domain Eukaryota; kingdom Viridiplantae; phylum Streptophyta; class Magnoliopsida; order Caryophyllales; family Polygonaceae; genus Fagopyrum; species Fagopyrum tataricum. The sequence goes on along the minus strand of CM008284.1, from coordinate 25,444,081 downwards.
TCAAAATTAAAGTATCAACCATTTCAATCATTATAACCTAACCTAACAATTATCGTCCTAACAATTATCTTCATACCATGAGTGTGTATTCTTGTATTGCCTTCAATTTGCCGTATCGCCGACTACTTCATTTTGTGGATCCATCGGTTGCAAATCTCACTTTACGCTTAGTTTGTTATATCACTTTCGGGTTTCGACAAAAAGAGGGGAAGAAGAAGAAGGGTCGGTGGACGCCACTTTCGGCTTTTATTGGATTTCGGTGTTGGCGCCGCGCCGCCGTCTAACACCAACATTATTGTTTTTGGTGTCAGCACAATGTATTGAAGTTCTATAAGCCTTTGTCTTTTTTACGTGTCCCTAGTAATTCGGTATCATAAATAATCATATTATAAATTATTTTATAATAGTTAGACTGACGAGAAAAATCATTAAATTAAATATACACAAATCTTACACAAAATACCGCTCGAAATACCACTCACACTATTTTCTGAAAAATACTATAAATTAATTTTGAGTATAACTATTATTTTTGTCCGAAACAATTACAAATACATGAACCATACTTTGGTAAAATTTGTAATGTTAGATGTAAAATGAACCGTTAGTGAATGATCTTCTAAAACCAAATTATTTTTTATATCCATTTTAGAATAATTTTTTATTGAATTTTTTTTTATGATTGCTATAATATTTTTTCGGTTTTTTTTCAATTTTTTATATTAATAGTTCAAAAACTTTATTAATTTAGTTCACATATAAAAATAGTATCAATTTTTATTTATTTATTTATAACTTTTAAGTAATATTTACGGAACACAAATTTTATTGGGTGAAATGGGAGAGTGAACCTTTTTTTATAAAGAAGAACACTAATAAGGCTCATTTTATTTTTAAGTGACAAACTATGTCCTTTTTATTTATTTATAAAGATAAAATAGAAGGGCTAGTTGAAAATTTTAAAGTAAACCCAACCCCAAAGAAAACCCTATACCCAACCAAACCCAAACCCGAACCGAACATGGAACCCGAGCCGACCCTGAACCGAACCGGAACCTGAACCCAAGCCGACCCTGAACCTGAACCGGAATCCCAAACCAAATTTGAACGCGAACCCGAACCGAACCCAAACCTGAACCCGAGCCGATCCTGAACCGAACCGGAGCCCAAACCTGAACCCGAACCGACCTTGAATTGAACCGGAACCGGAACCGGAACCCAAACCCGAACCTAGATAAATCCTATTTATAGGGTTGTATTTTAACTTCTCTCTAAAATCCCTTTATACCCTTGATTTTTAAAATTAAAAATAAATGTGAAATTACTAAGAGAAAAATGAGGGACTAGGGCTTTTTTGGTTTTATAGATACCAAGTAGGCTCTTCTCATTTTTCGAATTAAAAAAGCATATGCTATTTTGTAGTTTCCTTATTTTAACAAGCGCAGGGTCGGTATTTTAGCTTTTTAAAACGAAAAAAAAATAAAAATAAAAAAAACCTAAAATCTGTGTTCTTCTCTTCTTCTCCTGATCTTTTCCCTTCTCGGCGCTGAATTCTCGTTCCTCTGCTCACCTTCTTCTTCATCAACGAAGGCGAATGGCGGTTCTCGAATCGGCACAAGAATAGCTCCTCCCAACAACGAAGGCGAGAGGTGGCGGTTCGGATAAAATGGAAAAAAATAAATCTCTTTGTATTTCAGATCTACGCTTCATCTTCTCCCCTCTTACTTCGTTTTCTTCTCTCTCTCCAAACTATTTCTCGATTCTCTAATATCTGATTTCATTACTCTTCAAATCTTCCGAATCATGTAGGGAGATTAGGGTTTCCGGAATTGGTTGTTGCGCTGAGGATAGTAGATCTGCGGCCACCATCATCTTAATCTTACGATTGGTTGTGCCCTGATAAATTTAAACTCGAACCGCCATGAATTCGAGGTTGAACCTTGTAATCTTCTATGTTAAGCTATTGGTCGCATCATTGGAAGGGAAGAATGCAATCGACCCCTAGAACGTACTGCATGCATTCAACGTCTTGTTCTTCTTTTTATCGATTTTTTTAGCTATTTTTTTGCGATTTTCTTTTTAGTTTTGGTTCTATGATTACACATATTGATTTAGATACACAGATCTTCCCTGCCATCGTTGCTTGTTACTTTTCTTCATCCTTCGATATAGTGACATGCTTTCTCTCCCCTAATTGGTTTTGCTTGCAACAACTGGACTGAATATTATAGAATTAAATTGAAAAATTCTTCTTGTTCATTTTCTTGTTTAATTGATTTTATTGGTTCGATGAAACAGATTGGGTGATGATGATGCAACTAATGTGCACCATGCTTCTTCATCCTTCGATATAGTGACCTGCTCTGGAAGATTGGAAAGGAAGATTTGAATATGTAATATATTTTCACTAAAACATGCATTTATGTCTATTTTTTTGCTGCAGCATTTTGAATTTTGAGATTTCCCTTCCAACTCTATATTACACTGTGCTGCTTTTGTTGTCTGCTACGTGGCATAAAGAAAATTTATGTATGGTCAATAGTATATAAAATTAACAAATATGTCTTACTGTCTATAATTTTAATTGTGGTAGATGATAAATCCATGGTCACAATCAAATAAAGTAACACCATATGCCGTAAACTTGGGCAGATCCAAGGAATCATCTCCTAGAATTATCATATTTTATTGATTTTATAAAATCTAATATAACTTTCCATCCCGTGTATTGATATGCCTTGAATGTCACACTTCACGGATTTAGTCAGTGGTCGAGCTAAATTGCTTCTTGCTCTATTTATTTGTAACACCCCGAATCCGTAGGACTCGGAGTGCTACTGGGCTAGGATCTCACAATGGATCCTGACCCTAGCCTGACAACAACCTCACTGAATCTTACAACAAGGCAACAACAGATTAAAACAAAGCATAAAAACTGATATATATATATATATATATATATACATATCAAAAAGGTGATACAAGATACTGCTGAGTACAAAGTCAACTGAAATCCGTACAATAATGATAATCTCAAAAATCCCACGAATATACCCCGTGTACGGAACCCTCAGCAGATCACCCCTCCGGATCACTCCGCAGCTCTCCTAACCTGCGAGGGATCTACAACACGGTATGAAACTGTTAGCTAACTATACACATATATAAGAAGATGCTAAAGCACAAACACACCTTAGAAATGATAAACACTTCAGCATGATATCAAACATTTACCCGGTTTATTATATTTAATAAGTTGAATAATTCAATCGTATAAATAGATATATATATATATATATATATATATATATATATATATATATATATATATATATATATATATATATATATATATATATATATATATATATATATATGAATATAGGTGTCACGAGGAATATAATCCCCGCCTCTGAGTACTCTAACCAGCTGGGGTAGTATCAACACACCTCCCGTGTACCCTATGGGAATGGTGAGGGGCCTTCCTTTATACCATATCTAGCCTGACTACAGAGAACCTCCCAGACTCCACTACGGGATGAAAGGGAAAGGTTATCACAACCACTACAATGGGCGGTCAATATAACATAGGTCGGTGACCAAATAATAACACATGCTATAAAGCACATAACACACACCACTCAAGCATACATCCAATATAAGGATAGTAGCTAAGTAAGTCCTATGGACTTACCTTGATCTCAAAAGTATCTCGCTACAAACCACTCCCAGAAACGTCTACTCCCACTGGAGGACAACACAACCTATACAAGGCACACATACATATATCACAATCCTATCACACAAAGGGTCACACCTAGACCTAAGGGATCCATAAGGGATCATATCCAACTCATAACCTCAAGGCCGTAACCGGCATATCTATATCATACTCATCATAAACCGATACCTAGCATGATACTAGTTCCCTCATACTAGAAAGGAAAGGAACTACCTAACTATAGGTAGCCCCGGGACAAAACGCAACTGCGTGAACGGAGGACGCAAGGGCGGAAAGTAAGCGGCCGCAGGTGCGACGGAACGTAGCCGCGGGGGCGGTGACAAGGTCGCTGGCAAGCGCAGGCGCGGTGGCACGTCTTCCGCAGGGGCGGTGACTTCTGGCCGCGGGGGCGGCGACAGTGCAGACTGAAACCTCGCGGCCTCTCTTTGGCTCTTCACGTGATCAAATAACGTCTACTCTCTTCCAGATTCACATACATACATATCAATACACAATCCAACATCAAAACCCTTAACATACATCTAATTTTAAGCTAGAAGGATTGAAACAAGGAAGAAAGAAGAAGAATGAAGAAGCAAGGAGGAAGAAGTTTACCACAACTGTGGCCTAGGCACGAAATTGCTCCAAGGCAACACTTACACTAGCTCTCAAGCTCAGCATATCAAGCACTAGCATCAACATCAACATTCACCACCAAAACTCCCTTAGCAACTCAAGAAAAAACCAACACAAGCTCAAGAAGGATGAAGGATAAACAGGGAGGATATGAAGACTGGATGGAGAGTGAATGAGGAAACCCTTGCTTAGCAAGGAGAAGAAAGAAGTAAAGCTAAGGGTAAAGCACGAGTCAACAAAGTCAACAAAACCGGCTGTAGCCGCAAGAACCCGCGGGGGCGGCGGAGATGGCCGCGGGAGCGGCGACCCGCAGGTGCGGCGAAGGTGACCGCGGGAGCGGCTGAGCCAAACTCGGCCAAAGTCAAGCTCGGTCAAAGATCAATCTCGGTCCGAAAGATAGGGCTCTTACACCTCACCCCCCCAAAAACAAGTTTCGTCCCGAAACTTGCAAGATCCTGAAAACACTCAGACTCGGGAGCCGAGGTACACTCTCTATAACCTCAAACATAAGCATGGAGGAAATCATCAACTCAGCTGCAACCTATACTATCCAGGGCCTAGAGAAACCATCTCTAGCCAACTATAAACACATCACAATGCATAGAGGAAGCACATCTCTAGCCATATCATAACCATAACAGAAAGGCATGGAGGGAGAACATCTCCAGCACTACTATGTCCATCAAAATAGCATGGAGGTAAGAACCATCTCCAGCTAAACCTAAGCATATCACAATAGCATGGAGGGAAGAACCATCTCCAACTATAAATAGAAAATCATACTAGCATAACAGGATCTAATAAGATCATAATCACATCAAAGCTAGCATGAAATAAACACATCATAGCATATAAGCATATAAGCAGATAAGACTCACCAAGCTAGTACTAAGATCTACTCGGTGATCCTACTGGTGCACCTATCTCGGCAAAGAACTCTGGATAGTTCCTCTGTATACTATCCTCAGTCTCCAATGTAGCCTCCTCAGGTCCTCGTCTCGACCACTGTATCCTAAGCATAGGTATGTCCTTCGAACGTAGGCGTCTCATACCTCGTTCTAGGACTGCAATCGGATGCTCAATAAAAGTGTGGTCCGGCTCAACCACCAAATCCTCATAACTCACGATGTGTCTCGGATCTGGTATGTACTCCCTCAGCCGAGACACGTGAAACACAGGGTGAACACCCTCTAACCTCGGAGGCAAGGCTAATCTGTAAGCTGCGCTCCCAACTCGATCCAGAATCTCGAACGGTCCGACATATCGGGACTCAACTTTCCCTTAATGTCAAAACGCCTAACACCTCGTGTCGGGGACACTCTCAGCCACACATGGGCTCCAACTCTGAACTCTAGAGGTCTATGCCTCCTGTCAGCATAAGACTTCTGACGGCTCTGTGCAGTCAGCATACACTCTTTGATCAATGCTACCCGAGCTATATCATCATGAATTTAATCAGGTGCTAAACCACTGACACTACTCTGCTCATCCCAGCATAACGGGGTACGACATCTCTGTCCATACAATGCCTCATATGGGGCCATCCCAATAGTTGCATGCCAGCTGTTGTTGTAGGAGAACTCAACAAGTGGGAGATGATCCGTCCACACCTGTCCCAAATCCAACACACAAGCTCGCAGCATATCCTCCAGGGTTTGAATGGTCCTCTGTAAAGTTGGGCAGGTCTCCTGTTTCTGTCGGATCTCATCCAACAGATCAGGAAGGACCTCTAATGTACGCAGCTGGGCATCCTCATCAGAAAACTGGATGTCCAACTCTAACCAGATCAGGTCTCTCTGCAACTGATGCTGTACTGTCAGTCTCGCAATCGCCTGCTCTCGAGGCGTCTTCCTGCTCAGGGCTTCGGCGACAATGTTCGCCTTCCCTGGATGGTACAAAATTTCTAAATCGAAGTCCTTGATCAACTCAAGCCACCTACGCTGGCGGTTATTCAATTCCCGCTGCGTGAAAATATACTTCAGACTCTTATGGTCTGTGAAGATCTGACATGTAGCGCCATACAGGTAATGTCTCCAGATCTTCAGTGCATGAACTACCGCTGCCAACTCCAGATCATGAGTCGGGTAGTTCTCCTCATACGTCTTCAGCTGTCGAGACGCATATGCAATCACCCTGCCTCTCTGCATCAGAACACATCCCAAGCCTAGCTTGGATGCATCACTGTAAACCACAAAATCCTCAGTACCCTTTGGCTGTGCCAAAATAGGAGCAAAAGTCAAACGCCTCTTCAACTCCTCAAAACTCTGCCTTCACTGATCAGACCACACAAATCTGGTAGTCTTCCTCAACAAACTCGTCAGTGGACGGGCAATCACAGAAAAACCCTCCACGAAGCGTCTGTAATAATCGGCTAGGCCAAGGAAACTACGTACTTCCTTGACGTTCGTCGGTGTCGTCCATGCTGCTACTGCCTCAATCTTTGTTGGATCCACCTTGATCCCCTCAGCTGAAACCACATGACCCAGGAATGCTACCTCTGACATCCAGAACTCACACTTAGAGAACTTAGCATAAAGTTCTCTATCCCGTAAAACCTGCAATACAGTCCTCAGATGTCCTGTATGCTCCTCTCCACTGCGAGAGTATACCAAAATGTCATCAATAAAAACCACCACAAACTGATCCAGGAAGTCGATGAAGATATTGTTCATCAACTCCATAAAGATGGCTGGGGCATTCGTAAGCACAAATGGCATCACTACAAACTCGTAGTGGCCATATTTGGTCCGGAATGCTGTCTTATGCACATCCTGCTCCCTCACCCTCAATTGGTGATACCCGGAACGCAGGTCAATCCTGGAGAACACAATAACTCCCTGTAGCTGATCTAACAAATCAACAATGCGCGACAGTGGATACTTGTTCCTGATGGTCACCTTGTTCAGCTCTATGTAATCTATACACAGTCTTAGCGATCCGTCCTTCTTCCGTACGAAGAGGACAGGTGCTCCCCATGGGGACACACTAGGGCGAATGAAGCCCTTCTCAGCCAACTCCTCGAGTTGCTTCTTCAGCTCCAACATCTCGATAGGCGCCATCCGGTATGGAGCCTTCGAGATGGGTCTCGTACCAGGCTCTAACTCGATGCTGAAATCCACACTCCTCTGAGGCGGCAAGCTGGACGGCTCAGCAAAAACATCTGTAAACTCACAGACAACTGGATTGTCCTCTACAGCTGGACTCTAACCCTCCTTCATGGCATAACACTAGAAGGCCTCGCAACCCTGTGCAATCAGTCTAGCTGCCCGTATAACACTGATAACTGTGCCTACCTTTCCAAGGTCCCAACCTCGGAAAACCTCTATCTGGCCTAACTCGGTAGAGAGGGTAACAATCCTCCTACCTACATCTAGAATTGCAGAGTGTCTAGCCATCCAATCCATACCTAAAATGACTTCTTCATGCTCTAGTGGCATGACAAAGAAGTCAACTAGTAACACACGGGTCCCTACAGAAATGGGACAACCGTGAATCTCACGGGTACCTCTGACCCTACCACCATCAGGTAACCCTATAATAAAGGGCATCCCCTCAACTGTATCTAACCCAAGACGCTCTACACAGGCATCAGAAATAAAAGAGTGCGTAGCACCAGTATCAAATAAAACTCTAACAGGTAAACCATGAATCAGAATGGTACCTGTAGTAGTAGGTGCAACTGGCTCCTCTGCACTCCTCAGCTCAAAAACACGACCCTGTGGGCCTCTGGTATCAGCAGTGCCCCCACCATGGCCTCTGCCCCTACTCGGCCCAGGAGCAAATCCCTGAGTCGTAGGGCGATCTGGGACTCTCTGTTGTCCCTGAGTCTGCTGCTGCTGCTGAGGTGACCTCTACCCACCTCCCGCTACACTGGCAGGAGAAGAACCCTGCCGAGATGCAGCTCCGCCCTAGCGGCAGTAAACGGCTCTATGGCCCTGTCGACCACAAGTAAAACACGTCACCAATGGCCTCGTACACTCGGGCTTCAGATGCCCTGGATCTCCACAGTTAAAACACTGTCGTCCCATCTCTATAGCTGGTGCAGATACAGAATGACCCTGACGTCTCTGACTACCCCCAACACTAGCAGCTCCAGCAGTACCACTGGCCTGCCCCGTACGCTGTCTCTTCTCAGACCTTCCGACCTGAGAAGCTCTCCTCTGACCAACCCTCTCTCTCTCATAATCTGCAGCTCTGTCCTGATAGTCAATCAAGGACTCATAGTGAAAACCTGCCATGTAGGCTCGGGTACCATCCCTCAGTCGTCTAGAGAATAGATAAACATGCTGATCAACAGGAGGTGCAACTAGACCCAGTAAAGCCAGCTCCTCCTGGAATCTCTTGATGGCCTCTGAAACTGGCACATCCTCAAATCCGGCCTCAATAAAATCACGCAGTTTCTCCTTCCTCAATGAGGCAGAACAGAAACGCTCTCGGATCAAGGTCCTCATCTGGTCATAGCTGGTAACCTAACCCCGTACTGACCTCCACCAGTGTTGTGCCAGCTCTCTGAACAGAGTCTGTACCAACTCAATCTGCTTATCAGTTGGACAACGAATAGACTCCAGAGCTGAGTCTACATGCCCAATTCAGAGCTCAACCTCCAACCCCACCTTCCTAGTGAAAGGGGGTACACCCATATGATGGAATGCCTTCAACCAGGTATCTGGTCTAGGCCCTCTATGCTCCTCTGGTGCTCTGACAATCTCAGCGGTAGGTACCTGTACAGCTGGTACCTGAGTAATAGTGTGGGACCTCTCAAATGGTCCCTCCTGTGCCTGTAAGTCTGGGGCACGCCTACCGGCTCTGGCAGCCTCCTCAACACGTCTGATATAAGCCTGAAACTTTGATCTACCCATAGAGACACGATCAGACTCGCCAGACTAGGCTCTATGTGCCCCCTGTCCCACAGCTGCCCCGTTCCTAGTCTCAGGAACGGCGCTCTCAGCAACCTCCTCGTGAATCTCTCCTGCTGCCTGGGAACCATCAGCAGGTATCCTACCTTGTCCTCGGCCTAGAGGGGGTCTACCTCTACCTCTACCTCTACCTCGCCCAGCTGCAGGTAAGGCTCTAGTCTGAACCATCTGTAGAGGACGTAAACCTAGCTTAGAAGGCTATATATATGCCATATGTATGTATCAAATCAATCACAACAGAATATCTATATATATATGTACTGTTGAGATCTTCAGAGGGGTGATGGCTCATGTACACGATAACCCAAAACATTTGTACTCATTTTAAAACCAAAATCTTTTGAAAAGTCAAACCCCTTTCGGGTTCTGTTTATTTATCTATTCGAACTTTATTGTGATTACTAGTGCCATTGTTGTCAACCTGGAGCTCTGATACCAACTTTGTAACACCCCGAATCTGTAGGACTCGGAGTGCTACTGGGCTAGGATCTCACAATGGATCCTGGCCCTAGCCTGACAACAACCTCACCGAATCTTACAACAAGGCACCAACAGATAAAACAAAACATAAAAACTGATATATATATATATATATATATATATATATATATATATATATATATATATATATATATATATATATATATATATATATATATATATATATATATATATATATATAGAGAGAGAGAGAGAGAGAGAGAGAGAGAGAGAGAGAGAGAGAGAGAGAGAGAGAGAGAGTTAGGATCATGTAGGAACCTCTCTTAGAGTAGGGAATAGGGACTTGTAATAGCCGTTTGATTAATATGGATCAACGTCTAAGATTTAACATTGTTTATGGTAATAATTAATCAGAATATTATATTGTCTCTAATAGAATTATGATAAAAATATTTTAACGACCAAAATTTCTCTATAAAATATAATAACGACCAAATTATGGTAATACATTATTTTCATATTGGGTCGTTATTATATTTTATCGAAAAAATTTTGTCGTTAAAATGTTTTTTATATAATTAATATAGTCATCGTTAAAATTTTGTGGGTCGTTAAAATTTTATAGAGAAAAATTGGTGGTTAACATGTTTTTTTTCATATTTTAACTACCAAAACAAATTTAACGATAAAAACTTGGTGGTTAATTTAGAATTAATTCCAAATTAACGACTAAGTCCAAAATAATGTTAAAAATTAACAACTGCTTAAAATCAATTTTTAACGACTGATTAAAATCATATTTTAACGACTGAAACTTAAAAAATATTTTAACGACTGGACAATACAGATCAAAAATTTTAACGAGTAGAAATTGAAAAAAATTTTAACGACTGAATGAAAGATCAAAAATTTTAACGAGTAGAAATGGAAAATATTTTAACGACTGAATGAAAAATTGTATGAAACTAAAATTAACGACTGGATGAAAATCTTATGAAACTAAAATTAACGACTGAATGATATTCTTATGAAACTAAAATTTTAACGACAGAACATCGAAAATTTTATGAGTTTAACAACTACACTAAAAATCATTTTTAACGACCCTTAGAATTTTAACGAGCGAATTGTTCATTTTTAACGACTGAAAATAAATAATGAAGATTAACCAAATGTAGCAGCATTTTTAACGACTAATATTATTAATCAAAAACTAACGATTGAAATTGAGAATAAAAATTACTAACCTTAATCTTGTTCAAAAAAACCTCAATAATTTTTAGTTTCCAGAAGAAGATGGCAGAGAGAGTTTCTTAACGATGTTAATGTTCAACAATTGTTTTATTGGTAAATGGGAATCAATTCACTCAAAGTTTAATTTTGGGATAACCCAAAAATAGTATATTTGTTTTCCTAATATGTATATTATTTAATGTTTTATTTGTGAAAATTGAACAATCATATGAATCTCACCTATGAAAGCTTATTATGTACCTTCCATCATGTCCGTTCAAATTTTAATCCAATGGATCTTAGGGGTTCCTATTCCCTACTCTAAGGATGGTTCCTACCGGATCCTGACCCTATATATTCTCATTAATTATTACCATAAACAATGTTAAATCTTGGACGTTCATCTATATTAATCCAACGGCTATTATAAGTCCCTATTCCCTACTCTAAGAGAGGTTCCTACATGATCCTACCTCTCTCTCTCTCTCTATATATATATATATGAAGATAGGTGACACGAGGAATATAATCCCCGCCTCTGAGTACTCTAACCAGCTGGGGTAGTATCAGCACACCTCCCGTGTACCCTGTGGGAATGGTGAGGGGCCTTCCTTTATACCAGATCTGGCCTGACTACAGAGAACCTCCCATACTCCACTATGGGATGAAAGGGAAAGGTTATCACAGCCACTACAATGGGCGGTCAATATAACATAGGTCGGTGACAAATAATAACACATGCTATAAAGCACATAACACACACCACTCAAGCATACATCCAATATAAGGATAGTAGCTAAGTAAGTCCTATGGACTTACCTCGATCTCAAAAGTATCTCGCTACAAACCACTCCAAGAAACGTCTACTCCCACTGGAGGACAACACAGCCTATACAAGGCACACATACATATATCACAATCCTATCACACAAAGGGTCACACCTAGACCCAAGGGATCCATAAGGGATCATATCCAACTCATAACCTCAAGGCCGTAACCGGCATATATATATCATACTCATCATAAACCGATACCTAGCATGATACTAGTTCCCTCATACTAGAAAGGAAAGGAACTACCTAACTATAGGTAGCCCCGGGACAAAACGCACCTGTGTGAACGGAGGACGCAAGGGCGGAAAGTAAGCGGCCGCAGGCGCGGCGGAACGTAGCCGCGGGGGCGGTGACAAGGTCGCTGGCAAGCGCAAGCGCGGTGGCACGTCTTCCGCAGGGGCGGTGACTTCTGGCCGCGGGGGCGCGGTAGCAAAGTTGGTTAAACCACTTGCATGGCTTGCATACTTGCAATGAGAATAAATTTGTCAATGAGCTAAACATTGTAGAAAGTGGACCTGGGATTTGGTTAAAAGAGATATCTCTGAGACATTGGGAAAAAAACAAAATTTAAAGAAACTAATATGCATATCACGAAAAGAATGATTCACTAAATTTTCAATAGCCAAAGCACAACTCCTACCTAGAGATGGCATATTGAAATTCAAGGCAATCATGATTTTTCAATAGACTAAACACAAATCGTTTTCATTAGTCCAATTGGTATCTCTCATCTAGAGTTCGAAACCCAATAACTATAAGTTTTATTAATATTTTGTATTGGGCCTTGACGTAAGCTTGTGTATTGGGCCCGGACGTATGCCTGTGTATTGGGCCCGGACATATGCTTGTGTATCGGGCCCTGTCCAAAGCTTGTGTATCGGGCCCTGTCCGAAGCTTGTGTATCGGGCCCTGTCCGAAGCTTGTGTATCGGGCCCTGTCCGAAGCTTGTGTATCGGCGGGCCTTGTCCGAAGCTTGTGTATCGGGCCCTGTCCGAAGCTTGTGTATCGGGCCCTGTCCGAAGCTTGTGTATCGGGCCCTGTCCGAAACTTGTGTATCGGGCCCTGTCCGAAGCTTGTGTATCGAGCCATGTCCGAAGCTTGTGTATTGGGTGTAACCTTTATTAGAACAATTGAGCTTTCATTAAATCAATTGGGTTTGAGCCTTCATTAAAACAATTAGACTTTCATTAAACCAATTGGATTTGGGCCTTCTTTAAAACAATTGAGCTTTCATTAAACCAATTGGGCTTGGGCTTAAGTAATTTCATATTTCTAATTTGTCCTTTCATTTAATCTTTAAAGATAAGTAAATGAGGCATAATTTGTTCATTGATATGAAAAGGAGCCTACTTAGTGCTCATCACTACAAAAAGAGCCTATTCTTCCATTTTACCCAATTACTAAGGGCCTAGTTGATATCAACAATACAAAAAAGGCCCTATTAACCCATTCTTCTCAATTAATTTTATTAGTACATTTTATTATAATATTTATTAGTTTAAAAATATTTACATTATTATTAGTTCATATAGAATGTTTCATTAATTCAAAGTTTTGTATTATTAGTTAATACTTTATTGCATTTAATGGTGGTATGTTTTTTATGGAAAAATATTATATTATGTACTTTAAATTTTATAATAATAACTCAAATTTGTGTTTCGTTAGTTATAACATTGTGTTATATTGGTTCAGCCATAGATAGATAAAAAATCCAGAACGTTACTAACAAATAAAATAAAAACCCGCATGAACCAATAATAAAATATATTACAACGAATAATATCAAATTTTGAACAGATAGAACAAAAGTTTTGAACTCAACAGTTACACAAATTTTAAAATGTATGAACGAACAATACGAAATATTTAAACTAATAAAACTTTAAACGAATGATGCTGAACAATTAGACTAAAAAATCTTCGTCAAAAAATGTCAAGTGAAAAGTCGATAGATCTCCGTATTTTTAAACCGAAAAAAGCTAAACGCACCGAACCATTGCCTTATTTTATGATGTTGTTTATAAAGACATAATTTTTATTTATTTCAAGTATACATAAATTCACATTTTGGATCCCTTAGTAACATGAACTAATGTTCTAGTCTGGGTGCAGTACATAGGAGTAACAAAACACTATCTTCTCTCTCCTCCCTATGAACCTTTGTTTGCGCCTTTTGTAACTGTTTTCTTCAAGAGTGTTCGGCACGGTTTCTCTCCGGCAATGGAGGTAGACACTCCACCTCCACAACCTGTTGTGACTACAATCTCTCCGCAAATGAATTATGACCCTTATGCGTTTGTTGCAGGCTCGATTCAGCCTACTTGTGTTGCTTCAACGGTTACAGGTGTGGCTCCTCTTCAACAACACTTTAGCCCTCATACTAAGACTCTCACCGTCCCGGAACCCGCAGTGCTCGAATTCTTTTTGCACAGTTATCCTAGAAGGATGTTGCGTCCAACGGAAATTCTTGGCCAACACACCATACTGGAATTGCTGGTGAAATATTAACGGATCAAGTGACTATTACTTTTCCGTTTGGTCCGGATGGAGATCCAGTGATTATTGTCGCCAAGGAATTGGCAACGTCATTGAATCACGCTGGTCCACTTCAATAGTTTTCAAGATATTAGGGTTTCTAATGGCTTATCCTGTTATGGAACGGAAAGTTAAAGAGCTTTGGAAGTGTGGGGAAAATATGCAACTTATTGATCTGGCAATTAACTACTATCTTGCAAGATTCGCTAATGAATCTGAAATGCTTTCAACTCTCATTGGTGGTACGTGGGCTATTTTTGATAGGTGCTTGATTATGAAATGATGGACACCGGAGTTTGTTACTACGGAGCCAATCACATCAGCCCCAACTCGGGTAAGGATTACCGGAATCCATATGCAGTGGTATAACACTGATATATTATGGACTATGGCTGCGGGTATTGGTACCCCTCTTAATGTGGATCAACGAACTCTTAATTTCAATCGAGGGCGTTTTGCTATCGAGATAGATATCACACGACCGTTAAAGAAAGTTGTTCACATTAATGGGGTGTGTTGTCCAGCTGAGTACGAGGGACTTGATATCATATGCTTCAGGTGCGGTAGATATGGTCATTACGCTTTTAACTGCAACATGCCGGAAAATATTCCGCAACCTCAACTTGCTGGCGTTGGACCACAACCGCATGTTGCTACTAATGATGGGGTAGTTCTACTCAGTCTTCTGCTCATGTTAGTGACGACGCCTATTTTGGCCCATGGATGATGGTGGCCCGTCGGAATAAGCGTAGTTGAGGTAAAGAACGTGTTGCTCTTGTTTCAAAATCGGGGTCTACTAAACCGCCATCAAAATCAAAGTGACAAATTCAAAGAGATTTCCCAATCAACCTCTGCTACTGTTGTTCGACAAGAACTTCAAGTGCCTAGTAAAACATCGTCAGTTGAAGCACTGATGGGTAAGAAATTGGAAGTACCAACTGTAACAAACACTAGTAGAGGTAAAGCAGTGGATAAGTTGGTAGAACAAAAAGTTGAATATCATTTGGTTACGAGGCAGCTGGAAGCGGGATCTAGTAGTCATAGTAATGTACAATCCGATGAGATTATTGTTTTTCTTGCTAATCCTTCACCAATTAAAGTTGCTACCAATCTAGATGAAATGTAAAAGAAAAAGTTGAATAGTAGGGCTAAGAATAAAGAGCGACGGATTACATGGAGGCTTAAAGCAAGCGGAAATTGAAGGACCCCATCGTAATCCTAGCAAGCTACCACGTCCGGAGGACTATAACGATTCTCTTGTTGACGCTCAGGTGTTGGCTATTTTTCCACCTACACCGCTTCTTTGTCTCCCAAAACTGCCTTTATCGGAGTCAGGTGCCGAGGTAAATAAAGACGGTTGTTCTCTTATTGTTTCAGTTGACTTGGAGATAGAGGATAAGTTGGAACGCGACCACCATCTTATTTTGCAATCAGGTTTGGAAGGGAATCTTGATCTATTGGATTAAGTTTCTATGTAATGGTCTTGTTTCTTTTTGCTTTTAAATTAATTTTTCCAATGAATTGCTTATCGTGGAATGTCTATGGTGCCTGTAGGTCAGGTTTCCGTCGTGTAATCAAATATTTGTGTAACCATCATAACATTGATGTTTTAGTTGTGTTTGAGCCACGTGTTTAAGTACTCAAGCTCAGGTTATTTGTGACCGTATAAAACTTAAAGGTTGTCATCGTGTTGAAGCTTCAGGATTTGTAGGTGGAATTTGGCTTCTTTGGGATCTTGGCACTGTTCAAATGACCATTGTCACGAGTAATAAATCTTTTGTACATGCCCGAATCAGTAAGGATATTTATACCTTCAGTTTAATAATGGTTTATGCTCCACCGGATATGCCACGTCGAAAATCGTTCTGGAATGATATTGAGAAGGAAATTAGCTCAGTTACCGGTCCTCTTTTAGTTGGTGGAGACTTTAACTGTATTCTTTATCAACATGAGAGACATGGAGGATCGGGCCGACTGCATGGGGATTCAGATCGCTTTTTGGATGTGGTTAATAAGTATGGGCTTTTGGATCCCATATTTACTGGACCGGAGTTCACTTGAGATAATGGTCGGGATACTAGTTATAAGGTGTATAAGCGTTTGGACCGTGTTCTGATTAATGATGCAACTTCTTCTTTAGCTCCGAATATTTTGGTTCGCTACCTTGCTCAGTTTTCTTCAGATCACTCGCCTCTTCTTATGGAGATGCATCGATCTTTTGGGATGAACCGGGAAATGCATCCTTTTCGTTTTGAGGTTGCTTGGATGACGCACAGAGATTTATGCCCATGGTTGATGCTTGTTGGGTGTCTCATCCGGAGGTAATTAATGATGTCTCTAATCTTAAGCTTTCTTTACTAATGTGGAATAGACTTGTGTTTGGTAATGTGAATTGCAAGAAACAAGTGTTGCTAGATAAGCTGACCTCTATCCAATCGAATACGAATCTCCCTATCTCTCGTAGGTTAATAGCTCGTGAGGCTGCTCTTAAGAGTGTGTTGGATGTCACGTTGGAACAAGAGGAACTAGTTTGACTTCAGAAATCTTGTGAGTAGTAGTTGAATTGTGGTGATCGTAATACAAAATATTACCACAAGATTACTGGTATTAGACGAAGCCGTATTAGAGTGGTGGATCTTTTTGTGGATCCGGGTGTTTTGGTTGATGACCCAAAGTATTTGGAAGATCATGTGGTTGACTACTTTACAAAGTTATTCAGTTTGGAGGGTACTATTCCGTCAGGGTCCTTGACCATGATTTCTTTTCCATGTATTGAGGATGCGGCTTGGTCCAAGCTTCAAGTTCCTATTGCTATGCACGAGGTTTGGATTGCGGTTAGGGGTACGGGTCCTTATAAAGCTCCAAGGGTTGATGGTTTTCCATCCTATCTTTTTCCAAAAATGTTGGGCAACAGTTGAAAACTCTATTAAAGATCTAGTTACTGGTTTCTTTGATAATCACCTCCTTTCTCCGGGGTTGAATGACACCATTCTTTCGCTGATTTCTAAGGTCGAAAAACCTGAGTGGGTTAGTCAGTTTTGTCTGATTGCTCTTTGAAATGTTACTGATAAGATTATTTCGAAAGTCATGGTACAACGGATGCAGGAGATCATTGGTGATCTTGTGGGTCCTACTCAGGGGAGTTTTACCCCAGGACGTCTGATTCAAGATAATATAGTTCTGATGCAAGAGATAGTGCATTCTATGCGTAAGAAACGAGAGGGAATATAGTAGATGTTGCTCAAGTTGGATCTTGAAAAGGCGTATGATCGTCTTCGGTGGGATTTCATGGATGATACCATACTTTAGGCAAGTTTTCCACCAACTTGGGCTAGTATGATTCATGAATGCGTTGCTACTACGCGTACACAACTTTTATGGAATGGAGAGCTCACAAATCATTTTATACCACGTTGCGGCCTTAGACAAGGAGACACTTTATCTCCTTATTTGTGGCGTGGAGCGTTTAAGTCAGATGATCTTAGAGTCAGTTGTGAATGGAGAATGGAAGGCGATTTTTCCATCACGTGGTGGGCCGCCACTTTCTCACATGTTTTTTTGTGGATGATATATCTTTCTTTGCAGAAGCTACGGTCCCCCAGATGCGTGGGGTTATGGGATGAATTGATAGGTTTTGTAACGTCTCGGGCCTTAAAGTAAGTATCTCTAAATCTAATATTTATGTTTCGTCTAATTTCAACCGGGACCTTTGCAATGAGCTTGATAGGTTGAGTGGTGTTGATGTTACAAGAAATTTGGGAAACTATCTTGGGTGCCCATATTGCAAGGACGTGTTTCTAAAGAGACTTTTATGCCTCTTCTTGATAAGATGAATGCTAGATTATATGGATGGTGTGTTAGGTCTCTTAGCTTTGTTGGTCATGTGACTTTGGCTCAATCGGTTTTGTCCTCTATTGTCGTTTATACTATGTCGGCTTTGATTATTCCTAAAGGTGTGTGTGACGAGCTAGATAAATTGGTCTGGAACTTTATTTGGGGACATACTACAGTCTCAAGGCCAATTCACACGATTCTTTGGGACGTTTTTTGTTTGCCTAAACAGTTTGGTGGTCTGGGTATTAAACTTATGGATACCCTTAATAAAGCGGTGCTTGGGAAACTTGGTTGGAAGTTTCTCAAGGATGATGGGAGTCTTTGGTCTGCGGTTCTTAAGGATAAATATATTCGTGCGGATGGTACTATGCACTGTTCTCCCTCTTATGTTTGGAATGGTATCTTGAGGAATACGCAGGGTGTTGCTTTTCAAGGATTAGAATGAATGCAATACAATACAATTTGAGGAATTAGAATGAATACAATACAATACAATTTGAGGAACTTTTCAACATTTTATCTTTCATGTTTAGTATTTTACAACAAGTAAATATGGGTAAACAAAACAAGGAAAAAGACTACTCTCAAGTCTCAACCCTATGATACTACCTCTCGTCTATAAGTCTATAACAAAAGATTGATGTCTTTTATCTTGAGATATTGTTCAAACCTCTTCCCAGATGGAATATAAGTAAGTTTATAGAAAACATATTGATGTCCAAAATCAGCTAAAAATAAGGCTTATGCTGACCCGAATTCGTGAAGCCACTTCTCGTGGCGCTCAATATCAGTAGCGGAGACACTTGGCTGGACTTTACGCAAAGCCTCTTCAAAATCACACATTGCAATTGGGTCATTGGAGATATCCTCTTTTGACATGTTCTTAATCTCATCTCTCGTCTTTCCAGCAATCTTACGTCTCATGCCATTGAGAGAAGCGTCTCTGCAAACGTTTGTTAGATCATCTCCACTGTATCCTTCTGTTCTTCGTGCCACATCCTCAATATTAACGTCAGTAGCCACCTGCGTTGAACCATTCAATGCATTAAAATTATAAGAGCCTGAAATAATTCGGGTTTTAATGAAATTACAAGGAAATTGAAACCAATAATAAGCTGTTCAGTATAAAAGATGTTATTTCTTCTATAAATGCATAAAAGATGAAAATTTGTGGAAGTTCCACCAAAAAATACAAGCAAAGACCAGGTAAACGGCTAGTCAGCAGTTCCTTCCGTTCACCCAAGTAGCAGACAACTCAAAACCGAATCTATGGTCGAAGGACAGGAAATAGAGACAGAATATAAACAAATTAGGAGAAAAAGAAGCAAGTAGAAATTAGCTTTTAGCCTCACTTTATCATCTGAGAAAGAGCTTGTGCTTTTAACACGCAACATATGCTATCTACTTAAATTTAGACTTGAAAAACTTAAGCTAACTTATTACAATTTAAAATCTCATTTTTCAGATACATAAATCCAAAATGAAACTTAAGAGACAAAAACCTTAAGGTTAACGTAATGCATGAACCTAAATACCTCGAGTTTATTAAATTTAGAAATCTCAAGTTAACCCATATACAGTTACATTTTAGCAATATAAGATCATTAAAAAGAGTTAGGTTTGTTAACCTCAACAGATTTCAAATTGATGCGTATAAGCTCCTTTCTGCTCTCAAAATTTGGAAGAGGTATGTATATACGTTTCTCCAGCCGTCTCCTATTGTACCAAAAGCAGATATAATTAGCCAAAGTTGGCAATAACGAAAAAGAATGTCAGAATAAACACACACAAAATCCATGTTTAATACATCAATGGAAAATTTTAGTTAATAACTCAACTGAAAAGGTAATAAGAAAAAATGTACCTGAGAGCCTCATCTATATCCCATGGGAAATTAGTAGCGGCCAAAACCATAACTATTTTACGATCTTCACCAGAAGAACTGTTATTTACACCATCTACCTGAACCAGCAATTCAGACTTCACTCTGCGTGACGACTCATGTTCTCCTGATGCCCTAAAATACAAAACAGGAAATATCAGTATAACCGGGGTATTTGCTCACTTAAATTTGTACATTATCAGAAGATGGGAGAAAATAGGTACATAACTGCTTTTGGGCAAATAAAGAAATCCTCCCCAAAAGAGAAGGAAAAAAACTAACAGATTGAAAATAAAAAAGGTGAGAGAGGATGAAGTTATTCCAAGAAACAACGTGTGTATGAAATTAAGTGAATTCAAATTGCTGGAATCATAAAAAATATAAAGACCTTACCCTCGAGC
The DNA here is from genome assembly GCA_002319775.1 of Fagopyrum tataricum. NCBI lineage: Eukaryota > Viridiplantae > Streptophyta > Magnoliopsida > Caryophyllales > Polygonaceae > Fagopyrum > Fagopyrum tataricum. The sequence continues at coordinate 25,423,645 of CM008284.1, read as the reverse complement.
ATTGCAAAGAGAATCAATCTCATCAATAAAGATAGTACTGGGAGAATAAGCTCTAGCCAGGTCAAACAAGACTCGGACCATTCGCTCACTCTCACCACGCCATTTTGAAGCCAGTGTTGCAGAGGAGACATTGAAGAATGTAGTTCCACATTCGGTGGCAACTGCTTTAGCTAAAAGCGTCTTACCGGTACCAGGAGGACCAAACATTAGCACACCCTTCCATGGTCTCCTAATTCCCTACAGAAGAATACATATGTTGTTTCAGCAAAGTGCTTTATTCATTTTATGCAAAAACAAAATGTCACTACAAAAAAACAGAGATAAGCATCATAGATTAGAGCCCGTTTTATTCAATGTCCATCTATTTATGACAAACTGACAATGTCCAAGTCGTTCAAGTGACAATGATAAATACCAATAAAAACAATTTATTGTAACTTTGAAGCTGTGATAGAATACCTGGAAATAGTCGGGCATCCATAGGGGGAGAACAACAGCTTCCTCAAGAAGTCTTTTTGCTTCAGTCAGACCTGCTACATCATCCCATCTGACCCCAGGGGTAGAATCCAAGACATCTCTCTCAAGCATTGCAGCCAGGTCCTGATCAGGACCTTCATACTGTCCTCTTTTTGACTTTCCATCTTCAGCATCACCATTCTAAGATTTGCTCAAGTCAATAGATGATTAAACAGACATCTTGCAGATAATTACACAACAACCACAATATAACCAACAGGAACCAATTTAATGGTAATCATATTCCGAAAAAAAGGTTTGATTATTTTCTCTAGTAACATACGATAACCATATTATAAAATTTAGGAAAGTCCTTCAAGTTAGTAGACACATAATTCTATAGCAAATCCTTAAAAGGAAGAAATCCTTAAGAAAAAAAAATTGGCCTTCTTTGAGCATGTAGAATTAAAAGCATAAGGCTCCGGTTCTAAAGAAGGCATTACACTTATGCCACTTGCTATTTCCAATTAAAAAGACAAAAACACATTGGTTAAAGCTATTAAGACACACAAATATGTGGATTGAAACATAGAAAAATATTTCCAAAAACGATAATATGTACCCGGGCAAGAGAAACAGCATACATCTAGTGTTTCATCCTATCCTGTGTCTAGCACCAAGCAACATTTCAGGTTGATCATTCACGGCTCAATTAGTAATTAGTAACTGCCACATAAAGAATAAGTAGAAGAGGGATGGTACATACTGCAGAGTCTCCCTTAGATTTGGCAGAGCTTGTTGCTTTTCTTCCGGTAGATGATGCACGAACTCCACCACTGCTTTTGGTAGAAGTACCTGTTCTTGCGCCACGAGCACTTGTAGCCGGTTTTGCAGAACTTCGAGCCCAAGCCCCATCTTGATTAGATCTTCTTGTGCCCACTTGGCCAGACCTTGTTGGCCTCCTATTACTGTCCTGAGTTGGAGGCCTCCAAACATCAGGATCATCCATCGGAGGAGCAGAAGAAGTTGGATACTCGTCCAATGGTTGAAAAACAAATGACGATTTGGTGGAAATTGGAGGAGATGGAGGGCGTCGTCCCACAGGAGCATCCTTGAATGATTTTCTCTCAGCATCTAATTGTTTGACGACTTCTGTTTCCTCAGATATAGCTTTCTTTACATTCATCCATTTTGTACGGATGATAGGATCATCAACTGTATTTAAGTGTCTGAAGGAAATAAATTGAAGAAATCAATCCAAGCACAGCAATACTTCATTATTGTGGAAATTAAAAAGGATAAATTGAAATCCATTCTTGAACTTCACATTTTGTTGTCTGAAAGTTGGAAATTGCCCGATTGATCTACAACAACAGTTTCTTCTGACTATCAATAGTAGAATGTTCTTTAATGTAGTCCAAGAAATTGTTCCATAACAAGTAACAAATGCAGCTAAGTATTCTGAGTGTCGGTTTTATTTTCTTAATCATCCACTGCAATATTTTCTGCACTACACCGGTATACCTTCAGTGTCATCTTCCTCAACAAGCAAAATAAACAAACTAACAGCATTACAAATCAACACATAAGCGTTACACCTGAACCACAAATTCTTGAACTAACCCTAATCCACCAAATTCCACCAACCCTAATAGCAGACTGAAATCAGCCACCAAAATTAATGCTTGTTGATGTGTGCAAGGGCACCATCAACGAAGCTATCCAAAAGGATAATTAGAAGGAATATAAACCATTCTCGAATTTCATACTTCATTAATTTATCAAGGTGACATCAAAGGTTTTCTTTGAGTAGAATATTGTATAACAACACCTACAGACCAATAAATTACTTAGTACCAAGAAAAGGCTGCTAACGAATGTAAGTGCCAGCTTTTTCTTAATTATTTACACTACAAATTTCTAATCATTCTTTCGCCCCCTTTGGCACCCGAACATGGCAGTATGACACTACAGCTTCACTGCTATCCTCCTCAACAGCCACGATGAGCAGACAAATAGCATTTACAAATCAGTATACAAAAATTCGCTCAGTAAAACCACGAATTTTATAACTAACCCTAATTCACCAAATTAAAGGACCCTAATACCAAACTAAAATCAGTCATCAAGACCGTAACGAGACATTCTTAATGGACCAAATAAGAAAAGCAATCAACATATGCTAGGGTTTTTTGCACAAAGAGAGAAATTAATATTAAATACTTGTTGATCTGAGCAATGGCGCCATCGAAGAAGATAACAGAGGTATCATAGAGCCCTTCCATGGCGTATTCCCTCGCCAACTTCAGGTGATCCTGCAACCCCGTCAGCGTCGCTACTCCCCCCATTCTCTCCCTCTTTATCCTCCGATGAAAACGGCGAGTCCCGCTTGGAAATGGCTAACGAGATGAAAACCTTCAAATTAATGGAGTCGGAGAATGAGATTGCGAATTGAAATGGAGTTGGATCTAGAAGAGAAAATCTAGGGAGGTGGCATTTTCTCAAGATATTTGACCTTGTCAGGAAGGAGGATATACTTGGTGGAGGAACACTGAGTACTGTAAAAGGAAGGAGCCCACCAACCCTTTTTCCCTTTTTATTTGAAAGTTTGAAAAATAATCCGCCTAAGTTATGTACGATTTTGCCCTTTTCAAAATAACTTATTGCTAGTTTTATTAAAAATAATAATTATGATCAATGTGATGATAATAATAATTATTAAAAACTAAATAAATATGCAACATGGTATTTTGTATGGGCGAGAAAAATACAATGTATAACTATTTAATAAATTATGACGATCGTAGGTAACAAATTAACAATTACTCCTTTCAAGTTAATTTAGACTTAATTGATGGTATAACGTGGTGATATTTTAATGAAATTTTATGATTTTTAAAAAATAAAGACAATATTATAGAAATAAAAACGGATTAATCCATGCATAAGAAGTTGGATAGGAAAAATATAGGTCAGATGGATAAGGAAAATGATTATTCGGAAAAGGTACTTCTAAAGTGAGGATGAGATGGTAAAAAAAGAATATCGTTTTTAAGAGAATTCCGACACTAGACAATTCTAGTGCGTCGAGAGATCACTATGATGGTAAACGGAGTACTTGTCAAGACACATAGCGTCATTGAACAATCGTCAAGGGATTGAAAGAGGTATCTTGTCAAATTACTGCTTAGTTGAATGAGTATGTATACTTGCTAATCTTCTTGAATGCTACCAATGCCACTGTCTCATTACACGAGGAAGTGTAGAATGATGCTAGATAAGTTGTATCAAAACAAAATTCCTCGTATAACAAGAGAAAACATGCTTCACCGCATTATTAGGTTTTTGAATGCATGAATAAATAGTCAAGAAGTGGTATAGTATTCCATACAAGAAAGTCTCTATAATGCTAGCATGTTTAGTAAAAATAATAAATTACTTTCATAAACTAAGAATGTTTACGAAGGAGACAATTTAACCATAATACTAGCCATAACAATTGAAATAATCACCTCATGCTCAATATATATGGAAGTAGTGGTCAACTTTGTAAAAAAAATAAGAAGGAAGGCTTAACCTATAACAAATGTTTGAAGCGCGTGACATATTATTGTGAGACAAAATGAATGAAATATTCACTAACCTAAATCTATCGATCAAGTAATATCTTGTCACCCTATGTTTAAGATTTGAAACGCAGATGTAGTTTGAAAGAGGACAAGATATATGTGATTATGTGTTTTAAAATTCAAGAATAATATTAATGATTTGAAATTTAATGAAGAATTAGGGTGTTGGTTGAACGAGGATTTGTCCCCACATATTGGATAAATTGCGGAAAATAACCTAACCTTTTGGGGTGTTGTGGCCTGTGGTCTAACCTTTTAAAAATGCAACTAAAAACCCAACCTATACTCTATGTTGTAGATATTAGCCTATGCTTGCCGCCGGTAATTTTTCCGGTGAAAGTGATGAGTTGTCTGATGAGGTGTCTTCTTTCTTTACTGACTGGATAAACTGCGAAAAATACAAACATTTTGGGAGTGTTGTTTGTTCGTAGCCTAAATTTTTTAAAATGAAAATACAAACCAATCTATACTACATGTTGTAGATGTTGACCTATGCTTACTACCGACAATTTTTCGGTGAAAATGAAGGCCCGTGAGCAGAGTTATTTGAGAAAAAACAACAACACTAGGTCATTCATATGAAAGTTTAAGAATGTATTATGTCATACATACGAAATTATCATCACACTAATCGGGTATTTGGTTTGTTTGTTACAGTATGATATGTTATAGAGGTTTTTGGTTGGGTATTGTTGTAGATAATTTTTCAAAAATGATTTTAAAAAATCATTTGTGTTTACTTAAAGTAAATTTTAGGTAATTAAATATACGTGACACCTTAACATGCAACTCATCACTTTCACCGAAAAGTTATCGGCGGTAAGCATAGGCCAACATCTACAACATATAGTATAGATTGGTTTTTATTTTCATTTTTAAAAAGTTAGGCTACGAACAAACTACACTCTCAAAAGGTTTGTATTTTTCATAATTTATTCAATCATTAAAGAAAGAAAACACCTCATTAGACAACTCATCACTCTCACCGGAAAAATTACCGGCGGCAAGCATAGGCTAACATCTACAACATATAGTATAGGTTGGGTTTTTAGTTGCATTTTTTAAAGGTTAGGCCAAAAACCGCAACACCCCCAAAAGGTTAGGTTATTGTCCGCAATTTGCCCCCACATATTTTAAACTCATTGAAATAATATTGAGGAATTCCGTTTGGTGCCCTCGAGGTTTTGTCTTTTTCGTTTGGTACCCATTATGTTTCAGTTTTCCGGTTGGTGCCCTTATGGTTTTGTCTTTTTCCGGTTTATGCCCATTCTTATCAAAAGCGTTATTTTTTAATATTTTAATTTTTCCATAAATAAAATAGTTAAAAAGAAAAAGAAAAAAAATGCAGGAGAGAAAATTCGACATTACCTTCTCCTTATCTGGATCGTGAAAAGTCAGGAGAACACAACACATTCTTCATCCATTGCCGTTGCCCTCCTCGATTCATTTGGAGAATTTTTCTTCACCGCCATTGTTGTCCTTGCCTTTTTCACCCCACTGTTGCCCTCTCCTTCGATGGATTGTCGTTTGGAAAATCTTGTCTTCATCAATTGTCGTCGCCCACTTTTGAAAATCATATTTGATTTTTGTATCACTAATTTCAATTTTTAGTATGAAATTCCCTACCCTTCTATTCGTTTGAAGAATTCTGAACAAAATGTATATACACTTTGTTTCTGAAATTGTTTTTTTTTCATAATCAGCCCTAACTGATTTACTTTGCTCTTGCTTTAATAAGATGTATGGAGTGGAGTGTTGATTGTTTTGAAACATATTACCAATAAACTTTGGATTAGAAGCATAGGTTTAAAATTCCAGAGACTTCAATTCGGACATCATTTTGTGCAACAAAAGCACAATATACTAAAATGCTAGAGACTTCGGTTCAGAGATGAATATTCTAATAGAAAATTCTTTTACTAATGAAGTTACAACAAAGCTTCATTCAACAAACAATTCACTTGTTTTAAATCCACTAGTCATACTATGTCCCCAAAATTTAGAATACCTAAATGGAAAAGCAATTTATTACTTTTAGTGCGGCAACAATAGATGGATGAAGACGAGTCTTGCGTTTTCACAATCCGAGCAAGGAGAAATGTTACTGCCTTTTCTTTTCATTTTATTTATTTTTAATTATGGAAAATTAAAAACTAACTTTTTTTTATAAGAATGGACACAAGCCGGAAAAAAACAAAACTCTAAGGGTATCAACCGGAAATATGAAACTTAGTGGGCACCAATCGGAAAAGTCAAAACCTCGAGGGCACCAAACGGAATTTCTCAATAGTATTTTTAGAAATAAACGGTACATTTAAAATTAGTTAAGGCAATATACCTCAACGTATATAATAAATGTATCTTCAAACGATAATTATGTCAAACAAGTCCTTAATTTCGGAATGATAAAACACTACTTTTAATTATAATTAAAATGATATTAAAAAAAAAACATGTTTCATACCACTTTCTGTAGATATATTTATTTATTTATTTTTGATAAAACATAACTTTATTCGTCCGGATCATCATCACGAATAGCCCTACATAACTCGTCCAGAAAACCCGACTCATAATTAAAAATTGAACAAACATCAGGGCATAACCCAACTAACCAGTGCGCTGCCCGGTTCCCACCCCGTCTTACAAACGCCCAACTGTAACTCTGAAAGCTTTGAGCCATGTTATTAATAGAAGACAACGTCCTTGCCAACGGTCCCCTCACCATAGTCTTGTTCTGCAATTTCACTACCAACGACAGAGCATCAGTCTCACACACCACCAAAGGCCAACCCCGATCCACCGCCACAGAAACAACCCACATAACCGCTTCCCCTTCAGCATGTTCGACCGAAAAATTCCCAGATAACTTCTTCGTTGCCGCTACCAACACCATCCCCAAACTATTCCTTGCAATGATACTAATTCCAATCTTTCCCTCCATAGTTACCGATGCATCACAATTGATCTTAATAAACCCAACACCCGGTCAAGACTAGAGATTCTGCGTGAAGCTCGTGTCATTGCTCACCGACACCCCAGGAATTTTCTCTGCATGCCCCTTAGCAACCAATTCATGAACCCGTCGATGGATCTCATCCCAATTCAGAGGGATACCAACAAAAATGTGTTTGTTACGAGCCTGCCAAATACACCACACCATTATCATCCAACGAAGACGAGAAAGAAGCTCCCTTCTTAAACCAATCCCCACACCGAGAGCACCATAGACCTCACGCCATGGGTCTGACTGCTTTCCAGATCCCTGCAATGTATGGGCATAGACCAAGGATATGCATCCCCGTCTCAACATGTCCACATAGATCACACCAAGGATTGCTCTTGATATTCTGCCTAAAAAGAGAGTCATTGCATGGAATAGCGTCACGACATGCTCGCCATACAAAATCTTTGGCAACCGGAGGAATCTTAGCCTTCCATATTTTTTTCCATAGGCTAGTTGAGAGTGAAGCATTTCTCGAACTGGCTTCCCTCCCCATCCACATACACATGTACCATAACAAGATGATAAGCAGACTTTACCGTAAACATGCCATTTGGGTGATAATACCAGTAAACCTCATCTGTATCAACATTCATAGCCAACGGAATCTTTAGGACCTCAGCGCCATCACACACATCCATAAACTCACTAATCATCTCCTCCTTCCAACATCTCTTCTCTGCATCAATCAAATCACTCACCCTTAAATTTGGGGTCAGCTCTACTTTTTGAAAAATAGGCTTAAAAAACGCGGTCTCAGAATCCACTAATCCTCCCAAACCGTCAACGATTTTCCATCACCTATTGACCAACAAATACCCTTTTTCAGTAACTTTCGCCCTTGTAATAGACTACGCCAAGTATAGCTTGGTCTTCCTCCTAACCGAGTTGTCAGAAAAGTCCTAGTCGGAAAGTAACGAGCCTTAAGTAACCTGGAAGTAAGAGAAGATGGATCCATCAATATGCGCCAACATTGTTTCGCCAACATCGCATGGTTAAAAGCACGCATATTGTGAAAACCCAAACCCTCCATCTCTTTTGCACGACACATGCTTCCCCAAGCAACCCAATGGACCTTCTTAGACCCGTCACTCGAACCCCACCAGAATTGTCTCATCATTTTTTCAATGTCTCTACAAATTTTGTCGGGCATTTCAAAACAGGACATAACATAAGTGGGAATGGCTTACACCACTGATTTCAACAGTACCTCTTTACCGGCTTTACTAAGCATGACTTTCTTCCACCCTTTAAGTTTCTTCCACACCCTTTGCTTGACATTATCAAAGATGGCTCGTTTTGATATCCCGACCAACGTTGGTAGCCCAAGGTACTTTTAATGTCTTTCTACCTCCCGGATATATAAATTTAGATGTAACATCAAACAACTTTATGAAATAAAGACCCCATATTTTTATTTAAGATATGAATCACTAATAAATATAAATTTTGGTTAAAGGGGGCGAATTGGTGTCTCTGCACATCTGGACGCGCTTTTATTTATAGGAAAAAAGGATAAGTACTCATAAAACGAGGGATAGCCTGACCCCTTACATCTGTAACTAAAAAATTCACTACGCCCTCGGGAGGGTCACACAATACATGAAAACCAATCGGAAAGTTCAAAGCAAAACTAGCTAAGAAATCAACGACATTGTTACCCTCATGAAAAATGTGTGGAACCTGGACTGACTAGTTTCTTTGCAGGAAGCCTTTGCACTGATGTACCATGCTAGATAAGGGATGGAAATGTGGAATGCATTTTCTAGGAGAAGCGTTACAAGTTTGGAGTCAATTTCAGTAATAATCTTCTTATAACCCTTCTAGCATGCAACCTTTAAACCGTGTAAAACTCCCCATAACTCATCTGAGGGAACATTACACAATCTGATGTTGTGAATGTACCCACATCGCCACTCCCCGTTATGGTTCCTAAGAACCCCTATTGTTGCGGCTATCCCGTTGCTTTTGACCGCACCGTCGGTATTGACCTTGATCCAATCTTCTCTTGGAGCTTGCCACACAATCATGCAAAAACAACTATATTTCGGTTCTACTCCCCACTTTTGTTCTTACATGCCTTCATATCTTCCTTAGACCTACCTATAATGAAGCTTTGTCGTTCTCCTAGTCATACGGTGTTCTTGAATGCTAGCTCGTTTCTCCATTTCTAGATTCACCACAAACCTGTTTGCATTAAGAGCACTCTAGTTCCCGCGTGAGCTAGGGAAATCCCTCATCATATGTATAACATGCTGAGAAGGTTTTATGAAGCCTTTAAGAATCTACCCCAGGAAGAATTTGCACCTCTCTAGTATCGATCTTCATTCTCTACAACCTCTTGAACAAGTCCTTATCATTTGAGCAGTATTCTTTACTCCCCTATAACATCTCGATAGTTGATTTCATTGAGAAATATCCGGTTCTAGTTAAGTATCAGCTCAAGTTATCTTGCGACTCTTGAGTCAGATTGACTGCCACGAGTTAAAGCATAATGATGCTACTCATATGTGGTGAGATATCAACCCAATTCCATCCGTCATCCTCACTCCACATATTCTGAACAATGTAGTTGACTGCATTATGGATCGTGCTTGCATTATTATAGTTAATTAAGGGTGTATTAGACATCCAAGGATCAATTCAGATTTGGTGTTCTCCCCATTCCCCACAATCCATCTTGAGTCTTTGATAACCACTTCCTTAATCACATTCGTGATCCCTCTTCAAATGAACGACGAGTTCCCACCATTTTGCCGTTTCTTCTCATATATTTATCCTTGATGACTTGCATCCATGGTTTGTCCTTTTCTGTAAGAAATCTCTAGCTTAACTTGTCCATCTGATGCGTCCCCTGTATGAGTAATAAAAGTGAACATTGTAGGGAAACCACATATTACCGCAAGTATAAGGCCTTGTCAATGTGATTATATGATGTAGCACATCAAGGTCGAATCCCAAGAGACCATGTATATACCAATTTTGCTCTAGAACAACTCTAATCAAATGTAGAATGTGCAAAAAGAAAGGAAAAAGGTGTGGATCAAGTGATCACAATGCTTGGGTTTTTGGTCAAATAAGACCGATTAACTTCTCAGGGTAGACCGAGTGAATCAGCCAACGTCGATCGAGTAAGTAATAGTAACGAACAACGTTGATCGAGTGGAAACCGAGAAACTTCACAAGTGTTAAATAGGTATCAAAGATGTGAAGCAAATAGGAAATGGGGATAATTACTCCAAATCCTGACTACTCACATGTGATAAATGTTGTGCTTATGCATGGAATTTGAGAACTTAATGGAGAAATACCAAGTGAATGATACTAAACAAATGCAACATGAGAAGACATGTGAAATCTAAGCATTAGTCATCAACCAACAAGTGTCACATGGTGTTTGCTATTCTCTTATTGATTGAAAACTTTAAGTCACTACTAATCTCTAAATCAAACTACATAGGCATCACATGGTGTTTTCTATTTGCCTACATAATTCAACCTAAGATAATCAAAACACATATATACAAGCCATCCGATTAGGCCCTAACAATACATATTATAGCATCATATGCATCTAAACAATCATCACCATTAGTAGAATTACTTATAGGTTTCATCTACAATGGATGATCCATAAGAGATGTAAAATCATGCTTAAAAACATATAATTTGCATAAGAGGAACAATCTAGATCATAGATCTAGCATCCGACATTCAAAATGGACTAAGTCTCTCCTATATTCTCACTAAACATGCATTGATACTATTTAATTTCATAAGAATAACATGAATCTACAGGATCTAGCTTGGATTTAGAGTTTTCACCCCAAAACCTAGTATAGGACTATTCACTCATGATCGTAAAATCAAACATGCAATTTCCAGGGAAAAAAAAAATCCATAATCACAAAGTAGAGATCAAAATAAGAATGTAGGAAAAGAACGGATTGATTGGAATTACCAATCCAAGGTTATGATCAAAACAAATCTGAATAAAGATCTAGCAAAGGTTTTGAATGAAATCCTCGAGAACAGCTTTAACTTTCTTCAACTTCAAAAATCGTCTAAACTAACTAGAAGAGAGAGAGACAATTGATATGTTATATTTTTTAGACAATCCGTTGGTTAGTTGGAGGACTAAATTTGATTCGCTAACGGGATGTCCAACATCTTCTAATTGATCAGCAGTAGTCTTGGGAGCCTGACAAAATGTAGCAAAAAATTTGTGTGATTCGAGGCAACAATTGATAAATCTACTTTCAAGATATGTTGCTCGAACGGATTGATTGTCCTGGAAAAGGCCCTTAATACGCAGCCATGCTTCTCGAGCAATTGATCCTAGTTCGAGGAGCGTAAACAGAACATCCGCATGAATGGTGGCATGGATCCAAGAGAGGACGATGGCATCATTCTTGCACCATTGCGGATCAATTGAGTCCGTATATGTGTCATCAATATGATCTAACACATCATGGGCGCGATTAGTGACGGAGAATAATTCCGCTCATGAGTGATAATGGACTTTAGTGAGATCAAAAGTGAGCGGAATATGATTGCGGATGTTGGAGATTGACTGAGCCGTGTGGAAGGACTGAGAGGCCGAAGTGGGATTGGTGTTTGTGTAATGAGTGTCGTCAGGGGTGAGTTGGTTGTCACCGGAGTCGGGATCAGCGTTGGGAAAACTAGGTTTTGTGGATGTTGTGGATCGAACATCTCAAAAAAAACTAGGGTTTTTGGAGAAGCTCTAATACCATGTGAATCAGAATAACGATGAATGGAAAATACCTTGGGGATCTCGCACTTACTGCGTGTGTATATATAAGATTATATCCTCAGGGATACATGGGTAATTTATAGATATATAAAATGTAATTTATTCATATCTCCTAATAATAGCATTTGTACTAAATCTAGGGATGAGCATCGGTTGAAAACCGAACCGAACGAACCGAAAACCGAAAATTGGGAAAAACTGAACTGAAATAAACCGAAAATCTCGGTTCGGTTTGCGGTTCAAACCGAAAAGTTTCAGTTCGATTCGGGTAAACCGAATATGCAGAACATCGGAAGCCACAATTTAAAAAAACAAATGAAATAGTCCAAATCGAAACAAAAATAACAAATTCGAAACATCTTTCCAACAAAGAACAAACCAAATAGCACAAATTCAAAACAAATAGGTAGATGATAGATCAAACTGATACAAATTCGTCAATATTTAACATATCTAGATTCAAAAAATTAGAAAAGAAACGAGGCGAAGAACAATCGAGATCTAGACGTCATAGATGTTGTTCACTTGGAATAGTTAACATATCTAGATTCGAAACAAACACCGAAGTCTGAACGGGAACGCTGAAGTCTAAACTTGGAGTGACTTTGATGTCGCACCGCCACCTTGTTGTAGTACCATCGCCTCGCCGTTGACAAACTAAAATGGGAATGAGCGGTTGCGGAGAACAAAAGAAGTGGCCGGCTATAAAACGGTAATTTACGGATCATAAGTTGTCGCCTTCATCCACCTTTAATCGATGCATGTACTTGCTAGCCTCTTTGGATGTCCGGCGGTGAGAAGCTGAGGAGATCGAGAAGACGAGAGAAGAATTGACGATGTAAGATGGGAGCGGCGGGAGGCAGTCTCACCAAATTTAGGTTTTTGCTTTTCTGGAACTGAGGAATATATAATGACCAATGGTCCAAACTCTAACTGTAGTGTTTCGTTTTTTTTTGAAAAATAATCGGCTTGAACTGCGGTTTTTCGGTTCGGTCCACCAAAAACCGAAAATCTATTTTATTCCAACCGATAGCCGACCGTAGGTTACGGTTTTCGGTTCGGTTGGGACCGAAACCTAACGGTTCGGTTCATTGAACCGAACCGACTTATGCTCAGCCCTAACTAAATCCACAAATCACTCATATACCTTAAACAAAAAACGCATACATCAACCTCACAAGTCATTTTAATCATGTGATAACATTCATAACATACATAACATATAACATATCAACATAACACGAGCGTATAACATGTATGACATATACCATCTCAATATAACAACCGGCACGTGCATGTATCATGTGACATATCATTTGTGTGCAAAGTTATATAAATATTCATAAGAACTTTTTGGTTATCATTTAGGTACACGGTGAAGTGTTGGTGACCCTTAACCACTAAGCGTATTCATAATCGATACATTCTTCGTAGTTTAAGACAAGTGATCGATTTTGGTTCATCTTTGACCCTTTTTACTTCACACGTAATTTTAATACGTTACTTGTATTCATATTTTATTCCAAACTAGGACTCTATAGAATAGTCAGATTTTGGAACAAGGCTTTTCTTTGAACCTAGTTAGGATTGATGAGATCATTGATAAATTACTTTTGTTATCTATATATTCTTTCCGAAATTGATTGTTTGAGCCCAAACACTAGTGGCCGAAATACCTCGCTTCCGCTTCCACTTTAATTAATTGGACAAGTAATTCTTATAACCTTATAAAGGTATACAATTCATCGAGAATAAAACTGGGTACATTCTTAAATAATATAAGAACGTTGAATCCTCAAATATATATTCTTACTATTCTCAAATAACATGTATTACCATTAAGTTCCAAAATATTAACGGACTAAATTCACGAACAAGCATTTTCATTTCCAAAACCGCGAAAGCCTATGGTTTGGAAAATAATAACGACTATTAGAATTTCTAAATTATCAATAAAATATGGGATTTTACATATATTCTCCCATAGAAAAAGTTTTGTCCAAAACTTAGAATACGCACCCGGTCCTCTTATCCTAAATCTTGTCTTTCCTTTCTCTTTTTTACCCATCCGTTTATACAAGTTTCATTACGAAACTTAAAATATACGGATCACGGAACCGCCACAAAACTTACCATACCTACTATAAATAGATAATCAATGATAGAATATAGAGCATATCCTTAGACACTTTAGGACATGATCACATTAACACATATACAAATAAAGGCTTGCTTCGGAATTCTAATTGCAATGCTAACCCCGCACAACAACCAAGGATATGTATTTTTAATGCTATCACTCTCGACTACACGCCTAGACCACTTAATATGTCCTCACGAAAATTTCTTAGACATCAATTTTTATACACATGCTCCAAAATAGCCGTAAGGTACTCAACAATTGTCTGTTATAACTCGACCGATAAATCCTTGTCAACAATCACATTCCCATCTAAGGTCTTGTATGTGCTCCCCAAAAAAGATATTTAAATGACTTGATAGACTCCTCGTGTGCAAGTGAAAGTGTCAATCAGTAAGGAACTTTCCCTTGATACCAAAACGTGTTACACGCTTGTCAGCGATAACCTCACCAACATAGGTGTATCTAAATTCTAAAGGCAGTCATCATTAAGACGCATACGACTTTTGATGACTTTGTGCTGCAATAACCTCACCAACATAGGTGTATCTAAATTTTAAAGGCAATCATCGTTAAAACGCATACCACTTTTGATGACTCTGTGTTGCAATTATCCACTCACACGGTTAATATTACTCAAGCAATATCTTGTCGATCTAGGAAAATTCTCCTGGCGATGCAGGCTCGTCCCAACCTATTTTTGCGCATGATATCTACGTCCCTACAATTCCATATAAGGATATCCCAAGTAGACGCATATTCATTGCAACATTCAAACTCCACATGAGAAAAGTAATATGACCAAACATGTATATGACACATATTCCCTTAATGTATCCTCTAGTTTCCAAACTATCTTGCTCTTAAAGTCCTAAAGTATACCAATCACCTCTATCCAAAACAATGATGAACTAGCTTACTTGATGACTCACCTGACCATGTTGCATTGATAAGACAAAACTAAGCGTGATTTTTTCTTCTTCTTTTTCTTGACCGATCAACTACCACTTAGTTTGCATCAACTCCTCGACTACTAGGCAACCAACTAACTAGTCAATAGACATAACGTTTCACTTTTTATCTTGTTGGAGTACCTCTTTCGGTATACAATATCCCCAACTTGCCACAATGACAATTAGTCAAACAACTTGGCTAGATTTCCACATGCTAGAGAATTGCATCATTTCCTTGTATCTCGTACCAATAAGTATCATGAACTCCACTTAGGATCGTTCATGGACACTCAGTTGCAACATTGTCGTATCTTATTCCATTCAACATTTACATCCAACTGCGTGTTTCACTCCTATAACATATGCCGAATCCTTAGCAACATTGAAGCAATTTCCTATTTTCGTCAAGTTATATATGCCAATCACACGGCAACTCTAAGATACAAAACTAACCTGTTTGCGTCTAAAGTCAAACCTCACTCATGAGCTTGACCTAAACCTTTCTCAATTGAGTTTTAGTTGCCCAAAGATTACCACATCTTTCCTAAGGCGTCTTTCGGCGCTCAGTTGCAACAATGTTGTATCTTTTTACATTCAACATTTACATCCAACTACATGTTTCCCTCCTAGAACATATGTTGCATCTTTGGCAACATAGACACAATTTTATATTTCTGTCAAATCTTATATGCCAATCATACGACAACTCTAAAGATTACCACCTCTTTTTCAACTGCATGTTAAATCTTTTTCAATTGAGGCTTAGTCGTCCAAAGATTACCACCTCTTTCCTAAGACCTCTTTTGACTCAACATATCATCAACCATGATAGTCTGGTATGGGTGCAACAAAATCTCAATAGAACTTTACTTAATAATTAACAACCGTATTTTATATTTGATGTTCATCTCCTTATGCATAATTGTATATTTCAAGCTTAAGGCATATGCACAATTGGACAATTTATTTCACGAAAGGTGATGTCAGTGTATCTTCCATGTGTATCACCAAAACAATCCTTATATCACATGTTGTTTTAATTCTTCTCTTATGTCTCGACCTGTCAAGACCTAAAACTCATGACCCTAATTTTGTCTTATATGTAGAGGTGTAAAACGGGACCAATGGGTCGGGTCACAACAAGCTTGGGTTAAAAAGATTCGGTTCATAAAAAGGCTTGGTTATTAATAGGTTTGTTTCAGGCCGGTTTAGGCCGGATATCTTTGTTCGGTTTGAAATGGATTATCGGGTAGCCTCGGTTGTCTGGTCATAACAGATCGGTTTATTTCGGTTCTCGGTAGCGGTGCCAAACGGGTCCGACGAGTCAGATTTGGGTCGGTCATAACATGATCGAGTTTAAACGGGTCAGGTCAAAACAATTTATCTTTTTATCGGTTTGTTTCGGGTTGGGTCGGTTTGGGCCGGCTATCAATTGTTTGGGTTAATACGGGTTATCGCCTATCGGATAACCTCGGTTCTTGAATCATAAATTCATAACAGGTCGGTTTAGTTCAATTCACGGATTGGGTTACTTCGGATTTGGGTTGGTCATAACTTGCTCGGGTTAAAACGGGTCGGCTCAAAACAATCTCTCTTTTTATCGGTTTGTTTCGGGTCGAGTATCAATTGTTCGGGTTAATACGGTTTATCGCCTATCTAATAGCCTTAGTTCTTGAATCATAAGTTAATAACAAGTCGGTTTGGTTCGGTTCTCGAGTCATTTGGGTTGAGTTACTTCGGTTTTTAATGGTTTTGTTAGATGTGTCCATCGGGTTGAGTCAATCGGGACCATTTATGTTTGGGTTGGGTCGAAACCGATCGGGTTGCCTAACATCTTGATTCGGTCAATTTATGTTTTGGTTTGTGTAATTTACTCTAAATTATATACAAAGACATTAATTTGATAAAAGATAAAATAAAAGTTGCGTTGTTGTAGTGGTGTGCACTTTATTTTAAAAACTTGTAATATTAGATCAAAGACATGCGTAATAAATAATAATAACAATAATGATTCGTTTGATCAAAATATCTAATCTGATCGATCCATTTGATCCACATATGTTTTTCCTATTTTGTTTGTTATAAAATGTAAAATAAAATTTATCATCTTTTGCCAAAACGGATAATAATATGTAGATATTCGGTTGATTTGTTTGATCCATATTCCGAAATAATGTATCTAAAAACAACTTTAGTCGGATTTTGGATAATTATTCAGAAATATTTGGGTGATATGTATGATCAGAATGGTTTTAGCCCGATCCGTTTGATTGAAAACGAATTTAACCGAATCTGGATATTTGACTGATCCATTTGATCAATATTTCGAATATGACCGATCCATATATATTTTTCCTATTTTTTTTGTTATAAAATGTATAAAAAAATCATCTTTTTCCAAATTGGATAATAATATGTGGATATTCGGTTGATCCGTTTGATTCATATTTTAAAACAAACTATCTAAAAACGAATTTAGTCGGATCGGATAATTATTGAAAAGAATGGGGTAGAAGGGTTTTTTTTTGTTTTCAAATACAACCTAGGCCCCTCTATGTTTTTGTAAAAAATTTTAATTTAAAAATATTAATTGCAGGGACATAATTGAAAAGCGTAAAGATTAAAACTCTATATAATGTGTCTTCCTAAATAGATTTCGTAAACTCTAAAAGCCAAACACCAAATTAGAACCGCCGAAGTCGTCACCAAATTCAAGCAGTTACCGGTGGCAAACCCTTGAGCTTCGTCGGAGAAGACGGTCCGCCGCTAAACCCGACCCATATCTGTTGAGAACCACCACCAGGTATGTGTTTTAGATCTGTTCAATTTTCTTGGGTTTCATATATGTTTTTCTTTGTTTCAGATCTGCTCTTCTTCGTTTGGTTTCAGATATGTTAAAAAATTGTTCGATTATTTCTGTCAAGGTTCGGGGAGGAGTTATTCAACTTCTTGTCACCATCATGTTCGGAACAAAAACCGTCGGAGCAAGTCTGGATCTGTCGCCATCATGTTCGAACCCTAGCCGAGCAAGGCCGGATCTGCTCTTCTTTGAACCCTAAACGAACATATCTTCTTCGAACCGAGCAAGGGCGGATCTATTCTTCTTCAAACCCTAGCCGCCACAATTGCTGATGAATTAAGAGAAACTGGGAAATTTTGTGAAATTACAAAAAAGATGACATATTTTATATTTATGTAAATGACCTAAATTTGTGTAAATTTTGTGAAACTACAAAAAGATGACATATTTATATTTATGTAAAGGACCTAAATTTGTGTACATTGAGGCTTGTGTAAATCGAGGCTTGTGTAAATTAAGGCTTGTGTAAATCGAGACTTATGTAAATAGAGGCTTGTGTAAATCGAGGCTTGTGTAAATCGAGGTTTTGTGTAAATCTTGTATAAATGATACGGCTTGTGTAAGTCGAGACGACGGTTTGTGTAGATATATAGGTTATATGTAAATCGAGACGACTTGTATAACTCGAAAGAGGTATTGTGTAATTACAAAGTAACAATAGATTACCAATTTCAGTTATTCTAGCTGTTATAAGGGTGGGGGAGGGTCTTTCATCTAGAGTTCGAAACCCAATAACTGTAAGAGCCCTTTTCTTTCGGACCGAGATCGTACCATAGCCGATATTGGCTTTGGCCGAGATTGGCCTTTCCGCACCCGCGGGCTTGACCGCCGCCCCTGCGGGTTCCCGCCCCTACGGCTCATGGGACCGCCCCTGCGGTTTCTGGCGGCTGCAGCCGGTTTTGTTAACCCTTTGACCCGTGCTTTACCCTTCCTTACTTCTCCCGTTTTACCTTGCTGAGCAAGGGTTTCATCACTTCATTCCTCTATTCCTACGTCCTTCTTGCTTCTTCATCCCATCCTTTGAGCTTGCTTGAGATTCTCTTGGAGTTTTGCTTGAGAATTGTGGCTTTGTGGTTGATGATTGTGAGTTGCTGTGCTTGGAAGCCAACCTTGATGTGTGTTAAGCCTTCCTGCAGCCTAGGATCTTCAGTAGTGGTGAGTCTTGCTTCTTCCTCCTTGCTTCTTCTTATTCTTCTTCCTTGTTTCTTCTTCCTTAGCTTAGGATTAGATGATTGAATGTAGGATTGATGTTTGCATGTGTATGTTGTGGCATGTGTATGAATCTGGAAGAGAGTAGACGTGATTTGATCACGTGAAGAGATAAAGAGAAGCCGCGAGGTTTCATTCTGCACTGTCGCCGCCCCCGCGGCCAGAAGTCACCGCCCCTGCGGAAGACGTGCCGCAGCGCCCGCGCCGTGCCAGCGTTGCCAGCGACCTTTGTCACCGCCCCCGCGGCTGAGTGTCACCGCGCCCGCGGTTTCCTGCGTTCCGCCCCTGCGTCCTTAGATCACGCAAGTGCATCTTGTCCCGGGACTACCTATATTTAGGTAGTTCCTTTCCTTTCTAGTATGAGGGAACTAGTACCATGCTAGGTATCGGTTTATGATGAGTATGATATAGTTATGCCGGTTACGGCTTTGAGGTTTACGAGTTGGACTTGATCCTTATGGATCCCTTGGGTCTAGGTGTGACCCCTTTGTGTGATAGGAGTTTGATATATATATATATATATATATATATATATATATATATGTATGCCTTGTATAGGCCGTGTTGTCCTCCAGATTGGAGTAGACGTATCTGAGAGTTGATCATAGTTGGGACTACTTCCGAGACTGAGGTAAGTCCATAAGACTTACTTAGCTGCCATCTATATATTGGATGTTGCTTGAGTGGTGCATGTTTATGCTTGCTAGTATGTGATATTGTTATTACCGACCTATGGTTTAGTGACTTCCCTTTGTAGGGCCGTGACTGCTATCCTTTCATCCCGCTGGGAGACTGGAGGTTCTCTGCGGGCAGGTTAGTTCTGGATTGTTGGGCGGGCTTTCTCCACTCCCATAGGGTATACGGTGACGGTGACCTCATCACCACTCCAGGTGGCATTAGCACCGAGAGGCGAGGGTTATATTCCTCGTGTCACATATATTCATATTGATATCCTTATATATACGATTTGAGTGTTGGACTATATTTATAAAGATTATAAATGGGTAAATGTTTGATATCATGCTGAAGTGTTTATTATTTCTGATATGTGATTGTGCTTATATTCATGCTATATATGTGTATGGTTAGCTAACGGTTTTATACCGTGTTGTAGATCCCTCGCAGGTTAGGAAAACTGCAGAGTGATCCAGAGAGGGTGATCTGTTGAGGGCTCCGTACACTGGGTCGCCTCGTGGGATGGGTTATTTTGATTATGTATATTTGTTATGTTTTGATTGTACTCAGCAGTGTTGTATAAACCTTTTGATACTTTTATACCAGTTTTATGTTTTATATTTAATCTGTCTGTGCCTTGTTGTAAGATTCAGTGAAATTGTTGTCAGGCTAGGGTCAAGATCCATTGTGAGATCCTAACCCAGTAGCACTTCGAGTCCTACGGATTCGGGGTGTTATAAAGTTGGTATCAGAGCCCAGGTTGACAACAATGGCACTAGTAATCTGCAAAAAAGTTTAAATAGATAAATAAACAGAACCCGAAAGGGGTCTGATTTTTTCAAAAGATTTTGGTTTTGAAATGAGTACAAATGTTTTGGGATATCGTGTACGTGAGCCATCACCCCTCTGAAGATCTCGACAGTACATATATATATAGATATTCTGTTGTGATTGAGTTGGTACATACCTATAGCATATATATAGCCTTCTAAGTTAGATTTGTGTCCTCTACAGATGGTTCAGACTAGAGCCATGCCTACAGTTGGACGAGGTAGGGGTAGGCCCCCTCTTCCTCCAGTTCTGGTAGGATCAAGTCAGATTTCCGTTGTGGATCCACGTGCAGTGGAGGAGATATATGAGGACGTTGCTGAGAGTGCCGTTCCTGAGACTGGGAATGGTATAGCTGAGAGACCTAACCCACAGAGGGTCCAACCAGATGACTCTGATCGTGTCTCCATGGAGGGACCAACATTTTGTGAATATATCAGACAAGTGATGGAGGCTGCCAGGACGGGTAGACCTACCCCGGATCTTCCAGCACAGACGAGATTCTCTGAGAGATTATGTGGAGTGACTCAAGTGCTAGTTATACCAGCACGTGCTGTTGAGATCACTCAGGTTCCAGAAGAGTATAGAAGATCTGAGAAGAGACAGCGGACCGGAGAGACTAGTGTTGTTGGTGGAGTTGGTAGTTCTGAACGAAACCAGGGACAATCAAGTTCTCCTGCATCTGCACAGGTTGCAGCTACGGGTAGACGATGTTATAACTGTGAGGAGCTTGGACACTTGAGACCAGCATGCAAGAAGAAGTTAGTGACTTGTTTCACCTGTGGCAGACAGGGTCACAGGGCTGTTTTCTGTAGACGGAACAAAGCCTTATCTCAGCAGGGTACTGGTGCAGTTGTTGGTTCGGGGCAAGACCAGAGCCGCCAAAGTCATCCCTCATCTACACCGGCTACAGATAGGGTTCGACAGTGTTTCAATTGTGCAGAGTATGGACATATCAGACCAGAGTGCACGAGGCAAATAGTGACTTGCTTCACTTGTGGTGGACGAGGTCACAGAGTTGTCCTTTGTAGACAGGGTAGAGCGTCGTCTCAGCAGGGTTCTACTCCTGCCAGTATAGTGGGAGGTGGGCAGAGGCCACCTCAGCAGCAACAGACACAGGGACAACAGAGAGTTCCAGATCGTCCTACCACTCAGGGATCTGCTTCTGGGTTGAGTAGAGGTAGAGGCCGTGGTGGGGGCACCACTGATACCAGAGGCCCATAGGGTCGTGTTTTTGAGCTGAGGAGTGCAGAGGAGCCAGCTGCACCTACTACTACAGGTACCATTCTGATTCATGGTTTACCTGTTAGAGTTTTATTTGATATTGGTGCTACGCACTTTTTTTTATATTTCTGATGCCTGTGTAGAGCGTCTTGGGTTAGATACAGTTGAGGGGATGCCTTTTATTATAGGGTTACCCAATGGTGGTAGGGTCAGAGGTACCCGTGAGATTCACGGTTGTCCCATTTCTGTAGGGACCCGTGTGTTACTAGTTGACTTCTTTGTCATGCCACTAGAGCATGAAGAAGTCATTTTAGGTATGGATCGGATGGCTAGACACTCTGTAGTTCTAGATGTAGGTAGGAGGATTGTTACTCTCTCTACCGAGTTAGGCCAGATAGAGGTTTTCCGAGGTTGGGACCTTGGAAAGGTAGGCACAATTATCAGAGTGATACGAATAGCTAGACTGTTTGCACAGAGATGTGAGGCCTTCTGGTGTTATGCCATGAAGGAGGGGGAGAGTCCAGCTGTAGAAGACATTCAAGTTGTCTGTGAGTTTACTGATGTTTTTGCTGAGCCGTCCAGTTTTCCGCCTCAGAGGAGGGTGAATTTCAGTATCGAGTTAGAGCCTGGTCCGAGACCAATCTCGAAGGCTCCATACCGGATGACGCCTGTCGAGATGTTGGAGTTGAAGAAGCAACTCGAGGAGTTGGCTAAGAAGGGCTTTATTCGCCCTAGCGTGTCCCCTTCGGGAGCACCTGTCCTCTTTGTATGAAAGAAGGACGGATCACTGAGACTGTGTATTGATTACAGAGAGCTGAACAAGGTGACCATCAAGAACAAGTATCCACTGCCGCGCATTGATGATTTGTTAGATCAACTACAGGGAGCGACTGTGTTTTCCAGGATTGACCTGCGTTCCGGGTATCACCAGCTGAGGGTGAGAGAGCAGGATGTGCACAGGACAACATTCCGGACCAGATATGGCCACTACGAGTTTGTAGTGATGCCATTTGGGCTTACGAATGTCCCAATCGTCTTTATGGAATTGATGAACAGTATCTTCATAGACTTCCTGGATCAGTTTGTAGTGGTCTTCATTGATGACATTCTGGTATACTCTCGCAATGGAGATGAGCATGCAGGACATCTGAGGACTGTATTGCAGTTTTTGCGGGATAGAGAACTTTATGCTAAGTTCTCTAAGTGTGAGTTCTGGATGCCAAAGGTAGCATTCCTGGGTCATATAGTATCAGCTGAGGGGATCAAGGTGGATCAAACGAAGATAGAGGCAGTAGCAGCTTGGACGACACCGACGAACGTCATGGAAGTACGTAGTTTCCTTGGCCTAGCCGGTTATTACAGACGCTTCGTGGAGGGTTTTTCTGTGATTGCCCGTCCACTGACGAGTTTACTGAGGAAGACTACCAGATTTGTGTGGTTTGATCAGTGCAGGCAGAGTTTTGAGGAGTTGAAGAGGCGTTTGACTTCTGCTCCTATTTTGACACAGCCAGAGGGTACTGAGGATTTTGTGGTTTACAGTGATGCATCCAAGCTAGGCTTGGGATGTGTTTTGACGCAGCGAGGAAAAGTTATTGCTTATGCGTCTCGACAGCTGAAGACGTATGAGAAGAACTACCCGACTCATGATCTGGAGTTGGCAACGGTAGTTCATGCACTGAAGATCTGGAGACATTATCTGTATGGTGCTACATGTCAGATCTTCACAGACCATAAGAGTCTGAAGTATATCTTCACGCAGCGGAAATTGAATAACCGCCAGCGTAGGTGGCTTGAGCTGATCAAGGACTTCGATTTAGAGATTCTATACCATCCAGGGAAGGCGAACGTTGTCGCCGACGCCCTGAGCAGGAAGACGCCTCGAGAGCAGGCGACTGCGAGGCTGACAGTTCAGCATCAGTTGCAGAGAGATCTGATCTGGTTGGAGTTGGACATCCAGTTTTCTGATGAGGATGCTCAGTTGCGTACTTTAAAGGTTCTTCCTGATCTGTTGGATGAGATCCAACAGAAACAGGAGACCTGCCCGACTTTACAGAGGATCAGAGATAGGATGTCTC
The DNA here is from genome assembly GCA_002319775.1 of Fagopyrum tataricum. Classification (NCBI taxonomy): domain Eukaryota; kingdom Viridiplantae; phylum Streptophyta; class Magnoliopsida; order Caryophyllales; family Polygonaceae; genus Fagopyrum; species Fagopyrum tataricum. The sequence goes on along the minus strand of CM008284.1, from coordinate 25,399,818 downwards.
GGGATCAGGCACCACAGTTCCTGCTTGGAGCAGATGGAGTTTTGAGGCGCCATGACCGTGTCTGTGTACTTGTTGATACAGAGCTGAGGCAGAGGATTTTACAGGAGGCTCATTGCACCCCTTACTCGGTACATCTAGGTACAAGTAAGATGTATCAAGATTTGAGACGTATATATTGGCGGGGAGGGCTGAAGCCCGATGTAGCCAGATTTGTAGCTCAGTGTGCGACCTGCCAGCAGGTCAAGATCGAGCATTTCCGACCTGAAGGTGAGCTCCATCCCCTTCCTATTCCACAAAGGAAGTGGGAGGACGTCACCATGGATTTTGTGATTGGTTTGAGGCTGAGCCGGAGTTTTGATGCCATCTGGGTCATAGTAGACAGATTGACGAAGACGGCACGTTTCATTCCTATTAGGGAGACGTGGCCGGTGAGCAGATTAGCTGAGGAGTACACTAGGCAGATAGTGAGACTCCATGGTGTACCGAGGACGATCGTCTCAGACAGAAATGGGCGATTTACCTCGAGATTCTGGCAGCAGATTCAGACTGCTCTGGGGACGAGTTTGCACTTCACGACTGCGTTCCATCCTCAGACAGATGGTCAGTCAGAGAGGACCATTAAGACGCTGGAGGATATGATGCGAGCTTGTGTGTTGGATTGGGGGCAAGTGTGGACGGATCATCTCTCACTTGTTGAGTTCTCCTACAACAACAGTTGGCATGCATCTATTGGGATTGCCCCATATGAGGCAATGTATGGACAGAGATGTCGTACCCCGTTATGTTGGGATGAGCAGAGCAGTGTCAGTGGTTTAGCACCTGATTAGATTCAGGATGATATGGCTCGGGTAGCATTGATCAGAGAGCGTATGCTGACTGCACAGAGCCGTCAGAAGTCTTATGCTGACAGGAGGCGTAGACCTCTAGAGTTCAGGGTTGGAGCCCATGTGTGGCTGAGAGTATCCCCGACACGAGGTGTTAGGCGTTTTGGCATTAAGGGGAAGTTGAGTTCCCGATATGTCGGACCGTTCGAGATTCTGGATCGGGTTGGGAGTGCAGCTTACAGATTAGCTTAGACTCCGAGATTAGAGGGTGTTCACCCTGTATTTCATGTGTCTCAATTGACGGAGTACATACCAGATCCGAGGCACATTGTGAGTTATGAGGATTTGGTGGTTGAGCCGGACCACACGTTTGTAGAGCTTCCTATTGCAGTCCTAGAGCGAGGTATGAGACGCCTGCGTTCGAAGGACATTCCTATGTTGAGGATACAGTGGTCGAGACGAGGACCTGAGGAGGCTACATGGGAGACTGAGGATAGTATCTAGAGGAACTATCCAGAGTTCTATGCCGAGATAGGTGCACCAGTAGGATCACCGAGTAGATCTTAGTAATAGCTTGGTGAGTCTTATTTGCGTATATGCTTATATGCTATGATGTGTTTATTTTCCTACTAGCTTTGATGTGATTATGATCTTATTAGATCTTGTTATGCTAGTATGATTTCTTGTTTATAGCTGGAGATGGTTCTTTCCTCCATGCTATTGCGATACGTTTAGGATTCAGCTGGAGATGGTTCTTTCCTCCATGCTATTTTGATGGACATTGTAGTGCAGGAGATGTACTTCCTCCATGCCTTTCTGTTATGGTTATGATACGGCTAGAGATGTGCTTCCTCTATACCTTGTGTTATGTTTATAGCTGGCTAGAGATGGTTTCTCTAGGCCCTGGATAGTATAGTTTGCTGCTGGAGTTGATGATTTCCTCCATGCTTATGTTTGAGGTTATATAGAGAGTGTTACCTCGGCTTCTAAGTCCGAGTGGTTTTAGGATCTTGCAAGTTTCGGGACGAAACTTGTTTTTAGGGGGGTGAGATGTAAGAGCCCTTTTCTTTCGGACCGAGATCGGACCATAACCGAGATTGGCTTTGGCCGAGATTGGCCTTTCCGCACCCGCGGGCTTGACCACCGCCCCTGCGGGTTCCCGCCCCTGCGGCTCATGGGACCGCCCCTGCGGTTTCTGGCGGCTGCAGCCGGTTTTGTTCACCCTTTGACCCGTGTTTTACCCTTCCTTACTTCTCCCGTTTTACCTTGCTGAGCAAGGGTTTCATCACTTCTTTCCTCTGTTCCTACGTCCTTCTTGCTTCTTCATCCCTTCCTTTGAGCTTGCTTGAGATTCTCTTGGAGTTTTGCTTGAGACTTGTGGCTTTGTGGTTGATGACTGTGAGTTGTTGTGCTTGAAAGCCAGCCTTGATGTGTGTTAAGCCTTCCTGCAGCCTAGGATCTTCAGTAGTGGTGAGTCTTGCTTCTTCCTCCTTGCTTCTTCTTCTTCTTCTTCCTTGTTTCTTCTTCCTTAGCTTAGGATTAGATGATTGAATGTAGGATTGATGTTTGTATGTGTATGTTGTGGCATGTGTATGAATCTGGAAGAGAGTAGACGTGATTTGATCACGTGAAGAGCTAAAGAGAAGCCGCGAGGTTTCATTCTGCACTGTCGCCGCCCCCGCGGCCAGAAGTCACCGCCCCTGCGGAAGACGTGCCGCAGCGCCCGCGCCGTGCCAGCTAGGGGTGAGCAAGTTACCGAACCGAAACCGACAATTTTGGTCCAAACCGAACCCGAAACCGACAATTTAGGTTCGGTCTTCGGTCCGTGTTTTTTTAAGAAATCGGTTTCGGTTCGGTTCGGTTAAAAACCGGAAAACCGACATTAAAACCGAAAACCTATTTTTTTTTAAAACTAGGAGAATATGAATGAGTTTAGTCATAAACTATATGTGTATGTTGAATTGGTGATAAGTATTATAAATGAGTAAATGAGCCTACATTATCTAATTTGTTTCTATAATTTTCTTATCATGTAGATCAGTAGATGTAAAGCGTCGACGTCGAATAACGCGGTGGATTGGTAGATTTGCCTACTTGATGTTTAAATGGGATTGTTATTTTTCTAGGCTTTAAAATTATTAGAAATTTAAACTTTCTCGTTTTATTGTATTCACGAATACGAATTTTACGTTGTTGGATTTTGATAATTCCTATTTCTTATATTTATTTATCGATACTTGTAGTGTTTACTTTTTAGGTTTGTTTAGGTCCAAAACCTAAACCGAACCGAAACCGACGTAATAGGTTCGGTTTTAGGTTCTAATATTTCACAGGTTCGGTTTTCGGTCCAAGGTTTTAGGAAAATCGGTTTTAGGTTCGGTTCGGTTTATTGCAGTTCGATTCGGTTTTGGACCTATGATCACCCTAGTGCTAACGCCGTGTCTGCGTTGCCAGCGACCTTTGTCACCGCCCCCGCGGTTTCCTGCGTTCCGCCCCTGCGTCCTTAGATCACGCAGATGCGTCTTGTCCCGGGACTACCTATAGTTAGGTAGTTCCTTTCCTTTCTAGTATGAGGGAACTAGTACCATGCTAGGTATCGGTTTATGATGAGTATGATATAGTTATGCCGGTTACGGCTTTGAGGTTTACGAGTTGGACTTGATTCTTGTGGATCCCTTGGGTCTAGGTGTGACCCCTTTGTATGATAGGAGTTTGATATATATATATATATATATATATATATATATATATATATATATATATATATATATATATATATATATATATATATATATATATATATATGTATGCCTTGTATAGGCCGTGTTGTCCTCCAGATTGGAGTAGACGTATCTGAGAGTTGATCATAGTTGGGACTACTTCCGAAACTGAGGTAAGTCCATAAGACTTATTTAGCTGCCATCTATATATTGGATGTTGCATGAGTGGTGCATGTTTATGCTTGCTAGTATGTGATATTGTTATTACCGACCTATGGTTTAGTGACTGCCCTTTGTAGGGCCGTGACAGCTATCCTTTCATCCCGCTGGGAGACTGGAGGTTCTCTGCGGGCAGGTCAGTTCTGGATTGTTGGGCGGGCTTTCTCCACTCCCATAGGGTATACGGTGACGGTGACCGCATCACCACTCCAGCTGGCATTAGCACCGAGAGGCGAGGGTTATATTCCTCGTGTCACATATATTCATATTGATATCCTTATATATACGATTTGAGTGTTGGACTATATTTATAAAGATTATAAATGGGTAAATGTTTGATATCATGCTGAAGTGTTTATTATTTCTGATATGTGATTGTGCTTATGTTCATGCTATTTATGTGTATGGTTAGCTAACGGTTTTATACCGTGTTGTAGATCCCTCGCAGGTTAGGAAAACTGTAGAGTGATCCAGAGAGGGTGATCTGCTGAGGGCTCCGTACACTAGGTCGTCCTCGTGGGATGGGATATTTTGATTATGTATATTTGTTATGTTTTGATTGTATTCAGCAGTGTTGTATAAACCTTTTGATACTTTTATACCAGTTTTATGTTTTATATTTAATATGTTTGTGCCTTGTTGTAAGATTCAGTGAAATTGTTGTCAGGCTAGGGTCAGGATCCATTGTGAGATCCTAACCCAGTAGCACTTCGAGTCCTACAGATTCGGGGTGTTACAATAACTACAAGATTTCTATTTTATACCTCAACTTTAGCCTTAATGATTCTCAATTATACAATAGAATCCTACTTTCCCATTTCGTCCATAATAAAAATAAAATTTATTTGGTCTAGAAATTATTACATCGAGTTAGAAGTTTGGTGGGCAACAAGCTGTGCTGCCAACCCTTTCTGAATAGCAAATTCGATCCTTCTGAACACTACATCTGAAGACCTAGGTGACACAAAATTACCATGCAAGACCCGTTTCACCCTCTTGAGAATCTCGACGGCATCAGGCGCAAAAAATCAAACGTATCGAAAGCGAACGGAAGAAACACATGTTGGTTTTCAAGACAAGCTTTTTCATGCTTAGTCACCTTCAAATAGGCCTCGTTGAGAGCCGCTTTATCCACCACAAAAGGTCCATTATCCAAACCAACCGAAGGAGAGACTCCTGTCAAATCAATACAAGCATGTTTTTCACCCACCCATCCAAAAACTAACACATCTGTAGGCCTCAACGTAGACCTTTTTTCATGCGGATCAGTCAAGAAGGATACATGCGCCTCTTTCTTGGCCGAAATCCATGCTCTCTTAAACACGTCACATAAAACATCACGAACCAGATCATGCATATATTTGAAGCCGGGTAGTTCTTTACAATGAACATCATGCTCCCCAAAAACATCCAAAGGCCTCCCACAGTTAGGCATAGGACAAAACATACCAGACGAGAACAAAGGAATCATAAGGCGATACTTGAGGATCGTGTGATACTCAACGGGAGACGTACATTGTCCAAGTCCATCAATAGGAATGGCAAGAAGGAAATCTTGGCTATGCGTGGTCTGTAGACACTGAAAAAACGCTTTTTGTCTAGTAGTCAAACCAAAAGTTGCTTACATCGTCTATACTGTCTTACAAAAAAAAACGCTCGCCAAAACATGTTGGACTTTAGGGGGGGACGGTGCTCTTTACAGTAAAACACTAAAACCAGAAAGATCAAAACTATGAATAGAAGCTTGAAGATTGCCCAAAGCTCCAAAAAACTAAAAGCTCATATCAACAACTCTACTGTCCCGCAAAATGTGGTCTTGAAGGGCCCAAGACTAAGCTCTAGAAGCCACAAAAGCAAAAGAAGAAGTCTCCATAGCTGAGTATAACCCAATTCCTCCACACCGAATCGGCAAAGAAGCAAGTCGCCACTGAAGATCGCCAAAATAAGCACCCCCACTAGCCACAATATCCTCGACTGATTCACGGAGTCCCAAATCAAAAAAAGTAGATGCACCCTCCCCATGTTCCGGTAGACAAGTCCTCAAGCTAAACAACATCTTAGCAACACCCATATAGGAACGAAGCAAAAGAAGTTCACTCTACGGGTCCCTCAACTGCAGAAGAAGGTGCATCAACTAGACCGCCTTAACATCTCTTTTCAAGACTAGCTCTCTAATAAAACCATCATCTTTACTCACAACCCCACCCAACAACTTAACACCCAAAATCGCCCTAGAAATACCATGAGGGAATAAATCTTCTCTAAGCTTTGATCCATCACACGAAGGCCAAAAGAGCTCAGTCTTGCAAACATTCAGCTCAAGACCAAAACTCGGGCCAACTTCTCTAATGATATCAAGCGCTCTAGCCACTTTCTCTGTCGGGCAAATAATAGTACCATCATCAAGATACCAAGCATGTAGAAGAGGCTTGAAATTGTCTTTGATCCGATGAAGAAGTGAGTGCAAGACAAGGGAAAAAAGAAGCGGCCCCAAAGGGTCTCCTTGTTGCACACCAGTAGCCGACCAAATAATACCATCACCAACATATAGACGGGCAGCTTGACCATACAAGAAATCAACCCAAGAAGAGATAGAAAGACATCTTTCCCTTACTTTCCTAAGCAAAACACATATGTCAACCAAGTTAAAGGCATTGGAAAAATCCACTCCCTTCATATCTTTACTCACTCCCTTCATGGCTACTTTGGACACCAACCGTCTCCATATAGTACCTACTGCAATGGGACGAACCCCATTGTCAGGCTTTAACAACGGCGTAAGAGACGCTGAAGCAACAAACTCAGCGGACACTTACCTCCCAACCACAAATTGACCACTGATAATGTAACACCCCGAATCCGTAGGCCTTGAGGTGCTACTGGGCTAGGATCTCACAATGGATCCTGATCCTAGCCTGACATCAAGTTTACTGAATCTTACAACAAGGCACCAATAGATTAAATACAAAACATCAAACTGATATAAAAGTATCAAAAGGTTATACAACGTGTTGCTGAGTACAAACAAAACATAACATATACATGGTCAAAAGATCCCATATCCCACGAGGACAACCCAGTGTACGGAGCCCTCAGCAAATCACCCACTCTGGATCACTCTGCAGTTCTCCTAACCTGCATAAGATCTACAATACGGTATAAAACCGTTAGCTAACCATACACATATATGAGATGAGCATAAGCACAAACACACGTCAGAAATACTAAACACCTCATCATGATATCACACATTTACCCGGTTTATTATCTTTATAAATATGGTCCAACACTCAAATCGTATATATAAGTATCAATATGAATATATGTGACACGAGTAATATAACCCTCGCCTCTCGGTGGTAATGCCAGCTGTAGTGGTCAACCGGGACGACTCCTCCGTGTACCCTGAGGGAATGGAAGCAGTGCCCGTTCTGTGTACCAGATCTGGATGTTCCGTAGAGAACCTCCCAGTCTCCCATAGGGATGAGTGGGCAAGGCTGTCACGGCCCTACAATGGGCGCGTACTAAACCATAGGTAGGTAATAACCACATCACATGCTATCAAGCATATAACACATACACCACTCATGCATACATCCAATATAAGGATGGCAGCTAAGTAAGTCCTATGGACTTACCTCAACCTTGAAGTCTCAAACCCAAACAACTCCAACTCTGGAGATCAACACTGCCTAAACAAGGCATAACAACATATATCAAACTCATATCCATCATAGGGGTCACACCTAGACCCAAGGGATCCATAAGGATCGTATCCTAACTCATAAACCTCAAAGCCATAACCGGCATAACGATAACCTGATCATCCTCATTCTATCCTCATACACATACCTAACATGCCACTAAACCGCTCATACTAGGAAAGAAAAGGATCTACCCCACTCTAGGTAGACCCGGGACAAGACGCACCTGCGTGACGGAAAGACGCAGGGGCGGAACAGGCAACCCGCAAGCGCGGTGACCGTGGCCGCTGGCAAGCGGAAGCGCGGAATAACGCGGGCGCTGGGACCGTTGCCGCGGGGGCGGTGGCTTCTGGCCGCGGTGCGGCGACAAGGTACCAGCAGGGGCGGCTTCTCTGGACCGCGGGGGCGGCGACAGTGCAGAAGGTGATCCCGCGGTTCCTCTTCGGCTCTTCACGTGATCAACTCACGTCTTCTTCATTCCAAAGTTACACACATACATATACATACACAAACTAACATCAACCTATGAAAATTCATCTAATCCTAAGCTAAGGAAGAGAAAGAGATCAAAGAAAGAAGAAGAAGAACAAGGAGCTTACCCACAGTTGTGGCCTAAGCATGAAACTGATCCAAGACAGTGCCTCTGCTAGCTCTCAAGCTCAGCACAACATCCACCAGCATCAACATCAACAACAACAACACACAACTCTCCTTCAAACTCAAAGTAAACCAACTCAAGATCAAGAAGAAGAAAGGGAGAAGCAAGGAGGACGTGATAGGTCTGGAGAGGGAATGAGGAACACTTGCTCAGCAAGGGAAAAGGTAAGGAAGTGAAAGAGTAAAGCACGGGTCAAAGGTCAACAAAGCCGGCTGCAACCGCAGGAAACGGCAGGGACGGGTTTCCTGGCCGCAGGGGCGGATCATGGCTCAGCCGCAGGGGCGGCTCTACAAACCCGCGGGGGCGGCTAAGGCCAAAGTGGCTCCAAAAGATCAAGGCTCTTACAGATAAAAGCGCTTTCAAAAGCATGTGGCAACCGCAGAGGCCTCACCACACAAAGCATCTAAAAGGTGTTGTTCTCTCAAACCATCTCTACCACAAGAGGATCCTTTGGGAAAAGACTTATTGCATGTAAAAATCAAATCAAATCAACAACGAGGGGTGGTTCAAGAAAAGTAGAATAAGGATTAGAAGGAGAAGGTTTGAAGGGATGTTTTGCCTTCAACACCTTCAAAATCTCATCACTATAAGGAGCTACTCTAGAGGAGCACAAAACTTTTACATCAGCCGTAAAATGTCCATCTGAAACCTTACGAAGACACTGCTTGATATTAGGGTTCCTCTCCCAACCTTCTTCATTCTTTGAGTCACCATCGACCCTAACAACATGTCTATGCTCTGAATTGTCTAGCAAAGCATGCACAAGATAAGAAACATCATCAACTTCTCCCCAAGTAGACAAGGCTTGCAAAATCCGTTGATGTTGAATAAACTTCCTACCTCATGATCTTCTATATATCTCGCCTACTCATAGGCTTGAACACCTACAACGTACAACGAGGGAGCAAAAACAACCTAACCCAAGCAGCCACACAACTTGGCTCAACAACCACCTTTAAAGAGCACCTAGTAACGCTTGAGAAAAGCTTAAATGACAACTATGAGGGATGTTTTTCACAGTAGTGATTGGAACACGCATAACCCTCTCCGACAGACCAGCATCAAGCACCAAATCCCATCAACTTCAATCTGCTCAACAACAACCAGCTCCGAGATATATGCCTTCGGCCTCGAAATACCCACAATGTATTCATCATCCTCACCAAAAACAGAAACAGAACCATCAATATGACTAACTTATTTTTTTATATATCCCTATTTCTAAGTAAATATCCATCCATAACTCAAAATTTTTAATATAACCTAAAGTACTCTATTTGTATGCATTATAATTGACGAGGTTAACAAGTCATTTATGGTTGGGTTACTTATGGATATTGGGTCATTCAAGTCGGGTTACTTTGGCCTATCGGGTTATTCGGGTAGGGTTACTTTAGGTCGGGTTATTCGGACAATTGGGTCGGGTTACTTCGAGTCATGTATTACTTTGGGTTAAATCGGTTTCATGCGGGTCGGTTTCGGATTTTTTATTAAAAAAAATTCGGCATCTGTTCATGTTCGTCGGGTCGGTTTCACAGGTCGGGTCAACTTTGACAGCAGATGTGTCTATACTTAGATTGTGTTTGCTATACATAAAATTTGAACTAGTTTATGTGTTTTTTAGTGATTTTTGTAGTGATTGTGGTTTTTAGGTGTGTTTGTGTTTTTGAAAACACTCGTATGTGTTTGGCGGGGGTAGGGTTTTTTAGAGAGTGTTTTTATAATGTCCCTGTTAGCATTAGGTTGTGCTGCCAACAAGCAATTTTTATCAGCAAGCAAATAACATATCACGTTCAACTCGTTTATACTCGGAAACTATACCCAGAGAGACCCTATTCACATTGTCAAATTGATTTATCATGTTTAGTGACCAATTAAGACCAATATTGCAAACAGTACATCAACTGATATATTGAATTTGTGATACATTAGCTTGAAAGCTATTCAAATACAAAATATCAGAAATGTTTTCATATAAAACAAACATTGGGCACATAGCAAAGCAAAGGCGAACAATTTCTGATCCCACAATAACATTGTTTTGTTTGTCAATGTGATATATAATGCCAAGCTTACATTTGCTACTGCTGAAACTCTTGTCCTTGTAAAAGATCTGCTGCGTAAATATCCACAATGGAGCCATGACTGCATTGCTGTTGTTGGCAATATTAGCAGTAAAAATGTTCAGGAACCAAAGGCAAAGGCAACTCTTATCTGGATGCTTGGGGGTATGCCCAAGACATGGTTGATGCTCCCTATAGCTTGGAAAGTTTGATTGAGAATTGAGAGGAAGAGAAATCAGCCGAGGTAATTATCTTACCTGTGGGAAACTTTTGATTTTGTGAACTAACTACAACATCAATTTTACACAAGGGAGCTAGAGAGATGCATGCTTACTGCTACCTGCATTCAACTACAACAACAATTTTACACAAGGGAGCTAGAGCTATATAGGCTCTCTATCACATCATTTAAGACATTCACAGGCTCTCTATCACATTCTATTGACATTCACAGGCTTGACATTCACAGTGCAAGAGACCACATTCTATTGACATTCACGAAACATACATCCATAAGTGGTTATTGCATATCTTGACATTTACAGTGCAAGGACCTTCTGGAATGTAATAATACTTCACTTTTGAAAATCAAAACACCAACTAACCAATAATGACGTTCCAGATTTATGGAATGTAAGAAATCTGAAATCCAAACCCTAATAGCAAAATCCGAGTTCGTAATGAAGAAAATAACCAAGTAGGAGATGAGGTGAAGAAAGTGTATAAGAGGGCGAGGAAGAGAACCTGACCAAATCGCGAGAACGGAACTTCTACCTTCGGGGAGCTGGTGGTGTCAAACAGCTTGTTTGTCGCCGTTTTTCTTCTACCTTTGGATGGAAATGGTGAGATAAGAGGTTTTTTTTATACCTGGTACATCGTAATTGTTATTAATGTTAGGGACAATAACGTACATTACGCCCAAAAACACTCACCTAAAAACTGAAACCCTCAAATTTTTAGGGTTTTAAAAACACTCAATATTTTTGAAATCACAAGTGTTTTTTATTATCCAACAAACAACAATATAACATAAACGCTAAGATACACTAAAAATCACTTGTGTTTATTGCCCAACAAACCCAACCTTACTCTACGTTCGTCAATTTCACATGGTTAAGCTGACTAAAATTGAAAATACAATTTATCTTCTCATAATTCCTCAAAATTATTTATAAATCTCCCCTTCTCAAATGCGCAAATAAAATTAATTTTATATTTTACAAAATTCAAAATAATCAAAAAAAAAAAAAAAAAAAAGGGCGGAAGAAGCTTATTTTATTACTAATATCTCAACATTTGGTATTTTAGCTTATGCATGTACCAAACACAACCTTATATAGACCTAAATTGACTAGTTGTTTTCATTGACAGATTGTCACAGTACAAGTCCAGCTTTGAACTTCCAGCTCATCACTCATTCAATGGCCAATTTGCTGAATATTCAACACATTCTTACATCAAACAACTCATGTTTCTTACATAAAAGTATTACATTAATGGTACTTCACTGAGAATTCAATCTTTGACAACACCAAAACACAACAAAGCCATCAAAACAAACAAGGAAAAATCGAGTGACAATTCTCTTAATCCCTATTATCCGAATCACAATCGCAACAGAAGATCTTCAAACAACACTCACAAGCTTCGTAGCAGCAAAAGCAACAACATGCTGTGAACAAACTGCATAAAAACAATCAAATCATGATCAGTATATATATATATATATATATATATATATATATATATATATATATATATATATATATACTATTCTCCTTGTTAGAGCATAACTTGTAGAAACTACTAATATTTACTTAATTACCATGTATAGAGAAAGCCCTTCTCCTCGTGACGACGGCGAATTTGTTCGACGTATTCCGGCATCTTCTTCAGCAACAAGTACTCAGCTGCTGTAAGAATCTATGAAGAGAAATCAAGGGAAAATTATATGTTTAAGTCTTCTTGTGGCTATACATATATATACAGATAGAGAGAGAGAAAAATGGATATAAGCTTTTATGGAAGTTTGTTGGGTGATTAGGGTTTACAATTGCCTAGCTGGTAGCTCACATGTATTGTTCATTCCAGCTAATTTTTTCTATTTTATAGCATTTTTTATACGAATATTTTAAAGCATCATTCTTACAAATAATTTTTTTAATAACAAAAGTGGAGACATATTTTTCTTTTATTAATCTTGCTAATCATGAATTCCTCATTTTTTTGGATAGGATACGAATATTAGAAAGCATCCTTCTTAAAATTACTTCTTGTTATTTAATTAAAAGAATACAGGTCTTTATTTTAATGTCAACCGATTTTGATTGATCATGATAGTCTTAATCATCTACAATGATGTAACCGTGTCTGAGATTATGCTATAATTTGATAGATTTCATTCTTTTATCGACTCTTTAATCGAAAATAGGTTGAAAAAGAGAGGTAGAATACGAAAATTTTCAAAAGAAGATGAACCGCAAGGACTTCGAATATTCGAGTGTACATATATATGTGTTAGATTAATTTGAGCTCTTGTGCTCCCCGGGTGTAGTTATCCATATTAGTCTATACTTGACGTCGTTGACGGGGTACCTCAAGGCGAGCAAGCCGATTACTATAGAGAATGGGTCGGACCCTAACTTAGGATTTATCTTGTCAAATTGTTTAATTAACTCAATCGTGACTTTTTGGTATTGATTCCGTGAATAACAATGAGGATGATCAACTTCAATATATACTCTCATATTTGATAAAACTTAGAATACATATCATATAAATTCGAGGCTTTAAGGGATTTCAATAACTTTTCTTTTTGGTAAAAAGGGATTTCAACAACTAAATCACCCAATATTATACAAACACCTTTTATTAGGAATCAAATTATGTCATTTTTTATTCAACAATCCTTGAAACTTTTTATATATCGTGTTTTACTCATTTCCGATATATAAAAAAAACACCAAAAATAAGGGAATTCAATATCATGACAACATAATAGACAACTTTTTATTAGGAATCAAATTATGTCATGTTTAATTCATTTCGGATTTTCATTCTGACCGGTTAGTAAAACATACCCAACAATCCTTGAAACTTTTTATATATATCAGGTTTGACTCATTTCCAATTAAAAAAAAAACCACCAAAAATAAGGGAATTCAATAGCATGACAACATAATAGACAACTTTTCCATTATCATTAACAATAAAGCAACACCAATCAAGTGAATACATAATCAACGATCTCTCTTTTTTTGTTAGAACCCTTTTGATCAAATGATACACACAAGTCACTCATCACACCGCAATACTTGAAAAAAATAGAAAGACAACAAGCTTTGACTGCAATACAAAGCGTACGTGCATATATATTGAAATATGATCACTGAAATTGATGAGGATCGATGAAACTAATCCTTCTTGTCATCCTTGTCACCGTCACAGCAACAACAGCAGAGCTTCAGACATCCTTCGCATGTCTCATGGCAGGCAAAGCAACAACACAGTGCGAATACACTGCAACCACGTACATTTTATCAATAATATCTAGATCGATACCTCTATATCATATAGATGAATTGCGCACGATTACTATTAGTGAAAGATAACTAACCAAGCGTAGAGCCAGCCTCTCTCATGGTGGCGGTGTTCGACGTGGTCACGGTAAGATGTACCTCTTTGTTGATCCGCCATTGATGATTTCTTAATGCAAGTATTTTAAAGAGAGCAACTCTTGTGTTTTTGTTTTCCTTGAGTTGGCCAGAGAGATGATCTTAAGGCAAGAAATGAAGTTCCATTGATGGACCTTATATAATGAGCTCAACCTTCAGGGTTTGATTCATTCTTGTTTTACAGCTACTACTTTCTGATGAGTTGTCTACAGATCGACTGTCCAAACAAACTGCTTAGGATGTTCTTAATCCTTGGTTAGAAATATATAGAGAATGATGATGTGGCAAGTTTTTTTTTACAAAATTTAATAAACAGAGTTCTGTTATGTGAACCGATTCTTCGTGTGTGTATATATATATATTAATTATAGGTTGATATGGAGAATTTTTGAACTCAATATTATCTGTTATATTATATTAGACTAGTTTATATTTAATTTTATATTTATAGTTTTTATTATTCTCTTCTTATTCTATTATAATTCTATATAATAAAACATAACATTAATATATTTGTGCTTGTAATTTTTATTATTTTCAGAATTCCGTCGTTCATCTTTCTTGTTCATTCTTAGAATAAACTCAATCTCGACTCTCAAAATCAATATGGTATTAGAACTGTCAGGATCGGATTGATTGGAGAAATAGTGCAATTTCAAGTTTTATTTTCTCTTCCCACGTAATAAGCCTGACTATATATATATTCCAATTTACAAATCAACTTTCTAATAAACTTGTCAATACATCAACTTGGACGTGATAAAAAAAAAAAGGATAAAGTAGGGTTTTCCAAAATATTCAATCGGTGTAGTATTCACGGTTGTATGGAAACTTTCTTCTTCTACCATATCCAGCTATGGATTCTGCAACTTCATATCATGTCGAACATGATCTTGATTTGGACAAAGACTTAATAAGTGTTGCTACAGGATATAGAATATCATTCAGCAATGATTTCTATGTTTTATAGACTTTTTCTAATCATGGTTCAAGCCTTTCAGTTTGCCAAGTGACTTCCCAATGGTTTTTCTTTTTTTTTGAAGCTTTTGAAAGTTACCACACAATCACCATCTCTTAATTTTCATATATAAAGGTCTTAACTATCCTAATTTTTTCCAATGTATATTGAGATATATATGATTTAATATAACCTTCATATTTTATGTAAAATTTATCAAATTAATTTTATAAGATTTTATCTCTTTTTAGGGTTTGCGATCGATAACTCTTGAAGCTTCTTAGATTATATGTTCAAATATAATAGAATTATGGAAAATTCTATTTGGTATATATCTTCAAGGTTTTGTCAATTTCGGTTGATTTTATTTTTTCAGTTAGTGTCGTTAGAATTTAAAATTATTCCTTTTGGTACCCATCTCCTCAAAGAATATGTTAGTTTCTCAATTCTATCATATTTTTAATTAAAAAACAAAAAAAAAAGAAATACGGAGAATTATGCACAAACTTTGGGCGATAACTTCGCCATTGTTGCTTTAATTCGCCATCGCCTTCGACCCTCACCGCCAACCTTCAATCCTCTTCGAAAATAATGTTCGAACATGAACGTGCATGTAGTTTTTCTCTTCGATTTTGTGAACTCGACTTGTAATTTTTCAAATTGGTCATTTGGTCTGATATAAAATGAACAGTGCTCTATCTCCAAGATGTGGTTCCCCTTATCACAATAAGTCAATAGCTCTACATGGTGTTATTACTCAATAAAAGTCATTGCTAAACAACACTGCATGAATCGAGAGCTAGCTGGCTACGTACATTTCCCATGTTTGATCGGGTGGGGTGAACATCATTTTTTTTTCCCAGCAACTTTACATGTTAATTTCATTCTATACTGCATTTTAAGGTGTTTTTATTACAAACTTTCATTTTATACATAAGAAACTAACATATTCTTTTAAAATGGAAATTAATCGGAAAAATAAAACTTGGTGATTACTAACCGAAAATGGTATAACATTGATGGTACTAAACAGAATTTTACTATAAATATTATTTAATATTAATATTTATTTATTTATATTAATCAGGAATGGATGAACAAAACCCGTTCACGGCACGGACAATACACTAGTTACAAAAAAAACCTTTACCGGTTCGAAGAAAATTCATGATTTTGTAAAGAAAACATAATGGAGAGAATAAAATATCAGCTCTTTCTTAAATTAAGGTATCTTTTTTTTATTTATTTGCTCAACCTTGAATGTTGCACATCATTCAATTATATTTGTGTCCAGCAACTTTACATGTTAATTTCATTCTACACTGCATTTTAAGGTGTTTTTATTACAAACTTTCATTTTATGCATTAGAAACTAACATATTCTTTTAAAATAGAAACCAATCGAAAAAATAAATCTTGGTAATTACTAACCGGAAAAGATATATATAACCTGGATGGTACTAAACAGAATTTTACTAGAATTATTATTTAATATTTAATATTTATTTATATATATTAATTAAGAATGGATGAACAAAACCCGCTCACGACACAGACAATACACTAGTTATAAAAAAACTTTACCAGTTCAAAGAAAATTCATGATTTTGTAAAGAAAACATAATGGAGATGATAAAATATCAGCTCTTTCTTAAATTAAGGTATCTTTATTTATTTATTTATGCTCAACCTTGAATGTTGCACATTTTTCAATTATATTTGTGTCCGGCGAATAAAACTAGACTTGCTTTTGTATTTTTTTTTTTTGGAGATTTTAACTATATATTTCAACCATCGATGATCAAAATTATCTTGAGAAGACCGGAACATATATATTTAATAGTAACTGCTTCATAGTTCATACATTTTTTCAGCTTGTTGGAAGATTGGGTTAACAATTATCTCCTCCTGATTTAGTTTGCTTTTATTTTTTAACAATTTATGTCCTCCAATCACATGAATTTTGAATTTAGCATTTCACATGGAAAATGTTTCTCTCGTTTGTTTTTCCTTTCCAATTCTCATAAAACTATCTCACACTTGTTTTTTTGCTTTGTTTTCAAAACAATATAATTCACATGTTAGTATATATTCGTATTATATATTCATTCAATGTGTGCATGTGTTTAGATTTAATAATAAAGATTAAGTCTATTATATTACGTGGTTCTAATATAAAGACGAAACCGTAATGGATCGGTATCGGTAAAGGACATTAGAATTACGGGATTAATTACTCCCTCTCCTTCTGCCTATAAATCATTATTTTATCTATTAATATAAATAAATATATATAATTAGATAAAAGAAATTAAAAGAATTAAGTTCTCCTTAAAAAATTAGGAGAGAGAAAAGAGTAACTGACTCTTCTTCTCCAACGTACTCTCTTAAAAGGAAGAAAAGATTTACAGGAACTTCTCCATTAAAGTCCAACTAAGAGCAAAAGGCAAGGAGGAAAAAATCAATTTATACTTGAATCAATTTACACGCGTTCGATTCGAAATGAAGACTTCTACGGATAAAGGTTAGTCTTCTATTGATATAGACATATTTCGATTGAATCATGTTTCAAGTCTATATCTATCAAAGGTTTTGATTTCGGAATGAAATCGTAAAAAAGTCTAACAATTAGTATCAGAGCGGGTTATAGACTTACACGATTCATCGGTCTATTCGATTAAAGAGAACATATATGTACGGTGTATGTCATTCCCATGATTGCTTGAATTCGAATACGGATGTTTCATGATTTAGAATAGTATGTCAGTAAACCATGAATCAATTGCCTGTACGTTTTGATGGTGGTTATTACGCATGTTTTTCATTGCGTACAATACATGTACTTTCAGTAGTTAAGATGCTTATAGAAATTCCTTTCATTATTAACATTATTGTCTTTCTTTCTACTGTTCTATATGAAAACAGTACTCAATATATACCTTTTTAGATATAATGACAGCATGGTGATTAATGCTTCTTTTACGGATCATATTTTTGGTTTTCATGGATGAATGTATCATATACATACGTGCAGTGACATGGTTAATATTTCTTTTTATATAATACATGATTAACTTTTAAGTATTAAGAGGCCTTTTAGGTGTTATATGGGACACGTCATTTACATTAATGCAACGGATAGTGTTTCATTTGTTTAATGATATGTGTTTTTTCATATATGAAACTATGTATATGTATGTCAGTGATATTAATTTCACATTATGAGATATTAGTGATAAATTAAAGTGTAGATTATTCTTCAAAGTAAAGTTTTTATAAATTTAAATGTTAAAATTATATATAACTGGTTAGTCACCAAAGTGACCTAGTTATATTAAATTGAAATATTTGAATTTTAGTATAGGATCAATTGTTCACGATTAAATAGATGCTACTAAGTGATTTGATTGAACAATTGATTTTATTGGTTATGATTCTAGGAGATCACCCAAAGGTGGATCATTGAAAATAGTCAATAATATAAAAGAGATTTATCATGGTACTTAGGTTAGACAGTATGTATATCCAAAGATAGCATGCTTATTTGATTTATGTATGTCATGATAATCTACTAAGTGTATGAGCATCAATGATTGTGTGTGTGTTTAAGTATTGCCCAAAGGTTACTTGAATGCATGCTTTAAATTTTACATATATGATTTGAATCTGTATTATAGTTAAAGCACTAATAGGTAAACATGTATTAATTATTGCATCTTCATCAAATTTCTCTGCATCTGCAAACTCTGTTGTTAAATTCAATGGGCTGAACTATGATGATTGGTCTAAACAAGTCTGATTTACTTTGGGCATTATGTCATTGGATCTTGCTATACTCATAGATAACCTACCAGCAGCCATTACAGAGAATAGCTCCGAAGCTGAAAAGTCTCTTTATGAGAGTTGGGAGCGTTTAACCGGTTGAGTTTAAATCTCACGAGGATGAGTATGGCTGAAAGTATAAAGCCATCAATGCCTAAGACAAAGAATGCAAGAGAATTTTTTCTGAAAGTTAAGGAGTATTCACAATCGGATTTGGCGGACAAGTCAATTGTAGGTAGTCTCATGAGTGAGCTTACTACGAAAAAGTTTGACTGGTCTCAACCAATCCATGATCATGTGACTTACATGTCAAATTTGGCATCAAAGTTAAAGACCTTGGGAATGGATGTTAATGAATCATTCTTGGTCCAGTTTATCATTAACTCTCTACCGTATGAGTTTGGTCAGTTCCAGGTGATCTATAACACCATTAAAGACAAATGGAACTTTCATGAATTGAAGGCCATGCTTGTACAGGAGGAAGGGAGATTAAGAAAGATAAAGGATCAAGTTGTCCACTTTACAAGTCATGATGGTGCCAGCAGCAGTAAAGGTAAATCGAGTAAACGGGACAAGAGGAACAAGAACCCTTTGAAAGTCAATGGGGTCATGTTAAGAAGGAAGTGAAGTGTTTCTTTTGCAAGAAAACGGGACACTTCAAGAAGGATTGTCCTAAAAGGAAGGCATGGTTTGAGAAGAAAGGTAAGCATTATAGTTATGTTTCTTTTGAATCAAATCTTATAGAAGTGCCTAATAATACTTGGTGGATAGATTTTGGTGCTACTACTCATGTGTCTCTTATTAAACAGGGATTCAGTTCGATCCGGCCCATAAGAGGAGCTGAACAGTATTTGTTCATGGGAAACAAGATGAAGGCGAAAATAGAGGGCATTGGGACTTACAGATTGATCTTGGACACTAGTTGTCATTTAGATCTTGAAGGATGTCTTTATGTACCTGAATGTTCTAGAAATCTTGTTTCCATTAGTAGATTGGACAATTTAGGTTTTATTATTAAGTTTGGACATGGTGAATTTTCATTGTACAAACATAATAACCTTTATGGTAATTGTACATTGATTGATTCACTTTACAAGTTTAATCTTGATATTAAATTTTCTGAATCCTTGCTTTATGTTGAATCTAATGTGGGAATTAAACGTAGTGCATCTAATGAAAATTCAACTTTCTTGTGGCATCAAAAATTAGGTCACATATCTAAGGAAATATTAATGAGGTTGGTGAAAAATGATATCCTACCTCTCTTGGATTTTAGTGACTTAGATGTGTGTATAGAATGCATTAAAGGAAAGCAAACTAAACACAATACAAAGAAAGCCGCCACAAGAAGCACTCAACTTCTTGAGTTAATTCACACCGACATATGTGGTCCTTTTGACGTTCCATCTTGGAGCGGTGAAAAGTATTTCATCACTTTGATTGATGATTTCTCACGTTATGGCTATATTTATCTATTGCATGAAAAATCTCATTTTGTAAATTCCTTAGAGGTATTTGTTACCGAGGTAGAAAGGCAATTAGATAGAAAAATAAAAGTTGTGAGATCCGATAGAGGTGGTGAATTTTATGAAAAATATAATGAAAGTGGACAATGTCTAGGTCCATTTGCAAAGTTCCTTGAAAGTAGAGGCATTTGTGCACAATATACAATGCCCGGTACACCTCAGCAAAATGGTGTAGCTGAGAGGCGGACCCGTACATTAATTAACATGGTTAGGAGCATGTTAAGTAATTGTTTTTTGCCCTTATCATTATGGATACACGCATTAAAGACTGCAACATATTTATTGAACCGGGTTCCTAGTAAAGCAGTTCCTAAGACACCTTATGAACTGTGGACGGGAAGGAAACCTAGTTTGAGACACCTCCGTGTTTGGGGTTGTCCTGCAGAAGTGAGGTTGTATAATCCATATGAAAAGAAGCTTGATCCAAGAACGGTTAGTGGATTCTTCATTGGCTATCCCGATAAGTCAAAGGGGTATAAATTTTATTGCCCTAACCATAGTACGAGAATCATAGAAACTGGGAATGCTAGATTCATCGAGAATGGTCAAACTAGTGGGAGTGGTAATCCACGAAAGGTGGACATTCAAGAAATTCGGGTTGAAGATCCTTCACCTTTGGTTTCTTCTAAGGTTGTACCAATTGTTGTATCACAATTACATGACACATTGGAACAACAAAATGATATCCAAAATCCATTAGTTGAAAATGAAATAGATGAACCAGTCATGATACATGAAGAGATAAATGAGCTACATGAATCTTTAAGGCGATCTGTAAGAGAAAGAAGATCCGCCATTCCAGATGATTATGTGGTTTATACTCTTGAAAATGAATGTGACTTAAGCATTGATGAAGATCCAGTCTCATTAAGAAAGCCATGCAAAGTGACAATTCTGACAATTGGTTTATTGCCATGAAAGAAGAAATGCAATCTATGAGTGACAACCAAGTATGGGATCTAGTTCATTTGCCTGAGGGTTCCAAGACCGTTGGGTCTAAGTGGGTCTTTAAGACCAAACGAGACTCTAAGGGCAACATTGAAAGATATAAAGCTAGATTGGTTGCTAAAGGGTACACTCAGAAAGATGGCATTGACTATACAGAGACTTTCGCTCCAGTGTCAAAGAAAGACTCTTTAAGAATTGTTTTGGTTTTGGTGGCTCGGTATGACCTTGAGCTTCACCAAATGGATGTAAAGACCGCTTTTCTAAATGGAGATTTAGAGGAGGAAGTATATATGGACCAACCTGAAGGGTAATTGGCCACAAGAAAAGAACAAATGGTGTGTAAGTTGAGGAAATCAATATATGGACTGAAACAAGCTTTCCGACAATGGTATCTTAAGTTTAATGATATCATCACATCTTATGGTTTTGTAGAGATCACTGTTGATCGGTGTATCTACATAAAGGTCAGTGAAAGCAAGTTTGTTATATTAGTCTTATATGTTGATGATATTTTGGTTGCTGCAAATAATATAAGCATGTTACATGATATAAAGAAATATCTCTCTAAGAACTTTGAAATGAAGGATATGGGTGAGGCATCCTGTGTGATTGGAATAGAAATATTCCGGGATAGATCACAAGGATTGTTAGGTTTGTCTCAAAAGGGATATATCAATAAAGTCTTAGAGAAATATAGAATGGATAAATGCTCTGCAGGGATAGTTCCAATTCAGAAGGGAGATAAGTTTAGTAAACTACAAGGTCCTAAAAATGAATTGGAACGAAAGGAAATGGAAAATATTCCTTATGCATCAATGGTTGGGAGTTTGAATTATCTTCAAACATGTACTCGACCTGACATAAGCTTCGTTGTAGGCATGTTGGGTAGATATCAAAGTAATCCCGGTATGTACCATTGGAAGGCTGCTAAAAAGGTTCTCAGGTACTTGCAAGGCACCAAAGAGCATATGCTTACATATAGGAGATCCGATCATCTAGAGGTCATTGGATATTCAGATTCAGATTTTGCCGGATGCGTGGATAGTAGGAAATCTACGTTCGGATATGTGTTCTTATTAGTGGGAGGAGTTGTTTCCTGGAGGTGTGGGAAGCAATCTATCATTTCTACTTCTACTATGGAGGCTGAGTTTGTGGCATGCTTTGAGTCCACTAACCATGGATTGTGGATGCGGAATTTTATCTCGGGGCTGTGGAATTGTTGATAGTATAGCTAGGCCGTTGAGAATTTATTGTGATAACTCCGCAGCCGTGTTCTTTTCGAAGAACGATAAGTACTCTAAGGGTGCTAAGCACATGGAATTGAAGTACTTGTCAGTTAAAGATGAAGTGAAGAAACATAGGGTGTTTTTTGAGCATATTAGAACGGACATGATGGTTGCAGATCCGTTAACTAAGGGTTTACCACCTAAGGCGTTCAATGGTCATGTAGAACGTATGAGTGTCATAGATAAGACATTGCTATTATAATTACATTTCGCTCATTAAATTATAACACTTTGAATTCATTTATTGATATGTTTCTGCTTTACATTGTTTGTCATCATTATCGTATTTGTATACAATTATATTTTTTGGAAGACATGTTATTTTGAGACTTATAGTACATCTCAAAGTTAAAGTAATATTGGAGGTTTGGATTGATTTGTGATACATGGAAGGAATCATGTCGCTCAATGATATGTGACCGCCATGATCCAATCGGTTCATATTCAATTATGGATTATCAATGTTTTATGGACTTATGTAAGCTTCCGCATTTACAAGTATTGAACCATTAAGTTGACATATAGACTAGTGGGAGAATGTTAGAATATATTCGTATTATATATTCATTCAATGTGGTCCATGTGTTTAGGTTTAATAATAAAGATTAAGTCTATTATATTATGTGGTTCTAATATAAAGACGAAACCGTAATGGATCGGTATCGGTAAAGGACATTAGAATTATGGGATTAATTACTCCCTCTCCTTCTGCCTATAAATCATTCTTTTATCTATTAATATAAATAAATATATATAATTAGATAAAAGAAATTAAAAGAATTAAGTTCTCCTTAAAAGATTATGAGAGAGAAAAGAGTAACTGACTCTTCATTTCCAACGTACTCTCTCTGAAAAGGCAAGGAGGAGAAAATCAATTTATACTTGAATCAATTCGCACGCGTTCGATTCGAAATGAAGACTTCTACGGATAAAGGTTAGTCTTCTATTGATATAGGCATATTTCGATTGAATCATGTTTCAAGTCTAGATCCATCAAAGGTTTTGATTTCGGAATGAAATCGTAAAGAAGTCTAACATCACAGAGATTTGAAACCATGCACGCTTGTCATGCATAGCCCAAGCCGGACTTCAATTGGTCATACCCTGCTTCAACTACTCAGGCTTCTCAGGCGACGAAGTCTTTTTCCGACATTATCGGCAAGGATTATACGGGCTCTTGCTTTCCTGCAGTATTGTTGGGAAGCACTCTTGTAACCTAAAACAATACAATTGATCAGACTTGTGGTTCACGTCGTAATATGGCAATTACGATAAGCGGGAAGAGATGCAACAAAATGGTTCATATGAACCGATAAGTTGGCTCTATAAACAACTTGCTACCATTTAATCTTATATAAATTCGGTCTATATTGTGTTATTTTGCGTACATTTTGTATTTTATTGACATTTGATAGATTTTTGTAGAAATGCCAATAATATTTACGTATTTTGTGGATGTTTTTAAATCGAATGATTTCGTATGTAATTTATTTCCCCGCGATTTCTTCGTAATAATATATCAATTTAATAACCAAATAATATTTTCATCAGTCATATCGAATGACAATGAGCGTAAAATCTAGTTTATCAAAAAAGTGAAAATGTCTTTTTGATATGTGATTTCAAATTAATAAGTGTCGTGGGAAAATTTAATTGGTTCCTATCTACACAAGCTCTTGGAGTTTCATGTTAAAATTAAATGGACAATATGAGAAGTGACATATGTGCTTATACGCTAGATTTGTAATTTTTCTATTTTTCTAGAGTGGACACAATTTTATGCAACATACAAATTTATAATATTTTTTAAATTTTAAAAATAAACCATTTTAGGAAATGGGCAAATTTATTGTTTGCTATTTAATGATTTCTTTTTCATTTTTTTATGTGTATGAGTCTTTGCAACTAACCTTCAATAGCCACCTTATACTTTTGACATGATGTTTCGGTTAAAATTTAGAAGATTAGCGAGAAGGAAGAGAAAACTGAAATCGATATTTTCTTATTCATCATATACTGTTAAATTAGTCCTTTTTATATCAACAAGGACTTAAAACTAACAAAATCACTTATTGTTCTATTCATAAACATGCTCCCATATCTCCAGGTATTTACATATTATTATCCATATACCTCCCTCAAGCTGGACATGGGTGTAGAGACCAAGCTTGAAAGTAAAAAAAGAATGTTGATGTTCTCCAACTGCCTTTGTGAATATATCAGCCAACTGGGTTGGCTGCAAGGTGTTGGGTAGCTTTGTTATCACAATTCATAGGGATAGGGAGAGGTATAAGGATGTGAAAATCATATAGTAAACCATAGAGCCACACTAATTCACTTGCAGTAGTGGACATAGATTAGAATAAGTCCTTTGTTTCTTGCTCTTCCATGAAACTAAAGATGAACCAAGAAACACACAATAACTAGTGATAGATCGGCATATAAATGCACACGATCCCCGATCTGCATCACTATAGGCATTTAAGGTGAGAGTGGATTGGGAAGAATATGATAAAGCATATCTAACTGTATGCTTCAAATATCTGAGCAAATACATTGCAACATTCAAATGAGGTAAAAGAGGAGAGGAGAGAAATTGACTCAACTACTGAACTTTGTATGTAATGTCAAGTCGAGTAAGAGTATGGTAGAGCAATCTTCCAACTAATCTGCGATAAGATTTAGAATTTGGAATCACTTCACCACAATCTGAGGTTAGTTTTAAATTTTTTACATAAGAAATGATGTGGGCTTACAATCCTCCATGCCTAAAAAGAATCTTATTGTAAGAGCCTTAGTCTTTGGAGCCACTTTTGGCCTTAGCCGCCCCCGCGGGTTCGTGGAGCCGCCCCTGCGGCCAGGAAACCCGCCCCTGCGGTTTCCTGCGGCTGCAGCTGGCTTTGTTGACCTTTGACCCGTACTTTACTCTTTCACTTCCTTAACCTAATTCCTTTACTTTGGCTTGCTGATCATCTTCATTCCCTTTCCCAGCTGCCTTTACGTCCTTCTTGTTTCCCTCCTTCTCTTTGATCTTGTTCTTGGTTTTCCTTTGAGTTTGGAAGAGAGTTTGTGGTGTGACCTTGCTGAGTTTGTTGTTGTGTTGGTTGATGAGCTTGAGAGCCATCTAAGAGTGAGGGTTGATCCTTCCTTGCAGCCTAGGACCACAAGTGTGGTATGTCCTCTTCTCTTCTTTCTTCCTTTCTTGAATTCCTTTGCTTAGCTTATGATTAGATGCATGTATAGATGTATGTTGATGTGGGATTGTGTATGTATATGGTTGTATGTGACTTTGGATGAGAGAAGACGTGAGTTGATCACGTGAAGAGCCGAAGAGGAACCGCGGGATCACCTTCTGCATTGTCGCCACCCCCGCGGTCCAACAAAGCCGCCTGATAACATGATTTATCGACCTGTTTCACTCATGCATTTAGTTAGATTTTCCCTTTCCGCATTCATGTTTTAGCCTTAGTTTGTGCCATTTATGCTTGTTTAGTTCTACTTTGCAAGAATAGATGTCTACACACACTATTTGTGGCTTTGTAGGTGATTTGGCACACTTTGGAGCTAAAACGACGTATTTGAGGATCAAGCCTCGAAGTGGACGCATTGGAGCAAGCGTACGTGCACGGGAAAGGCGAGGAATCGAGCTAAAGGCGCGAAGGAACGAAGAAGACCGCGTCTCGGACCGAGATGGACCGATCTCGGTCAGACCAGACCGAGATGGTCCAAATCTCGGCCGAGATTTCACTTGGCTCGGCCGAGATTTATCTTGGCTCGGCCGAGATTTATCCTGGCTCGGCCGAGATTTATCCTGGCTCGGCCGAGATAGCCTTGGCTCGGCCGAGATTGCCTTGGCTCGGCCGAGATTGCCTTGGCTCGGCCGAGATTGCCTTGGCTCGGCCGAGATAGCCTTGGCTCGGCCGAGATTGCCTTGGCTCCGCCGAAATGGTCCGAGCTCAGCCGAGATTTCTTGATCTCGGCCGAGATTTCCGATGTGCTGACGCGCTGAATTTTCTGTTGCCAAATCTCGGTCCCGACTGGCCCGATCTCGGCCGAGATTTCATGTTCGGCGATTTTATTTTATTTTTGGATCGGTTTTGGCCCAGCCCGTCCTTTGTAAGGTTGTTGCCTATAAAAGGGAAGCTCTAGGTTATTTCTAAGGGTCCGATTTAGTCCGAATTAGTCCGTTTCTTTTAGGGTTAGGTTACCCCATAGGGGGGAGCCGTCTCCTTCCTTTCCCTTCTTCTTCTCCATTGTTCTTCATAGTTTAGCTTCAAGATTCATACTTCTACATTCAGTTTTGTTGAGAAGACATTGTTGGATTCAAGATTTGTCAAGATTGCAAGTTTACATTTATTGAAGCTAAGTTCTTTTATTCCCTTTTGTTATTTATTCATTTGTCTTTCTTTGATATGAGTGTTATTGGCTAGAACCTTGTGGTTCCAAGGTTGACAGGGATTTGTTTATGCCTTGGATTATGATGGATTAGATTGTGCTTTGTTTTGGCTTTGAATTGCTTGAAATCCTAATGGTTCGCTTGGACTTGAATCTAGTTATAATCCTTCTAGCTAGTAACCTAAGTTGGAATTGAGACTTACCCGGTGATATTCTTTCATAGATACATGAGTGACTGATCTTAGATAATAAAGGTTTATCCTTTATTGGTTGAATGTGCTTAGATTCCTTGCTAAGTAGGGTAATACCTGAGACTTACCCGGTAATGGTTTACCTTTCCCTTAGTTTGTAGTCTGGTTTGTTTAGAATTTCCTACCTCTCTACCTTGAGACTTACCCGGTAATAGGTAGTTGGTTTAGAACTAGATAGTCTTGAGACTTACCCGGTAATAGTCTGACAGCCTAGAAACGTTCATCCCTGTGGCTTTTCTACCATATATCCTTATGAGTCTTCCTGAATCCATATGTATAAACAATGATCTTGAACCCTTGAAATCCATTTTCTTTCCTCTAACTTGATTATCTTTGTTTTCCTTTTTATTTGTTTGTTCTGACTTTCAATCAATAGTGACAATTGATTACGAGTTCTTTAAAACCTTTTCAAAACCTTTTTGACTTTTTTCCCTTATCTTTTCCAACCTCTTGTCTTTTATTGAGATCTATCTTATTTATAATCATTGCTGCAAATTAATCCTCCCTGTCCCTGAGATCAACCCTGGAATACTTACCTTTACTGTGATTGACCCATACACTGTGGGTTTGTTGCAATTTAGGGAATTATTACAAGTTTATAAATTTAAAACTATCCCTTCCTTGTTTTACTAACTTATAGGTCTTTATCATTATTGATAAAGGTTTATAGGTCCAGAAAAGCCGCCCCTGCGGGTACCTTGTCGCCGCACTCGCGCCTTGAAGCCGCCGCCCCTACGGGAGCCGTGTCACAACGCCTGCGCCCGTGCCTACGCTTGCCTGCGGCCGTTGTCACCGCGCCTGCGGCCGAGCATTGTCGCACCTGCGGGTTGCCTGTTCTGCCCCTGCGTCTTTCCGTCACGCGGGTGCGTCTTGTCCCGGGTCTACCTAGAGTTGGGTAGATCCTTTCCTTTCCTAGTATGAGCGGCTTAGTGACATGCTAGGTACGTATATGAGGATAGAATGAGATTGATCATGTTATCGTTTATGCCGGTTATGGCTTTGAGGTTTATAAGTTAGGATACGATCCTTATGGATCCCTTGGGTCTAGGTGTGACCCCTGTGATGAATATGAGTTTGATATATGGTTATGCCTTGTTATTAGGAAGTGTTGACGTCTAGAGTTGGAGCCGATTGGGTTTGAGACTTCCGAGGTTGAGGTAAATCCATAGGACTTACTTAGCTGCCATCCCTATATTGGATGTGTGCATGAGTGGAATTTGATATGTGATTGATAGCATGTGAGGATTGATTATTACCGACCTATGGTTTAGTGACTTCCCATTGATGGGCCGTGACAGCCTTGCCCACTCATCCCTATGGGAGACTGGGAGGTTCTTTGCGGAACATCCAGATCTGGTACACGGAACGGGCATTGTCTCCATTCCCTCAGGGTACACGGAGGAGTCGTCCCAATTGACCACTCCAGCTGGCATTACCACCGAGAGGCGATGGTTATATTCCTCGTGTCACATATATTCATATTGATATTTATATATACGATTTGAGTGTTGGACTATATTTATAAAGATAATAAACTGGGTAAATGTGTGATATCATGATGAGGTGTTTAGTATTTCTGACGTGTGCTTGTGCTTATGCTCATCTCATATATGTGTATGGTTAGCTAACGGTTTTATACCGTGTTGTAGATTCCTTGCAGGTTAGGAGAACTGCAGAGTGATCCAGAGTGGGTGATCTGTTGAGGGCTCCGTACACTGGGTCATTCTCGTGGGATATGGGGTCTTTTGACCATGTATATATTTATGTTTTGTTTGTACTTAGCAGCACGTTGTATAAACCTTTTGATACTTTTATATCAGTTTGATGTTTTGTATTTAATCTATCGGTGCCTTGTTGTAAGATTCAAGAACTTGTTTTCAGGCTAGGGTCAGGATCCATTGTGAGATCCTAGCCCAGTAGCACCTCGAGACCTACGGATTTGGGGTGTTACAAAGTTGGTATCAGAGCCCAGGTTGACAACAATGGCACTAGTAATCTGGGATAAAGGTCGAATATATAAATAAACAGAACCCGAAAGGGGTCTGATTTTTCAAAAGGTTTTGGTTTTGAAATGCGTACAAATGTTTTGGGATATCGTGTACGTGAGTCATCGCCCCTCTGAAGATCTCGACAGTATAGATATATATAGATATTCTGTTGTGATTGATTTGATATATATCTATACATACAACATATATATAGCCTTATGAGTTAGGATTGCATCCTCGAAAGATGGTTCAGGCTAGAGCCTTACCTGCAGCTGGACGGGGTAAGGGTAGACCTCCTCTAGGTAGAGGACGGGGTAGGATTCCTGCTGTTGATCCACGTGGAGCAGAGGAGGTTCATGCTGATGTTGTTGAGAGCGTCGTCCCTGAGACTGGGGACGGCATAGCTGGGAGACAGGGTCCTCAACGAGTCCAGTTAGATGACTCGGATTATGTTTCCATGGGAGGACCTGAGTTCCGCGATTATATCCGACGAGTAGAGGAGGCTGCCAGAGCGGGTAGACCTATTCTAGATTTGCCAGCACATGAGGGATCATCTGAGAGATCCCACGGGGTTAATCAGGTGCCAGCTGCACCGGCACTTGTTGCTGAGATTGCTCGAGCTATAGAGGAGCATAGAGGGCCTAGATCAGACACTTGGTTGAAGGTATTTCACCAGATGGGTGTACCCCCTTTCTCTGGGAAGGTGGGGCTCGAGGTGGAGCTTTGGATTGGACATGTGGACTCAGCTCTGGAGTCTATTAGGTGTCCTGCTGACAGACAGATCGAGTTGGTGCAGACTCTGTTCAGAGATTTAGCACAACACTGGTGGAGGTCTGTACGAGTACATTTTACCAGTTATGAGCAGATGAGGACCATAATCAGAGAGCGTTTCTGCCCTACCTCACTGAGGAGAGAGAAACTACGAGATTTTGTTGAGGCTGGGTTCGAGGATGTACTAGTCTCTGAGGCTTTAGGAGATTCCAGGAGGAGTTGACATTGTTGGGACCAACTGCACCTTCTGTGGATCAGCATGTATATCTGTTTTCCCGACGACTGAGGGATACTACCCAGACCTACATGGCGGGTTTTCACTGTGAGTCTCTGATGGATTATCAGGACTGAGCTTCCGACTACGAGAGGGAGCGGGCTAGTCAAAGGAGAGCTTCTCAGACCGGAGGGTCTGAGAAGAGACAACGTATTGGGCAGACCAGTGGTGTTGGTGGGGCTGCTAGTGCAGGGCGAGGTCAGAGTCGCTAGAGTCATCCCTTCTCTACACCAGTTACAGATAAGGAACGACAGTATCACAACTGTGGTAAGTATGGACATATGCGACCAGAGTGTCCGAGGCAGACAGTGATGTGCTACACTTGTGGCAGACCAGGTCAGAGAGTTGTATTCTGCCGACAGGGCGGAGCTTCATCTCGGCAGGGTTCTTCTCCTGCCAGTGTAGCGGGAGGTGTGCAGAGGCCACCTCAGCAGCAGCAGACACAGGGACAGTAGAGAGTCCCAGATCGTCCTACCACTCAGGGATCTGCTCTTGGGTTGGGTAGAGGCAGAGGTCGTGGGGGGAGTACCATGGACACTAGAGGACCACAGGGTCGAGTTTTTGAGCTGAGGAGTGTAGAGGAGCCAGCTGCACCGACTGCTATCGGTACCATTCTGATTCATGGTTTACCTGTTAGAATCTTATTTGATACTGGAGCTACACATTCTTTAATTTCTGATGCATGTGTGGATCGTTTGAGTCTTAGATACGACTGAGGGGATACCCTTTAGTATAAGGGTTACCCGATGGTAGTAGGGTCAGAGGTACCCGTGAGATCCGTGACTGTCCCATTTTTGTAGGCTCCCGTGTGTTACTTGTTGACTTCTTTGTCATGCCATTAGAGCATGAAGAAGTCATTCTAGGTATGGAGTGGATGGATATAAACATCAAGCTGTATTAGATGTAGGTAGGAGGATTGTCACCCTCTCTACCGAGCTAGGTCAGATAGAGGTTTTTCCGAGGTTGGGACCTTGGAAAGTCAGGCATGGTTATCAGTGCGATACGGGCAGCTAGACTGATTGCACAGGGGTTGTGACACCTTCTAGTGTTTTGCCATGAAGGAGGGGGAGAGTCCAACACTAGAGGATATCCCAGTTGTCTATGATTTTGCAGATGTTTTTGCTGAGCCGTCCAGTTTTCCGCCTCAGAGGAGTGTGGATTTTGGCATTGATTTAGAGCCTTGGTTACGAGACCTATCTCGAAGGCCCCGATACAGGATGGCGCCTGTCGAGATGTTAGAGCTGAAGAAGCAACTCGAGGAGTTGGCTGAGAAGGGTTTTATCCGCCCTAGCGTATCCCCATGAGGAGCACCTGTCCTCTTCGTACGGAAGAAAGACGGATCGTTGAGACTGTGTATAGATTATAGAGAGCTGAACAAGGTGACCATCAAGAACAAGTATCAATTGCCGCGTATTAATGACTTGTTAGATCATCTTCAGGGAGCGACAGTATTTTCCAGGATTGATCTGCGTTCAGGGTATCACCAGCTGAGGATGAGAGAGAAGGATGTGCATAGGACAGCATTCCGGACCAGATATGGCCACTACGAGTTTGTAGTAATGCATTTGGGCTTACGAATGCCCCAACAGTCTTTATAGAGTTGATGAACAACATCTTCATCGACTTCCTGGATCAGTTTGTGGTGGTCTTCATAGATGATATTCTGGTATATTCTCGGAGCAGAGAGGAGCATGCAGGACAGCTGAGGACTGTATTGCAGGTTTTACGGGATAGAGAACTTTATGCTGAGTTCTCTAAGTGCGAGTTCTGGATGCCAGAGATAGCATTCCTGGATCACATTGTTTCCGCCGACGGGATCAAGGTTGATCCGGCGAAGATAGAGGCAGTAGCATCTTGGACTACACCGACGAACGTCAAGGAAGTACGTAGCTTCCTTGGCCTAGCCGGTTATTACAGACGCTTTGTGGAGGGATTTTCTGTGATTGTCCGTGCACTGACGAGTCTACTGAGGAAGACTACCAGATTTGTATGGTTTTATCAGTGTATGTAGAGTTTTGAAGAGCTGAAGAGACATCTGACTTCTGCTCCTATTTTGGCACAGCCAGAGGGTACAAAGGATTTTGTGGTTTACAATGATGCATCCAAGCTAGGCTTGGGATGTGTATTGATGCAGCGGGGCAGAGTGATTGCATATGCGTCTAGACAGCTGAAGACGTATGAGGAGAACTACCCGACTCATGATCTGGAGTTGGCAGCGGTAGTTCATGCATCAAAGATCTAGAGACATTACCTGTATGGTGTTACATGTCAGATCTTCACAGACCATCAGAGTCTGAAGTACATTTTCATGCAGCGGTAATTGAATAACCCCCAGCGTAGGTGGCTCGAGCTGATCAAGGATTTTGATCTGGAGATTTTGTACCATCCAGGGAAGGTGAACGTTGTCGCTGATGCCCTGAGCAGGAAGACACCTCGAGAGCAGGCGACTGCGAGGCTAATAGTTCAACATCAGTTGCAGAGAGACCTGATCTGGTTATAGTTGGACATCCAGTTTCCTAATGAGGATGCCCAGCTGCGTACTTTAGAGGTTCTTCCTGATCTGTTGGATGAGATCCAGCAGAAGCAAGAGACCTGCCCGACACTGATGAGGATCCGAGAGAGGGTGTCTAGAGATGAGGCACCACAGTTTCTGCTAGAAGCAGATGGAGTATTAAGACGCCGCAGTCGCATCTGTGTACCCGCTGATGCGGATCTACGCCAGAGAATTTTACAGGAGGCTCATTGTACGCCTTATTCAGTACACCTAGGTACGAGTAAGATGTACCAGGACTTGAGACGTTTATATTGGTGGGGAGGGCTGAAGCCCGATGTGGCCAGATTTGTGGCACAGTGTGCGACCTGTCAGCAGGTCAAGATATAGCATTGCAGACCTGGAGGTGAACTCCATCCACTTCCTGTTCCACAGAGGAAGTGGGAGGATGTCACCATGGATTTTGTGACTGGGCTGAGACTGAGCCGGAGTTTTGATGTTATCTGGGTTATAGTGGACAGATTGACGAAGACGGCACGTTTCA
This sequence comes from Fagopyrum tataricum, assembly GCA_002319775.1. Taxonomy (NCBI): domain Eukaryota; kingdom Viridiplantae; phylum Streptophyta; class Magnoliopsida; order Caryophyllales; family Polygonaceae; genus Fagopyrum; species Fagopyrum tataricum. The sequence goes on along the minus strand of CM008284.1, from coordinate 25,366,702 downwards.
TCCCTATTAGGGAAACGTGGCCGGTGAGCAGATTAGCAGAGGAGTACACTAGGCAGATAGTGAGACTCCGTGGTGTTGGATTGGGGACAAGTGTGGACGGATCATCTCCATCTTGTTGAGTTCTCATACAACAACAACTGACATGCATCTATTGGGATGGCCCCATATGAGGCATTGTATGGACAGAGATGTCGTACATTGTTATGCTGGGATGAGCCTAGTACGGCTAGTGGTTTGACACCTGATTAGATTCAGGATGATGTGGCTCGAGTAACACTGATTAGAGAGAGGATGCTAACTGCACAAAGCCGTCAGAAGTCTTATGTTGATAGGAGGCGTAGACCTCTAGAGTTCAGAGTGGGAGCCCATGTGTGGCTGAGAGTGTCTCCGACACGAGGTGTTAGACGTTTTGGCATTAAGGGGAAGTTAAGCCCCCTATATGTCGGACCGTTCGAGATTCTGGATCGGGCTGGGAGCGCAGCATACATATTGGCTTTGCCTCCGAGATTAGAGGGTGTTCACCCTGTGTTTCACGTGTCTCAGCTGAAGGAGTATATACCAGATCCGAGACACATCGTGAGTTATGATGATTTGGTGGTTGAGCCGGACCACACCTTTGTTGAGCACCTGGTTGCAATCCTAGAACGAGGTATGAGACGCCTGCGTTCGAAGGACATTCCTGAGGATACAGTGGTCGAGACGAGGACCTGATGAGGCTACATGGGAGACTGAGGATAGTATCCAGAGGAACTATCCAAAGTTCTATACCGAGATAGATGCACCAGTAGGATCACCGAGTAGATCTTAGTACTATCTTGGTGAGTATTATGTGCTTATATGCTTATATGTTATGATGTGTCTATATTCATACTAGCTTTGATGTCATATATGATCTTATTAGATCTTGTTGTGCTAGTATGATTGTTGTTTATAGCTGGAGATGGCTCTTTCCTCCATCCTATTGTGATACGATTAGGATTCAACTGAAGAGGGTTATTCCTCCATGCTATTTTGATGGACATAGTGTTGCTGGAGATGTTTTTCTTCCATGCCTTTCTGTTATGAGTATGATATGGCTAGAGATGTGATTCCTCTATGCCTTGTGATGTGTTTATGGTTTGGCTAGAGATGGTTTTCCTCTATGCCTTGGATAGTGTTTTGTTGCTGGAGTTGATGATTTCCTCCATACTTATGTTTGAGGTTATAGAGAGAGTTGTACCTCGGCTTGTGAGTCTGAGTGATTTGAGGGTTTTACAAGTTTCGGGACGAAACTTGTTTTTAGGGGGGTGAGGTGTAAGAGCCTTAATCTTTGGAGCCACTTTTGGCCTTAGCCGCCCCTGCGGGTGAGTGGAGCCGCCCCTGAAGCTAGTGTAGTGATACGCCCCTGCGGCCGGGAAACCCGCCCCTGCGGTTTCCTGCGGCTGCAGCCGGCTTTGTTGACCTTTGACCCGTGCTTTACTCTTTCACTTCCTTAACCTATTTCCTTGGATTTGGCTTGTTGAGAGAGTGTTCTTCATTCCCTTTCCAGCTTCTCTCACGTCCTTCTTGTTTCCCTCCTTCTCTTTGATCTTGTTCTTGTTTTTCCTTTGAGTTTGGAAGAGAGTTTGTGGTGTGACCTTGCTGAGTTTGTTGTTGTGTTGGTTGCTGTGCTTGAGAGCCAGCTGAGAGTGGGTGGTTGATCCTTCCTTGCAGCCTAAAACCACAAGTGTGGTATGTCCTCTTCTCTTCTTTCTTCCTTTCTTGAATTCCTTTGCTTAGCTTAGGATTAGATGTATGTATAGATGTATGTTGATGTGGGATTGTGTATGTATATGGTTGTATGTGACTCTGGAATGAAGAAGACGTGAGTTGATCACGTGAAGAGCCGAAGAGGAACCGCGGGATTACCTTCTGNGAGTGTAGAGGAGCCAGCTGCACCGACTGCTATCGGTACCATTCTGATTCATGGTTTACCTGTTAGAGTTTTATCTAATATGTGAGCTATGTCTTCATTTGTATCCGATGTACATGTTGAGTATTTGAGTTTAGTTATGACAGGAGGATACCCTCTAGTATAAAGTTACCTGATGGTAGTAGGGTCAGAGGTACCCATGAGATCCGTGATTTGTCCCATTTCTGTAGGGACCCGTGTGCTACATGTTGACTTATTTGTCATGCCATTAGTGCATGAAGAAGTCATTCTAGGTATGGATTGGATGGATAGACATCAGGTTGTATTAGATGTAGGTAGGAGGACTGTCACCCTCTCTACCGAGCTAGGTCAGATAGAGGTTTTCCGAGGTTGGGACCTTGGAAAGTCAGACATGGTTATCAGTGCGATACGGGCAGCTCGATTGATTGCACGGGGTTGTGAAGCCTTCTAATGTTATGCCATGAAGGAAGGGGAGAGTCCAGCGTTAGAGGATATCCCAGTTGTCTGTGAGTTTACAGATGTATTTGCTGAGCCGTCTAGTTTGCCGCCTTAGAGGAGTGTGGACTTCGGTATTGAGTTAGAGCCGAGTATGAGACCGATCTCGAAGGCCCCATACCGGATGGCGCCTGTTGAGATGTTAGAGCTGAAGAAGCAACTCGAGGAGTTGACTGAGAAAGGTTTTATCCGCCCTAGCGTATCCCCATGGGGAGCACCTGTCCTCTTCGTACGGAAGAGGGACGGATCGTTGAGATAGTGTATAGATTACAGAGAGTTGAACAAGGTGACCATCAAGAACCAATATCCCTTGCCACGTATTGATGACTTGTTAGATCAGCTTTAGGGAGCGACAATATTCTTCAGGATTGACTTGCGCTCAGGATATCACCAGCTGAGGGTGAGAGAGCAGGATGTGCACAGGATTATTGAGGACTGTATTGCAGGTTTTACGGGATAGAGAACTTTATGCTAAGTTCTCTAAGTGCGAGTTCTGGATGCCAGAGGTAGCATTCCTGGGTCATGTTGTATCAGCTGAAGGGATCAAGGTTGATCCGGCGAAGATAGAGGCAGTAGCAGCTTGGACTACACCGACGAACGTCAAGGAAGTGCGTAGCTTTCTTGGCCTAGCCGATTATTACCGACGCTTTGTGGAGGGATTTTCTGTGATTGCCTATCCACTAACGAGTCTACTGAGGAAGACTACTAGATTTGTTTGGTCTGATCAGTGTATGTAGATTTTTTAGGAGCTGAAGAGATGTCTGACTTCTGCTCCTATTTTGGCACAGCCAGAGGGTACAGAGAATTTTGTAGTTTACAATGATGCATCCAAGCTAGGCTTGGGATGTGTATTGATGCAGCAAGGTAGAGTGATTGCTTATGCGTCTCGACAGTTGAAGACATATGAGGAGAACTACCCGACTCATGATCTGGAGTTGGCAGCGGTAGTTCATGCCTTGAAGATCTGGAGACATTACCTGTATGGTGTTACATGTCAGATCTTCATAGACCATCAGAGTCTGAAGTACATTTTCACGCAGCGGGAATTAAATAACCGCCAGCGTAGGTGGCTTGAGCTGATCAAGGATTTTGATCTAGAGATTCTGTATCATCCGGGGAAGGCGAACATTGTCGCCGACGCCCTGAGCAGGAAGACGCCTCGAGAGCAGGCGATTGCGAGGCTGACAGTTCAGCATCAGTTGCAGAGATACCTGATCTAGTTAGAGTTGGACATCTAGTTTCCTGATGAAGATGCCCAGCTGCGTACTTTAGAGGTTCTTCCTGATATGTTGGGTGAGATCCAACAGAAGCAAGAGACCTGCCCGACCTTGATGAGGATCAGAGAGAGGATGTCTCGGGTTGAGGCCCCACAGTTTATTTTGGGAAAAGATGGAGTATTGAGACACCGCGGTCGCGTCTGTGTACCCGTTGATACGGATTTGCGCCAGAGAATTTTACAGGAGGCTCATTGTACACCTTACTCTGTACAACCAGGTACGAGTAAGATGTATCAAGATTTGAGACGTTCATATTGGTGGGGAGGGATGAAGCCCGATGTGGCCAGATTTGTGGCACAGTGTGCGACCTGCCAGCAGGTCAAGATAGAGCATTGCAGACCTGGAGGTGAACTCCATCCACTTCATGTTCCACAGAGAAAGTGGGAGGACGTCACCATGGACTTTGTGACTAGACTGAGAATGAGCCGGAGTTTTGATGCTATCTGGGTTATAGTAGACAAATTAACAAAGACGGCACGTTTTATCCCTATTCGGTAAACGTGGCCAGTGAGCATATTAGCTGAGGAGTACGCTAGGCAGATAGTGAGACTTCATGGTGTGCCGAGGACGATCGTCTCATATAGAGATGGACGATTTACCTCGAGATTCTGGCAGCAAATTTAGACTGCCCTGTGGACGAGTTTACACTTCACGATTGCGTTTCATCCTCGGTCAGATGGTCAGTCAGAGAGGACCATTCAGACCTAGGAGGATATGCTGCAAGCTTGTGTGTTGGATTGGGGACAAGTGTGGACGGATCATCTCCCACTTGTTGAGTTCTCATATAACAACAGCTGACATGCATCTATTGGGATGGCCCCATATGAGGCATTGTATGGACAGAGATGTCGTACACCGTTATGCTGGGATGAGCCTAGTACGGCTAGTGGTTTGACACCTGATCAGATTCAGGATGATGTGGCTCGAGTAACACTGATTAGAGAGCGGATGCTGACTGCACAGAGCCGTCAGAAGTTTTATGTTGATAGGAGGCGTAGACCTCTAGAGTTCAGAGTGGGAGCCCATGTGTGGCTGAGAGTGTCTCCGACACGAGGTGTTAGACGTTTTGGCATTAAGGGGAAGTTAAGCCCCGATATGTCGGACCGTTCGAGATTCTGGATCGGGTTGGGAACGCAGCATACAAATTGGCGTTGCCTCCGAGATTAGAGGGTGTTCACCCTACGTTTCACGTGTCTCGGCTGAGGGAGTATATACCAGATCTGAGACACGTCGTGAGTTATGATGATTTGGTGGTTGAGCCGGACCACACCTTTGTTGAGCACCCGATTGTAGTCCTAGAACGAGGTATGAGACACCTGCGTTCGAAGGACATTCCTATGCTAAGGATACAGTGGTCGAGACGAGGACCTGATGAGGCTACATGGGAGACTGAGGATAGTATCCAGAGGAACTATCCAGAGTTCTATGCCGAGATAGATGCACCAGTATGATCACCGAGTAGATCTTAGTACTATCTTGGTGAGTAGTATGTGCTTATGTGCTTATATGCTACGATGTGTTTATTTTCATACTAGCTTTGATGTGATATATGATCTTATTAGATCTTGTTGTGCTAGTATGATTGTTGTTTATAGCTGGAGATGGCTCTTTCCTCCATGCTATTGTGATACGATTAGGATTCAGCTGGAGATGGTTATTCCTCCATGCTATTTTGATGGACATAGTGTTGCTGGAGATGTTTTTCCTCCATGCCTTTCTGTTATGAGTATGATACGGCTAGAGATGTGATTCCTCTATGCCTTGTGATGTGTTTACGGTTTCGCTAGAGATGGTTTTCCTCTATGCCTTGGATAGTGTTTTGTTGTTGGTATGGTTTTCCTCTATGCCTTGGATAGTGTTTTGTTGCTGGAGTTGATGATTTCCTCCATGCTTATGTTTGAGGCTGTAGAGAGAGTTGTACCTCGGCTTGTGAGTCCGAGTGGTTTGAGGGTTTTACAAGTTTCGGGACGAAACTTGTTTTTAGGGGGGTGAGGTGTAAGAGCCTTAGTCTTTGGAGCCGCTTTTAGCCTTAGCCGCCCCCACGGGTTCGCGGAGCCGCCCCTGCGGCCAGTGTAGTGATCCGCCCCTACGGCCGGGAAACCCGCCCCTGCGGTTTCCTGCGGCTGCAGCCGGCTTTGTTGACCTTTGACCCGTGCTTTACTCTTTCACTTCCTTAATCTAATTCCTTTACTTTGGCTTGATGATCATCTTCATTCCCTTTCCCAGCTGCCTTTACGTCCTTCTTGTTTCCCTCCTTCTCTTTGATCTTGTTCTTGGTTTTCCTTTGAGTTTGGAAGAGAGTTTGTGGTGTGACCTTGCTGAGTTTGTTGTTGTGTTGGTTGTTGAGCTTGAGATCCAGCTAAGAGTGAGGGTTGATCCTTCCTTGCAGCCTAGGACCACAAGTGTGATATGTCCTTTTCTCTTCTTTCTTCCTTTCTTGAATTCATTTGCTTAGCTTAGGATTAGATGCATGTATATATGTATGTTGATGTGGGATTGTGTATGTATATGGTTGTATGTGACTTTGGATGAGAGAAGACGTGAGTTGATCACGTGAAGAGCCGAAGAGGAACCGTGGGATCACCTTCTGCACTGTCGTCGCCCCCACGGTCCAGCAAAGCCGCCCTTGCGGGTACCTTGTCGTCGCACCCGCGCCTGGAAACCTCCGCCCCTGCGGGAGCCGTGTCACAGTGTAAGAGCCATAGTCTTTCGGGCCGAGACCGGACCTTGGCCGAGATTAGTCTTGGCCGAGATCTGCCCCTGCCGCGGCCGCGCTGTGAGGTGCCGCGCCCGCGCCGTGCTGCGTCCTGGCGCGCCCGCGCCTGCACACTGCCGCGCCCGCGCCCGCCGCCTGCAGCCGCTTTCTTGGACTTTGTTGACTTGCTTCACTCTTTACCTTTTCTTTTGCTGGATGATTAAGATCATCTCTTTCACTTGCTTCTTCAGTCTCTCTCTCCACGCTACCTAGCTCCTTTGCTTTCCCTTGGACCTTGTTCTTGGTTGTGGAAGAATTTGTGTGAGACCTTTGGTATTTTGGCTTGTGCAAGCTAAGCTTGAGTTGTTGGGCCTGAGAAACCAGCCTTGTGGCCAGTTGAACCTTCCTGCAACCTTGGATCAGCCTTGTGGTATGATTCATCTTCTTCTTCTTCTTCTTCTCTTCTTTTTTGGTTCCATTCTAGCTTAGGGATAGGTGTATGATTAGGCTGGTGTTGATGGTTGTGTTATGTGTATGTTGAACCTGCTGGGGCTGAGAAAGAAGTGTAGTGATCAACTGAAGAAACGAAGAAAGACTGCAGAACCGAGTTCTGCGTAGTCGCCGCGGCCGCGCTGAGCACTGACGCGCCCGCGCCCGAACACTGACGCGCCCGCGTCCCGACCCTGCCGCGCCCGCGTCTAGATCCTGCCGCACCCGCGGCCACATCCCGCCGCGCCCGCGGTTCTTGCTTCCGCCCTGCATCCTTTGTTTACGCAGGTGCGTCTTGTTCCGGGGCTACCTATGGATGGGTAGTTCCCTTTCCTTTCCTAGTATGAGTGGTAGTAGCATGCTAGGTATGAGTTGAGTACGATATAGTTATGCCGGTTACGGCTTTGAGGTTTACGAGTTGGAATTGATCCCATATGGATCCCTTGGGTCTAGGTGTGACCCTTGATGTGATAGGATTGTGATACGTGTATGTGTGCCTTGTATAGGCTGAGTTGTCCTCCAGTTGGAGTAGACGTTCCTGAGGTTTATCTTCGAGAGTTCTTCTGATATCGAGGTAAGTCCATAGGACTTACTTAGCTACTATCCTTATATTGGATGTATGCTTGAGTGGTGTTTGTTATATGCTTTATAGCATGATTAGGAATAGGATTACGAGTATGATTATGTTTATGATGGTCACAGACCTATCTTTATTATACTGACCGCCCATCGTAGTGGCTGTGATAACCTTTCCCTTTCATCCCGCCGTGGAGTCTGGGAGGTTCTCTGTAGTCAGGCCAGTACTGGTATAAAGGAAGGCCCTCACCATTCCCACAGGGTACACGGGAGGTGTGCTGATACTACCCCAGCTGGTTAGAGTACTCAGAAGCGGGGATCATATTCCTCGTGTCACCTATCTTCATATATATACATATTTTATACGATTGATTGATTCACTTATTAAAGATAATAAACCGGGTGAATGTGTGATACCATGATGAGTTGTTATCGTTTATATGATGTGTGATTGTGCTCTTGCTTCTCTTATATATGTGTATAGTTAGCTAACGGTTTCATACCGTGTTGTAGTTCCTTCGCAGGTTAGGAGGACTGAGGAGTGATCTAGTGGGGTGATCTGCTGAGGGTTCCGTACACTGGGCGTTTATCGTGGGATTTTGGGTTGTTATCGTGTGTACGGCCTTTGATTTGACTTTTGTACTCAGTAGTACCATGTATACTCTTTTGACATGTATATATTTATATCAGTTTCATGTTTTGTTTTAATCTGTTAGTGCCTTGTTGTAAGGTTCAGTGAAGTTGTTGTCAGGCTAGGGTCAGGATCCATTGTGAGATCCTAGCCCAGTAGTGCCTCGAGTCCTACGGATTCGGGGTGTTACACACAGCGCCTGCGCTTGCCTGAGGCCGTTGTCACCCGCCTGCGGCCGAGCATTGCCGCGCCTGCGGGTTGCCTGTTCAGCCCCTGCGTCTTTCCGTCACGCATGTGCGTCTTGTTCCGGGTCTACCTAGAGTTGGGTAGATCCTTTCCTTTCCTAGTATGAGCGGCTTAGTGACATGCTAGGTACGTATATGAGGATAGAATGAGATTGATCATGTTATCGTTTATGCCGGTTATGGCTTTGAGGTTTATGAGTTAGGATACGATCCTAATGGATCCCTTGGGTCTAGGTGTTACCCTTGTGATGGATATGGGTTTGATATATGGTTATGCCTTGTTATTAGGCAGTGTTGACCTCCAGATTTGGAGCCGATTGGGCTTGAGACTTCCGAGGTTGAGGTAAGTCCATAGGACTTACTTAGCTGTCATCCCTATATTGGATGTGTGCATCAGTGGTATTTGATATGTGATTGATAGCATGTGAGGATTGATTATTACCAACCTATGGTTTAGTGATTTCCCATTGTAGAGCCGTGACAGCCTTGCCCACTCATCCTTATGGGAGACTGGGAGGTTCTCTGCGGAACATCCAGATCTGGTACACGGAACGGGCATTGTCTCCATTCCCTCAGGGTACACGAAGGAGTCGTCCCAGTTGACCACTCCAGCTGGCATTACCACCGAGAGGCGAGGGTTATATTCCTCGTGTCACATATATTCATATTGATATTTATATATACAATTTGAGTGTTGGACTATATTTATAAAGATAATAAATTGGGTAAATGTGTGATATCATGATGAGGTGTTTAGTATTTCTGACGTGTGCTTGTGATTATGCTCATCTCATATATGTGTATGGTTAATTAGCTAATGGTTTTATACCGTGTTGTAGATTCTTTGCAGGTTAGGAGAACTGCAGAGTGATCCAGAGTGGGTGATCTGCTGAGGGCTTCGTACACTGGGTCGTTCTCGTGGGATATGGGGTCTTTTGACCATGTATATATTTATGTTTTTGTTTGTACTCAGCAGCACGTTGTATAAACCTTTTGATACTTTTATATCAGTTTGATGTTTTGTATTTAATCTATCGGTGCCTTGTTGTAAGATTCAGTGAACTTGTTGTCAGGCTAGGGTCAGGATCCATTGTGAGATCCTAGCCCAGTAGCACCTCGAGACCTACGGATTCGGGGTGTTACACTTATTAGGCCAAGACCTTTGATAGTAAAAGCTTTATCCAAAGTAGTTCTGACAAAATCAATTTCATGAGGGAGATTACTTTTGTATCTTCATCTCACGTTCCAACTACTTCTGATGCTATGGTTGTTAATCTACAAATCCCTTCTAGACAGGCTGGTTGAAGCAGAAGTGATTTTAAGAAAGAGAAAGGTGACAAAAAAAAGTGATCATTGTCATGAGAAGGGACATCTCAAAGAAAGTTATTTCAAGTTGATAGGCTATTTTGACTAGTTCAAGAATCCAAGAACAGTGACCAAGACAAACAATCTACTCAACAAAATTCTCGAGGACAGGGATCTTTTGATGCTAATGTAGCTGAAAGAAGTGTAGGCAACACTCCTCTTGATGGTTCTGATAAGAATATTGATGAATCCAAACAAGTTGACAATTCTCTTGTCAATGTTGTATTCCAAGAGATTTAGATCACTCATGCAACATAATAACTCTGTTTTTGGAGCAGTTAATTTTGCAAGTAACATGACAACTTTCTTAGTTCATTCTGCATCCAAATATATGATTGGATTATTGATTCAGGAACCTCATATCATATTCCTATTGTCAATCTTTATTCATTGATCTCACAATTCTTGTTAAACCTGTCCTTATTGGCTTGTTTGATGGCTCAGTCAAGAAGGTGCTCTACAATGGGTCTATTATATTGTCTCTCCCTCTTACTCCTCATCATGTATTTACTTTTGACATGATAATTTTGGTTGAAATATATTTTATCAAATAAACGTCTTTTCAACCTAACGTAAACTTCCAGTTGTAGATATGGACGCTAAATAAGTTGAACTATTCGGTTCAGATAAAGCTCTATGAGCTCATTCACTTTCAAAACAAGATGAATATGGACATACTTTTAGCTTAGCTGATATATTTAGTCTCGAATCGAGCTTATTCACTTTCTAAATGATCCAATAATAAACATATTTTGAAGCTCGGTTATAGTATATAGGCTTGGTTCATTTATAAGCAAGAGGAATATGAGCATGTCAAAGCTTAGTTTGCTTTACTAGAAGATTGCTACATGAGCTGAGCAACGCGATTGGGCTCGGCTAGAAAAACTTGGTTTGAGCATGTTCACTTTTTAACGAGTCGAATGTAATCACATTTGAAAAATTATTTAAAAATTAAGGCTTGACAAGACTAAAAACGAGCCGAATATAAACTTGTCAAAGTTCTCCCACTCAAATAACAACTTTATTTTTAGTTGCTTATTGATGGTGTACGGGTTAGGGCTATTATACAAGCCGGACCTATAATATAAACGAGCTTCAAAATGTGTTTATATTCGTCTCTTTTAAAAATGAATGAACCCAATATTTTGCCGAGCCCAAGTAACTCGACTAATATACTAGCCTTATAGTTTTTATTTTATTAAATGAGTTATATCCGAACGAGCCGAGGATTGACATACTCTAGTACGAATCAAGCTTACATTTCAAAAAATATCAATTTAAAATATTTTCATAATCAACTTGTTTATAAAATTCAATGAACTTGAACCGCACTTTTTTCGAACCGTCCGAATAGCTAAACTTGTATAACAACCCAATTACGACGAGTGTTAAGGCACGTGTCAAGCTTGAGTCTTGTTCCCCTAGAACTATGAAGTTATTAAAATTACATTGAAAATATTAAAATAAAAAAAAGTAATTTTAAATAATAAAAAATTTGGAGATGATAAACTTAATCTAACCTTCGCTGAGAGTAGAAAATATATGGGTCAAAGTTATAGAGGAGAAATATCTCCGTGGGCAAAACCTATGGAATTACGAGTGTGGAAAAAACACATCCTGGCAATGGAAGAAATTGACCAAATTGAAAGAAGAATTTAATAAAGGCCTACGCTGGAGAGTAGGGGATGGAAGCACAATCAAGTTCTGGGAAGACCGATGGTTACTGGATGAACCCTTGTATACAATAGTGTCTGACCAAACCCTAATTAGAACATCGGATAAGGTAGCTACCTTTATCTCGGATAAAAAGTGGAACGAACAACGCATTGATCAACTTGAAGGCATTCTTCAAGTAAACATCATTAAAAAGATTAAGGAGTATAACCTCCCAACAAATTGTGACATCTATTTCATTTCTAATGATTACCAGTTAATTAACCCTGTTTAAAGCAATAAGCGGAAAATGTAAAATTTTAAAACTTTATCTACAACCATATTTACAACATATATACATACTAACATATGTCATAAAACCCTGTTTAACAAAACACAATTGTTTAAAACCACACAAAACATCTTAGGCGGCAACATCCCATAACAGCCCACTTAGTATGATCTCAAATCCAGGTGTTGGGTCCGACGTCCTTTCCTTGATTAGGCTGAGTCTGAGTAGCTGGGAAAAAAAGTGGATATAACAACAATAAGCCACACGCTCAGTAAGGGCATACAAATCACGCTCCCCAATATATATAAGTATCTAATATCCCGTTCTCAAAGAACACTCTATACCCTTTTTCCCATTCCAAAGTCCATACATACATATCCACATTCACATTTAATTCCACAACCATTCATATCACATTTCACATAGACATTCAAGCATGTTATCACACATCACATATGAATAATCATAACATAACATATAACAGGCTAGACTCAATCGCATCGATGCATTGGTGATAATTAACTAACTAGCACCAACTGATCGTACGATATATTTTCTCATGTGCTTTCGTATTTCTTTTCTTTCTTTCTTTCTTTTTTAGGTTGGCCAACTCGATAGCATCGTAGGCCCCCTGTAGATCAGGTTGCGACCTCGGCTATCTTGTCCTAAGACCCCCTGTAGGTCAGGTTGCGATCTTGGACTATTTATCTCATCTTGAGGCCCCCTGTAGATCAGGTTGCGACCTCTGAGGCCCCCTGTAGATCAGGTAGCGACCTCGTCCCCCGAAAACCCGTGCGGGACCCAGTTGGACTAATTAATCAATTACCATCCTATATTATCACTTTCAAAACATAACTCAGTTTCATGCTTTCATTATATTATTTTATCACATCCTTTTCATTATCATATCATGTACCTCATGCATGCTTTCATAAACAATATCAAGTCATCATCATCATCTCACATAACAAACAGATATATACACACAAGCATGCATAAAATCATGGCATATTAAATACATAACATATATTAAGCAAGTGTAATTCATATACACTTACCTTGCAAGTAAGATAACCCTAATCTGCTCTCGATCCAAACTTAAGTCCGACTTCTCGCTCCGGACTATATCCCCTTTCCCGTACCTTCAAAAATGTACCAAAATATATCTTTATCAATACCTTATAACCAAACAACCCCTTAACCTTTTCAACATGCATAACATAGCCAAAATGGCCTCTCTTTTTTCCCCACCAAACTCAGCACAAAATATGAGTTGTTCAGCTCCTGTCATAGAGAATTTCGTATATCTAAACCTATGTAACTTTCGATCCCACCGTTGGATCGACTCCAAATTTTAATATGATCTAGTAGAATGTTAGTACTAAAACATATCAAAAATTCAGCAAGACCGGACCATGTTAAGGTATTTAAATAATTGCAGCAAGTTGACAGCTCATATCGAAAACTCCACAAACAACTTTTTTGATCTATCTTCTTCATGCTATAACTTACAACTCAGGCAACCAAAACAAAATCTGATCATATATTCTTGTTCCTAACATCTCAAGGTGTATGTGGTTAAAATTTGGTGAATTTTTATGGAGTTTTGATACCTTAAATGTATTTCTCAATTCAACACCTCCACTACCATACCTTATGTAACAGCCCACTGTTTCTACAGATTCCGGCGAGTCTCCGGAAACTTCTCTGGCCTCCTGCTGGTGGTGAATGATGGTTGCAAGGGTGGTGGTGCTGGTTGCTTGATTTATCCAGCCTAAGGATCTTGTTTACCCTTCTCCCTCTCACATATAAGCTTACGAATTTTGTGTTTTGTTGTGGCCTCCAATCGACCCTTCCCTTTGATTTCCTTACTAAATTGATGAAGATTAGGCTGAGTAAGGCTGTTACTTCTCTCCTCTTGAGCCACGTTAAAAGTTTGCAGTAACAAGTTGTGTAACTTGTAAATTTTGCCCTTTGTATCCTCTTATCTCTATCTTTACACTTTTTACCCAAAATTCCTTATAATAAAATACACCGACATACCAAAGTCGATATATTTTTACGGAACTTTCAGGAATCCTTCATAACGTAAAATAATGATTTTCCATCGCTTGAGTTTCGGGAATTTATCCATTTTCCATGTATTTTATTTTTATGTAGGGTTTATTTCCGTTAAACCCGTTTAATTCCTTAAAATTCCCGATTAGGCCATTTTTGATTTTTTTTTTTGGCCGTTACACAAATAACATAAGAGATAGGATTTATTGGGAAACAAATGACGACGGGGGGTATTCCACCAAATCTGCAATAAACAATGATTCAGAGGAGAAAAGTTGGGATATCGGAAGACAAAACTTGGATATGGGGAATGAGCATCATGCCGAAAGTCCAAAATTTCATGTGGAAAATGGCTCTAAATGGTAGTCATGCATTGCGGTAGTCATGCATTGTGTATTCTGCAATCACCATACAAAAAGCGCCAAACACCTTTTCTTTGAGTGCCAATGCACTCACCAGACCTTGGATAATACCAAAATATCAACCATTCTCAAGGATATTGACACTTATAATCAATCCACTTATGAGACACTCTTAGTATTGAAGGACAAAATCTCATCTCAAGAACTTAGACAAGTGACAGTGATTTTGTGGAATATTAGGCTGGATAAAAATCAAATAATCTTTAACAATAAAAGACCAACACAAAACCTAATATAAATTGCACTAAAACAAATTGAAGATTGGGAACAAGCAAACAATAAACAATTAATTGAGAGCAAAATAAATAAAAGACAAAGAAGGAAGACCAAGAATATCAACTAGCAAAAACCAAAAGTAAATTTCGTTAAGCTTAACTTTGACGCAGCATCTAACAACAACAACCAATTTGCCTTTGGTTTCATCATTCGAGATAACCATGACCTTCGTTTGGCCCATGGAAAAGGCAAATGTTATGCAGATTAAGTTCTAAAAGCATAAGCGTTTGCTCTGCGGGAAGGCCTACAAAAGGCTAAACAGTTAGGAGTGTCGCTATTGAGCTCGAGGGAGACAACCTGATGCTGATCAATTCGAGCAACCACGCTTGGAAACCCCGTAGGAGACTGACATGATCATTTCAGACATTTCTGCCAGCATCTCAGACTTTTCTCAAGCAAGCACCACACATATCTTCAGGGAAATCAACACGGTAGCGGACAAGCTCGCAAAACACGGACTTTCTGCCACTGAAGACCAGGACGATCTCCCAGACGATGTGGTTGTACTAATCTGTAAGGATGTTGTAGGTCGGTCGGTGTCTAGGCACCGACTCTCCTATTTCGCTTACCTTGTATAAAAAAAATAAAAAAAATCTAACCTTCGCTATCTAGACCGGAAAGGAAGCCTTGCATCTATGAGTTTGAACTCTCTACAAGCCCAAACGGCCCAATACTTATCTACTCTATCCGGCCCAAGATTAGCCCAGACGTTAACCGCCTTATAATTTTTTTTATTTTATAATATTTTATCATCAAACACCGCCTTTATAGCCCCTAGAAATTGACGGATATCTAACCTACCGTGTGCTTTCAAGCGCACATCTAGCCGTCCATTCATCATTGATACTTTCAATCTCAACCCTTCATTCCGTTATAAATTGTAGCCTTGCACGCCATATCTTTCATCCCGATCCCTTTCCTCGGTGAAAGTCTTTTCCTTTTGGTATTGATTCTTCAATCTCAGATCTATCTCCCGTGAGAATCTCTTCATCGATATGTTGTCCTCCGATTCGTGTTCAATGGCGTTTCGCTCAACTATGGAGATCCTCGTTAGAACCGTAGATCGTACTCTTCGCTCGAGAGAAAATCCTAGTTTTGATCTAGCAGCGGCTTAGATCTGGCCTGTTTTGAGCATATCCGGTGAGTTTCTGTCTGTATTTCTCCAATTTTGAGTTGGATGATCCATATCTAATCTCTTTCTTTTGTTTAATCCAGATTCTTAATAAAATTCGTTGTTTGATGTTTTTCAGGCTCGATCTGTCCATGGGATTCATAGATGTGAGGATATGCTTATAACGCAACCACTTTAAGTCACTTTTTCGTGGTTAATTTGCATCTTATGGAAGCATATTGTCAGAGGTGATCATGGCGGATGTTTTCCTGCAGATCTGTGTTATACGAGTGCTGCGATTTACAAGCTGCAACTGTAGATCTCGTTGTACTTCTAGCTAGCTCGTCCGAGTTGTATCGGATATGGTAACGGTGGGTTATATTATTTGTTAATTGTTCATGTTTTGTTAGATGTAGTATCATGTCAATATCTTCTACCGGGGAAGATATAATTTGTTTTGAGTCGTCGTCGACCTTTGCCATGACAGGTGCGCTTGCTTGGCAGGTCAAATATCCTAATAAAAGAGTTAATTTTTGTGTTTTGGGGAGATGGCACGGGGAGTTATTGCCCGGCTCTCCCCCTCTCGTGTGTTCTTTTTTGTTTTTTCTTCCTTTTTCTCTCTCTTTTTCATGTCCACCTATTCAACTGCATCTGATTCCCCCTCCCCCGTCCTCCTCCAACACACAAATAGTGTTTGAATCATATCGATACACGCTCGTCTGCTAACTATCAAAATGACCTACACACTTGCGATCAGAAGTTACATCCATAATACATTTCAGGTATCGTTTGGCATCAATGTCTTTTGCATCGTTTACACACTTGCGATCAGAAGCATTTGTTCAAGACCTACCATTATCAAACTGAGGTATTGATTGATATTAACTTGGTCTTTTAAATTACCTATAATATGCTTACTCTGTTGTGAGCAAAATTAATTACTATTGTTGATTTGCTATTAAAATTCTTGTTCGAGTTCCTTCACAGTCGGCATACTTCAGTCATTGAATTAGCTATGGATTATAACAATTCTCCTCATATTTAGAACCTATTCCACAAGCATTCGAATATCAAATTGTATCTGTGAATTACTCTATATTGTAAAATTGTTGGTTTGTAGCAGTTCCTCGATGGCTTTTGTGGGTTGTAAGTGTATATCCTCCCAACCATGGCTTCTGTAAGCCTCTTTGTAATGTTACGGCGTTTGTCAGAAGGGTTGTCCATATTAGTCTATTACAAGGATGGCTGATATTTGCAATGGATCCTCATCTCGGCCGCTGGTTCTGTTGATAGTTTCCATTATCAGCCGTGTTAGCTTTTTTATTAATGAACAGAACTGTGTATTACTTTTGAGTTAAGCTTCCACTGCGGAGAAAGTTTTTATTGAATTCACGGTGGATTTGTTATGGAGTCTGCATATAGGAATATGTTTATCCATGGCAATAATGTTTTGTTTTTGATTAACGTCTTATTGTAAATAGCTCGTTTCTTTAAACTAAAATTGGTTGTAAGCTGTACCTCTGTTTTACAATGTTATTGATCATTTGTTTCAGTGTTTTAGGGCGGTTTATTGGACAGAACTGGTGTATGTTTGCTCCGTGTTCGTGACATTGAAGATAGCAGCGGGATCGGTACATAATATTGAATAATATATACAGTTCTATATTTCCTTAACATGAAAGATCTATAAGCTCTATGAGGAAAGGGCGCCTGAAATAGTTCGGGAGGTTGGTGGTTCGACTCCACCTGGATCTGAAAATTTTCTTGTATGTTTTTTGTATGATAATTTAAAATATGCACTTAATTAGTTAGTTTTAATATGTGATCTTTATGTTAAGTTGGAAAGTTATTGTAGCTGGTTCATTGATGTTTTTTTTCTCTTCTCTTTGTTACGGTTGTTTGGGTTACAAGAAAGCTAAGTTTTGGTCTAGTTCAAAAAATAAATCAGGCAAAGCTTGTTTAGACTATTGGTTTCACGTGGTTAGTTTGAAGGTTTCAGACTTAATTTTTGGAATCTCATGGAAGAAGGTTATTAAGGGTTTGTTAATATTTGATTTAATTTCCGTCCTCTTCTTCTCTCCTATCGATACTCTTCTTATTTCCTAATCCTATTGATACACTCGCCATTGGTTAGGGTTGTCGGGCGGCAACAGAGTTGAAGGAACAACTTGAGAAAACCGACACAATGGTAATGATGCCGGCTAGTTACCAACCCCAAGCCTCTCGAAAATGCCTAACGAATTCGTACTTGCTCTCAGGTTAGCATGGTTCTCTCTCGTATTCTTATCGTTCAAACGAATAAATTATTTATGCTTGGCTGAAATGAGAAGAAGAACAATGATATATTGATTTTACTCGTGATAGGCCGTTGAAAACTAGCATAAAAAGTTGATAGACCATCCAATTTACTTACACTGTTAAGGTGTTCGGAGATATCCTCAAGTGTGCAATATTCCGGTTGTTTCTAGACTTCTGAAAGTGTAAGATAAATTTCATATTTCAAATATCAAAAGTTTAAATTTACTAAATTACGGAATATTATTCAATATTATAAACAAACAATAAAATGTCAACTAATACAAACGCAATTAACCGTAACATTTTTACATACAACCAACATAAAATATAATAAATTGAAACTCTTATGGAGCTTGATATAGCGATTTATTTCAACAACCTAATATGATAATAAATAAAATAAAAAATAATAATAATTAGAACATCAAACTTAATGTCAAAAATTATAATAATTAGAACATTAAACTTAATGTCAAAAATTATACCCATTGGATATACAACTTCATGACATATAATTTTCAACAACTTCCTATACAATATCAACTACTTGTGCTTTGATGGAAAAAAACCTATATTATATTTTAAAAAATCATGAAAGAAAGGTATTAAAATTTAAAAAAGAAGAAGAGATTATTAATATAAATAGGCATGATCACCAGTATAAATGTATAATTGCTACCAGTCCAATTTTGCAAACACATTATGCCTCTATAATATCTCTATGAAGCCTAGAAAGATGAAGACTCACCACTCGGTCGGTCGGTCCACCCACACAAAAAGCTCTTTCAGAAGGCACAATAAATACATGAATTTCAAAAAAAATATCGCAAAGTTGGACACATTGATCAATTTTCCAAAAGATAAGAGTATCAAAATCCTTATTATCGTAATATAACTACTTGAAATTAAATAGTTCAGCTCATGGTTTACACTAACCTTTTTCAAATTATTCTTATACTAGCCAAAATCATCATCATAAAAAATTGCATGTCTCTCTCCAAGCAATCTACAAGTTGAACTTACATATACTTGATCCTCAATATCATCACCTGAGTCTTGCTACTCATACAAAATATACATCATCGAAGTTTTCACCTTTTTCCATCTCAACAAAGGCCTTCTTACCGTATATCATTTTAAAATGCCATTCAACACATTCTAATTTCTCTTTAGTCCAAAATTGTTCATAATACCAAAGTTTCACTTATACTTAACCATTACTTATCAAACTTTTCTAGCATATCGATAGTCATAGTATTGGTCGTCAAATCATCACTAGAACACCATTTCAACAAATAAATTTTAACTAGCCAAAACTTTCGAAATAACAAATTAGATATTGGGTAGTTTCTCCCTGAGAAAATCTCACTCACAATCCCCAAAAGCAATTATCCCCAAACAATTACATCTAATTCATTTTGCACAATCAAATTCAATGTGTGCAGTACACCACGAGTGCAAATAATCTCCTATAAAAAAACAAAATGTCATTTTATCACATATACGTTGCAAGAGTTTTATCATATTGTCATCCATTGAACAATTATTCACAACCAACTCGCGAAAACTTTTATGAATGTTGTATTAATGTCTCAACAAGAAAGTCAGGAATTTCACTTGTATGTGGGCATGAGAGATGTGCAAACCTATATATCATAGCAATAATATGTATGAACTTGAATCAAATACAAACATAATATTACTAAACAAAACTTCTAAGATGGTTCTTTACCTCAAAAGTCTTGATTTGCAAGTTCCATCGATGATTAATGTAGTGAGAAATAATAGACATATTGCCCTTTTTCTTATGTAAAGCGGTCCACAAGTTAGTGGTTATCTCTCGCAACATGATCCTCAAAGAGATTAATAGGATCCCCCATCTTCATTATGTCACTTTGAAATTAGGTTGAGTAATCAACTTGAAATTTGAATTAAGACTAAATAAATATCTTTTGAATCCAATACAATCAACAATACTTTTTTTTAGTTAAAGGGAGAGGATCTGTGCCTCCGCGCATCTAGACGCGCATTTATTATAATAAAAAAAGGCTAAGTGTTCATTAAGCGGGGGATAGCCCGACTCCTTACACCAACATTCATAATTCTTATAATACCCTCAGGAGGGTCAAACAATACATGAAAACCAGTAGGGAAATCGAAGGCTAGAGTTGCTAAAAAATCAGCTACACAATTTGCTTCACGAAAAATATGTTGAACTTGGATATTCCAAGTTCTACGCATAAAGCCTTGGCATTTGTGTACCAGGCTAGATAGGGGGTGACATCGGGGAAGGTTCTTATAAAGGAGTGTGGTAGCTAGTTGAGAGTTCGTTTCCAAGATCACATTTGTAGCACCAATGCCCCAAGCAATTTCGAGACCGTGACGATTCCCCATAGTTCCATCATGAGTTCCGTCATGGGGACCGTGCACATCCCAATATTGTGAACAAAACCCTGTTGCCGTGACCCAAACTCATCCCTAATAACACCTGCAGCAGACGCGTGGTTCGAGTTTCTAACCGCACCATCAGTGTTTACCTTAATCCATCTAGTAGTCGGTGGAAGCCACCTGACAAGGACAACACTCTTCTGCCTAGTATTACTAGGGTCATTCCTTGTGTTCCAGACTTCCAGGCCTTGAGGTAGCCCGTCGCCTTTTCTATGACCACTCTAAGACTCTCATGTGGTCGATCTTTGCCTTGAAATACGGTCTTATTCCTCCATTTTCAAATTTGCCAAATCGTTTCTGCAAAAAAAAATCTTTCCACAATATATAATTATTGTAATGAGACGGGTTAAGAATATTACCTCTAATCCAAGTCCGAACGGAGCTTCAAATAATTCGTTGGAAATGTTATCCGTGTGCAAGGCTTTTCAAAGATTTCTAGTAACTAGGCAACCTCGAAAAATGTGTTCTGACGACTCCACTGTTCCTATGCAAGAATTGCAATCCCCATCTCTGGCCAGATGTCTACCGTATCTCCCCATCCATGCTCCTCAAAAGAAACCTTATCCGAAGGCGCCTCCTCCGAGTAGAGATTCTTAAAGAAACGAAGTGCCCACTTTTCTAGTATCGCAACCCTAACTTCCCAAACATCATTCTCCACGCAAAGGCCCTCAATTTTATTTATTTGCCTTCTGATAATAGTGGAAGTATGAAAGAAAGAGGTATTCCTGTCACCAAGGCTCAACCATTGCTCCCTAGATTTTGGGAGCCAAATAATTTCCTCCTGATCGTGGACCAAGTCAAGGTCCTGCTTCAATTTCCCTTCTCGGTCCAGAAGCCTTTGAGAAGTTGTATAATTCGGATCTCTTTGGATGGTTTCAATTTCTTCAAGAAGTACCTATTTCCTGTGAAAGACATTACCAAATACCTTCCGGTTCCGGATTAGTAAACGCGATTTAAGGGTGTTAAGAGAGCGGTTTACCTCACTATTTCTAGCCCATATGTCTTCAACCATCAGTCGAAAATCAACGTGGCTTATTCATGCCGCTTCAAAGCGGAAAGGCCGTTTCCTCACGCACATAACCTCAAGTTTGAGACGAAGAAAGAGAGGAGCATGGTCAGAGGAATAACGGGGAAGGTGTCTAACCAAAGCATCCTGCCACATAAGTCTAGCCTTTCCATTCATAAAGAAACGATAGAGTCTTTTCGATATAATCTTATAAGCAATCCTCCCGCCCGTCCAGAAAAAGTCTGGTCCCATAAAACCCATATTTATCAGACCATGGGAATCCACCAAACTTTGGAAGGTGTTTGAGTCCTTATGTAGGCTTCATGTTCCTCCATCTCTCTCATTTGTTGAGAGAATGTAGTTAAAATATCCGCCAATGATAACCGAATCATTAATGAGGAAAAGTTCATCATTAAGCCTTAACCAGTAGGTTGTTCTTCTGAAGATAGTCAGAGGAGCATATACAACGACAATATGTAACAAGTTCGCCCCTATAATCACATTAGCATGGATAAAGCACTCATCTAATTTCTCAATACTCGTATTAATTTTTTCCTTGTACCTGAACAACAAAATTCCTCCTTTGAAACCATCTGCTTCAACTCTAACACAACCCGTAAAATCGAGCCTATTGCAGATTTTCGCAACCTCATCTCCCGAAATCCGGGGTTCAAAAACCGCCAAAATATCAATCTTATGTTGTTTGCAAAGGTAACGAATAGCCCCTATAATCACTTTAGCATGGATATTCATGCACAATGATCATACTTGCTAGTTGCTAACTCCTTCGAGGAATTTTTTTTACTAAAGTTGTGGTTTTCTATATACTTGCATGCCATACGACTTTTGGCTATAACTAGTAGTTGTTAGATGTCCACCTTCACATGTTTCTTGAAAAATCTTATTTTTATATGGTCCCAAAGACTAGACATTCTATTTTTACTAGGTGCACATAATAGGGTGGACATATAATCGATCCGACCCGCACAAGCGGATATCCTGGTAAAATTCATAAGGAAAAGTGCGATTCGGATCCGATCCGGCTTGATATACTGCACTTTTAGCCACCTTAGATAATTACCTGCAGATATATGTCTGAATATGTTTGATCTGAAATATAAATATTGGTATCCGAATTTGATTTAGTTGGCTCAGATTGGATCATTATCCGCGGATATTCGTGTGATCCGTTTGATCCGAATAACATTATAATAATCCGAATGACCCAAATAATCCAAAAATTCAAATAAAATTGAACGATTTAGCATGACTCATTAATTGATTTGCCTATATATGAGATTATTATCATGTAACATTCTTGTCAAATAAAAATATAGCACGTATCTTATCACAATCATCATTACTTTTATAATTTTATCAATGAGAAAATTTAACTTATTCTGAAAGTTATGAATATGGTTATAGTCTATAGTATTATGTATATTGATATATAATACCGTAACTGAACTAGAAGTTATAAATCTTATTTCAAAAATCTTATATATTTTTACCATCATATAATATATTGTCAAATATGAATATAAGTACAAAATTACAATATACAATTCCCCCCTCTTTCCAAAAACAAATACATTTAATATTGTATACAATTTTTTTTTTAATAATCTAATATCCGGAAATATATAGTGATCCGGGAATATCCGAATATCCAGTGACCCACGAATACCTGACAATCCATGGACATCTGGATGCTCACAAATTACCGGATATTCGGCTCCGGGTCTGGTTATCCGGAAAATCTCTCGGATTTTTCGGCCTGTATCAATGGATTTTTCGGAGCGGTTAGCAGATCGACTTATTTTGTCCACCCCTTGCAAATAACTTTTGGAGACAATGCAAACATTTGACCTTTCTAACACAATTAACTTTCAGTTTTTCAAAGTAATTACAAACACTTGAAGTCAAACCTCTAGGGTTGTGTAGCTTGCAATTGAATTTTGAGGAATAGAAGGTTCGTTGCATCATTGAGCATAGCTGAGTTAATTGAAATTGAAAGTTAGGTGTCTTGAACTCCTTGATGAAGGCACGGTTGACATTTACCTAGTTGATGAACTTATCGAATGAACAACTTGATGACTTGATCGGAATTAATTGACATTTTTTTTGTAAAATTAACTGGATAATTCAAGCGAATCAATCATGTTTAAAAACAACTAGTTGTAGGTAAAAGCAAATTCACTAATACAAGTAATTAATCTAAGATATAAAGTATAAATTAAAAATGAATTACAGCAACAAAAACCTACTCTACACGTTTACTTTCAACTTCCAAGTTTCAACCATTGATACATACATTAATGAATATAAGTTAATTAAATAACATGTGAAAACACGGTCAAAATGCCAAAAGTAATAGTACTACATTATCAAATTCATTCTTATAAATCTATTATATATAACTAAAGTAGCCTACATATTACTAACGTGACACGGTAAGGTTTCAAAATTTCAGTCAAATTAACATATATTACTAAATTGTCACTTTCTAAAAATATATATTTTAAAACCTTATTCTTAATTATTAAAGTTGTTAAATTTAAAGACCAGATTCTTAAAATTTTTATTTTTTATTTTTTATTTTTTAATTAACAAATAAATATTTTAAAATTCATTTTTCACTATTCTAATTGTTTACAGTATTTCAACCAAAATCAATTCAAATTGAAATTGTTAAATTCGTTACAAATCTCCAATGTATATCAAATATCGTTTTTCAAAGAATTGTTAACATTAAATATTTTAAAGTAATCCGAATTTATTTTTAAAAAACTCGATTTAAGTTAAGCTTAACTTTTGTTTAAACAATTTATATATTTCGGTGCATTTCTATATTCCTTAACAAGTTAGATCTTCATTATATTGTATTTTTTTTTAGAATTTCAGCCTCCTTACGGTTAAATTATATTCTCAATTATATGATTTAAATCAGATTATATATTAATCACTTTTATTAACGAATAATTTTTTTAAAATGCGTTCTTTTTAACAAAATGCCTATTCACCCTAATCAATCCTATATATTATAAATAACCGTGCAGGACACGAGATCTAAACTAGTTATTAATAAATAGTAAATACTTAATTAGTTAGATACAAATATACAACCTACAAATCAACGTTAAATACTAATTAGTACCAAATTACATCTCAAATAATCAAATTAAAATTCAGAAATATCAAACATTGATTTTCGAGTTGCATATAGGGATGACAATCTCATCCGCATCCGATGGATGTCCGAAAATCCGTCCCGAAAAAACGGGTGAAAACCCGTTAACATGCGGGTAAAACTCGGGTGACGGGTGCAACGGGTGATGGGGCGGGTCGGATATGGGTGAGCGTCTCAGGACCCATCACCCGACCCATCATCCGAACCACAACTCGTACCCACCACCCGTACCCACCACCCGCACCCTTTACCCGCACTCATCACCCATTCTATTATATATTTTTTTTATATATATTAATGATATATAAGATTTCATGGATAAAATATTTTTTAATATAAATAATTTTAATACCTAATAATATATGTTTACATTAAAATTTCATGAACTCTATATTTCATAATCTTTTGTTATTTTATTTGCCTTCATGACCTTGTCGACACTACTAATTTCCATGTTTCATGAACTTTAAGGGAAAATTTATTTTTGTAACATAAAAAAAAATAATTTACTAAAGAAGTCTAGTCAAATAGAGTGTGACAACTTTGATATTATGATGAGAGTTAAAGATAATTCTGTGTAAAGCTACTTGTTTTAACGATTTATATTTTTTCAAATTTGGTTCATCTATGTTTTGTAGGTATGTAAGATATTTCAGATTTATATTTTTGTTTCAATCATGTCAGTTGTTAAGGCTTAAACTCGATTAAATCGTATATCGAATTTAGCTGGTACAATTTCACTTTTTAATTTTTTTTTGTTTTTAAACTAGCTTAAAAAACGGGTTAAATTTCACCCGAAAAAAAACCCCGATCCACCCGTTCATCCAACGGATACGGGTAGGGTGACAAAAGTTACAGGTCGGGTGATGGGTCGGGTGAAGATTTTAGATGACGGGTCGAGTGATGGAAGTAGTATATCCACCCATCACCCGACCCATTGCCATCCCTAGTTACAGAGAGTCGGATGGGAGAAGATGAATCAATTTGTCACAAATTTTAAACATAATAATAATCACAAGCAATACAAAATCTGTAGGTTATATAATTGAAAGGTTTTCTTTTTTACGTGAGTTGCATATAGATGAATAGGAGAAGATAGTCAATACACAAGTTTAGACAATGACGCAATAGTGTAGAGAAATAGAAGAACTCAAAGATAGACGAGAAGCACACAACACAAAAATCTAAAAAGGGTTTTCGGTTTTGAACAAATAGTTGAGGATAAGCGACAACTAGATCTGGGCAAACGTGGGCAAGCCCGTCCGCTCGTGAAAACAGGCGGGTATGGCGCATAAGCCTGGCCCGCCAAGTCCGCTGGCGTGTACGGAGAAAGGTGCAGGCCTGTCCGGGCCGCTAAGCCCGGCCCTGAACTCCATTTTATTTATTTTTTAGAGCAAACTACACAAAATCACCCTTAATAATTCCTCTTTTACAATAAACCACCCTTTATAAAAAATTTAGCATAAAACCACCCATAATACTCATTTATTTGCAATAAACCACCCCTTACAAATTTATTTGCATAAAACCATCCTTAATTTATAAATATTTGCAATTAACCACCCTATACAAGTTAAAATTACATCAATTAATTTAAAATTGAAACATAGACAAGGTAATTTTCAATTATTTATATTAATATCATAATTAGTTTTAACAGTTTGGTTAAATATTACACTTTATATAATAGAAATATAATTATAAAATAATATAAACCATATATACCAAATATAAATTCAAATTCTAAAAATTACTAAGTCGTATACAAATTTTTGGTACATAGAAAATAATTATATTTTTTTGATTAATTTTCTATTATAAATTCTAAGACTTAGTTAAATTATTGAAACTACTTATGATATAATATTGATAATGGAAATTTACCTTATTTATTGTTCAATTTTAAATTATTTGGTGTAATTTTTATTATTATGGGTGGTTAATTGCAAACGTTTAAAAATCAAGGGTGGTTTTGTGCCAAAAAAACTATAAAAGGTGGTTTATCGCAAATAGATGAATATTAATGGTGGTTTTATGTTAAAAAATTTATAAAGGGTGGTTTATTGCTAATGAGTGATTATTAAGGGTGGTTTTGTGTAGTTTACTCTATTTTTTAATTTAAATATGTAAAATATATACATGTGAATAGTAGAAACCAGACCTTATAACTCAAGATAAGGTTCAAATGTTCACGACCATTTAACTACTTTCAATGATGTGTTATAATTTTATTTATTTTATATTTAATATGTATAATTTTTATTTAAAAAAAATATACATATATATAAACGGACCCGACCTGCCAGGCCCGAAACCCGCTCCGGACGGGTACGGACAAGACCTTAGGTCCGAAGTCCGGGCTCGACCCAAATCCGACCCGCAAAAATAGGTAAAAATTTTATACGAGCCCGAAAATGCGCAGGTCTAGCGACAACCAAGTATTCCGATTTACGAGGAGATTAGCCCAGACATTAACCGCCTTATATTTTTATGGGTTTGAATCCTATACAAGCCTAAACGTCCCAATACTAATATACTTTATCGGGCCCAAAATTAGCCCAGACATTAACCGCCTTATATTTTTATTTTTTAATTTACATATTTTTTAATAACAAACACCTTTTATAGCCCAAAACTAGCCCAGACGTTGACCTTCCGTGCACATCTGTCCATTCTTCATTGATACTTTCAATCTCAACCCTTCATTCCGTTATAAATTATAGCCTTGCACTCCTTATCTTTCGTTCCGTTCCGTTCCGTTTCCTCGGTTAAAAGGCAATTGATTCTTCAATCTCATATCTCATGAGAATCCCTTCATCCATATGTTGCCTTTCGATTCGTTTTCAAAGGCGATGGAGATCTTCGTGAGGAGACGTATAGATACTCTTCGTTTGAGAGAAATTTCTAGTTTTGATCTTGCCGTGGCATAGATCTCAGGCCTGTTATGAGATATCCTGTGAGTTTCTGTTAGTATTTTTCTGTGTTTGAGTTGGTTGATCCAGATCGCATCTCTTCTTTTGTTTGATCTAAAATTTGAATCAAATTCATTGTTTGATGTATTCAGGCTCGATCTGTCCACGAGATTCATAGATTTGATGATATGCTTATAACGGAAGATTATGTGTCGCTTATCCCATGTTAATTTGCATCCTTATGGAAGCATATTATCAGAGGCGACATGTTCTCCTACAAATCCGTGTGATACGAGTGCTGCGATTTACAAGCTCCAATTAGATTCCGATGTACCTGTAGCTAGCTCGTCCAAGTTGTATCGAATATGGTAACGGTGGATTATATTCTTTGTTAATTGTTCATGTTTGGTTAGGAATAGTATCATGTCAATATCTTCTACTGGGGAAGATATATTCGTTTGTTAGAGTCGTCGACCTTTGCCATGACAGGTGCGCTTGCTTGGCAGGTCAAATATCCTAATAAAAGAGTTAATTTTTGTGTTTTGGGAGATGGCACGGGGTGTTTTTGCCCGGCTCTCCCCCTCCTGTGTGTTCTTTCTTTTTCTTTTTGACGTCCACCTATTCAACTGCATCTGATTCCCCCTCCCCCACTCCCAACACACGAAAAAGTGTTCGAATCATATCGATTCACGCTGGTTTGCTAACTATCAAAATGACCTACACACTTGCGATAAGAAGTCTCCCATCCATATTACATTTCAGGTTTTCATTGGCATCAATGTCTTTCTCATCATTAAACACTTGCGATTAGAAGCACTTGTTGAAGATCAACCATCGTCAATTTGAGGTATTGATTTCTATTAACTCATCTTTTAAATTACCTATAATAT
The DNA here is from genome assembly GCA_002319775.1 of Fagopyrum tataricum. Classification (NCBI taxonomy): domain Eukaryota; kingdom Viridiplantae; phylum Streptophyta; class Magnoliopsida; order Caryophyllales; family Polygonaceae; genus Fagopyrum; species Fagopyrum tataricum. The sequence continues at coordinate 25,338,461 of CM008284.1, read as the reverse complement.
GCCTACTCCGTTATGAGCAAAATCGTATTGATTTCAATTGTTGAGGTGCTCTGAAAATTCTAGTTCCAGTTCCTTCACAATAGGCATGTTTCAACCATTGAATTGAATATTAAATATTATAGCTCTACTTCCTATTTTTATTTGGATGGTGTACCTATATTACAAAAGTATTCGAATACCAAATCATGCATCTGTCAATTATTAGATGTTGTAAAATTGCTGGTTTGTAGCAGTTCAGCAATGACTTTTGTGGCTTGTAAAAGTGTATATCCTCCCAACTACGGATTCTCTAAGCCTCTCTGTAAGTGTATATCAATATGTTACGGGATGGCACCGAAGTTTGCAATGGATCATCTCTAAGCTTCCATTTCCAATGTCTATTGTGACATCCATTTTCTTATAAACCGAACTGTTTTTTATAAGCAGAACTATGTTATCCTTGAGGGTGATGTTTTTGTAGAATTCACATTGTTCAAGAATTTACATTGTTCTAGAGTTTGGATACTGGAATATGTTTATACACGGTGGTAATCTCTTATTATCAAGAATTAACGTTATTGTAAATAGCTTGTGGCTCTTCCAATCAAACTAAATAAGTTTGTAACTCTATTTTGCAATGTTTATTGATCATTCGTTTCTATGTTTTAGGGCATGTTATTGGACAGAAGTGGTGTTTGTGTGCGCTGTGTGTTAGTGAGTAAATTATTTGGTTCCGCGTCTTCTATTTGTAAGCCATTTTGTAAAATTGAATATTGCAGCGGATTGGTACATAGTATTGAATGATATAACCCTCTACAAAAATTGAATGATATATATATATATTCAAGTAGACGTTAAGGATGGTTAATGGAGTTGTATATTCATTGACATGAAAGATCTATAAGCTCTAAGAGGAAAGGGCGCCCGAATTTGTTCGGGAGACTGGTGGTTCGACTCCACCTGGATCTGCAAATTCTCATTGATTAAATTAGCCCTTCTCTTGATATTGTTTTAACTTCTTTGTCATTTGATTGTTAATTTTAAACATACCCTTAGTTATTGTTGGTAATCTGCTGTACTCTTCTACTGATCAAGTCATGGTGATGGGGAGGGACATGCGTACTAAAAGTAATAGCCAACTGATCGAAAATCATACACAAGTCTCCAGATCTCAGCTATTGGGACCATAGATCCCAATATTCAGACCAAAACCCCGCAACCACTCCCGGTACAATCCTTAATAAGACATTCATCTAGAAATCAATATCACAATCACCACCTAAAATTCACCTCGACCTCGGATGAACAACATGTCAAAGCCCATTTAAAATACTCTTCCAAAGATGAGGAACCGAACCATCATCCCGAATATATTTAGCCCGTAAAGTCCTCACCCAAAGACTATCATCCTCCTTGAAAAAACTCCACCCAAGCTTACCAACAAGACCCGACTTAAGCCTACTATACAAATAACACTTCAAGCAACAATATGAACTTTGTGAGCCCAAAGGCCCCAAACACATGACCCCACATAAAATCACAATAAAGCCGATCAATTTTACCACAAATCACTTTAGTAAGCAACAAGGATATCATATCATATAATATACACCGGAAGAGAGGAAATCACTGACTTGATGAGAGTGACACGCCCCGGAAAACTGAGAAGCTTACCTCGTCAACCAGAGAGACGAGTCGTCATTTTATCCAAAAGAGAATCAAATGCATTTTTTGATACCTGTCCTTGAAGGAACGGTATGCCTAGGTAATTCCAAGGTTCCTCATAACCACGATGCCACTCTGATGCTCTAAGATAGCACAAATATTTTACACATCGGAGAAACAAAGATACAAGACTCTTGAAGACTAACATATTGGCCAAACGAAGAACAAGATATTTCAATACATTTCATAACCACCTTCATTTGAGTGGGGAGCCTCCACAAACAAAGTGACGTCATCAACAAAAACACATATGGGAGAGAAGAGGACCTCCTTAAGAGAGAAAAACAGGTTTCCAATTTCCCCGTTCAACAACATCGAAAATCAGATGACTTAGATTTTCTACACATAGAACAAAAAGGTAGGGAGAGATTAGATCCCTGTCGAAGTCCCCTATGAGGAATGAATTGATCCGTCGTTCCTCATTCCATATAAACCTCACCTTGGTCGACATTAAACACTAACTGATCATCCTTCCCCAGCTAGGAGGAAAGCCAGCTTGTACAATACTATTGATAACATGATTTATCGACCTGTTGCATTCATGCATTTAGTTAGATTTTCCCTTTACGCATTCATGTTTTGGCCTTAGTTTGTGCCATTTATGCTTGTTCAGTGTTACTTTTCAAGAATAGATGTCTACACACACTATTTGTGGCTTTGTAGGTGATTTGACACATTTTGGAGCTAAAACGACGTATTTGAGGATCAAGTCTCGAAGTGGATCATTGGAGCGAGTATACGTGCGCGGGAAAGGACCAGGAATCGAGCTAAAGGCGCGAAGGAACGAAGGGATGGCATCTCGGCCTTGATCTCAGTCTGACCAGACCGAGATTGGTCTGATCTCGGCCGAGATCCCTTGATCTCGGGCCGAGATGCATAATTTCGGTCGAGTTGGAAAGTTACTGTTGTGAAATCTCGGTCCCGATCTCGGCCGAGATTTTTGACAGAAATTTTTGCCCGAGATTTTCTGTTTGGCGATTTTATTTTATTTTTGGATCAGTTTTGGCCCAGCCTGTCCTTTGGAAGGTTGTTGGCTATAAAAGGGAAGCTACATGTTATTTCTAAGGGCCCGTCTTTTGTGCTGGGAGTCGCCCAGAGTTTACCCTAGAGGGGGGAGCCGTCTCCTTCCCCTTACTTTCTTCTTCTTCTCCATTGTTCTTCATAGTTTAGATTCAAGATTCATACTTTTATATTTAGTTTTGTTGAGAAGGCATTATTGGATTCAAGATTTGTCAAGATTGAAAGTTTCCATTTATTGAAGTTAAGTTCTTTTTATTCTCCTTTGTTATTTATTTGTCTTTCTTTAATATGATTGCTATTGGCTAGAACCTTGTGGTTCCAAGGTTGACAGGGATTTGTTTATGCCTTTGATTATGATGGTTTAGATTGTGCTTTGTTTTGGCTTTGAATTGCTTGAAATCCTAATGGTTGGCTCGGACTTGAATCTAGTTAGAATCCTTCTAGCTAGTAACCTAAGTTGGAATTGAGACTTACCCGGTGATATTCCTTCTTAGATACATGAGTGATTGATCATATGTAATAAAGGTTTATCCTTTATTGGTTGAATGTGCTTAGATTCCTTCATAAGTAGGGTAATACTTGAGAATTACCCGGTAATGGTTTACCTTTCCCTTAGTTTGTAGTCTGGTTTGTTCAGAATTTCCTACCTCTCTACCTTGAGACTTACCGGTAATAGGTAGTTGGTTTGGAACTAGATAGTCTTGAGACTTACCCGGTAATAGACTATCAGCCTAGAAATGTTCATCCCGTGGCTTTTCTACCATATATCTTTATGAGTCTTCCTGAATCTATATGTATAAACAATGATCTTGAACCCTTGAAATCCATTTTCTTTCCTTTAACTTGATTATCTTTGTTTTCCTTTTTTGTTTGTTTGTTTTGACTTTCAATCAATAGTGACAGTTGATTGCGAGTCCTTAAAACCTTTTCCAAAACCCTTTTGATTTATTCCCCTTATCTTTTCCAACCTCCTGTCTTTAATTGAAATCTATTTTATATTTAATCATTGCTGCATATTAATCCTCCCAGTCCCTGAGATCGACCCTGGAATACTTGTCCTACTTCGTACGATCCACACACTATGGGTTCGTTGCTATTTAGGGAATTATTACGGGTTATAAATATAAAACTATCCCTTCCTAGTTTTTCTATCCTGTGGATTTCTATCTCTTTTGATAGTTGTTTATAGGGGTGTAAAACCAGCGAACAACTATCCTCAAGAAAATCCTCACGAATACGATCATATGCCTTCTCCAAGTCTAGCTTCAACATCCACCGTTTTCCACTACGCTTTCGCCTCATAGAGTGCATTATCTCCTGCATAAGGACAACATTATCCTGAATATAACGTCCATGAATAAAGTTACCCTGCGTAAAACCAACCAGAGACCCACTAACAACTTATGTCTGTTGGAAAAGAACCTTGGATATAAACGTGTTACAAACGTTCCACAAGACAATAAGATATAAATGTGTGATCTCTCAAGCTTGCCAATCATAACAATCAAGGATATAAGCGTATCATTACTACATGGGCTCAATATTAGGAGTCGAAGAACTGAGAAACCATAGCCAAAATCGAACCACCAATAATACCCTACTAATTTTTGGAAGAAAATAAGTTGAAACACATCCGGACTAGGAGCTTTATAAGCACTCATACTCCAAACCGACTGCCAAACCTCCGACATGCTCACACGACCTTGAAGGCCGCCCTAAACGTCATCAACTAAGGACAGAAAATCAGTAGTCTCATCATGGAAAAGCGCAATATAACACACGTCATCAAGGAAGACAAGATGAGTGAAGTAAGCCACAATATGTGCCTCAACCAAAGTCGGCTCCTCACACCAAATATCATCATGCAATAATAAACCCATCACTCGGTTCCGATTCAGGCGAATAATAGTGTAATCATGAAAATAAGTTGTATTCTTATCCTCACAACTCACCTATTGCTCACGCGATTTTTGAAACAAAAGAACTTCTTCTTGATCAAGCACTTTATTTGACTGCACCTTAAGACGGGCTTCTTTATCCATCAACTAAAGAGAAGTAGGAATATGGGAATCACACTGGACCGTCGAGAGCATATTAAACAAAACCTATTTCCTGCTATTAAAACTACAAAAGACTACATGGTTCCAACAGACAATGTGATCTTGAAGTTTAGGGATAACGATATTTACCTCCGGGTTATTAATCCAACACATCTCCACCATGGAAAATAAATCCCTATGATCCATCCAAATGGCCTCAAAACGAAATGGCCGTCTCTCCAGGCGAGGAGAAGAAGAAGAAGAAGAAGAAGAAGAAAAAGAAGAAGAATGATCCAAAGAAAAACGGGCCAGATGAAAGACGTGAGCGTTAGGTCAAAGCAAATGACAACTAATTTTCATAAACGTCCAATCCAGGTGCCTAAAAACAATCCGGCCAACAATCTTACCATCATCTTAAGTAAAGTCTACCCCCAAATAACCAAGATCAATCAACCCAAAGTCATGGACGATAGAATGAAAAACATCGGTATACTCATGCAACCTTCCATAACCGCCTTATTGCTCACCACTAAAAAGGGTACAATTGAAATCACCACCCGCAATCAGGGGTTCTGTAATCCCCTCCACCTGATGATGGAGCTTATCCCAAAAAGGACACCGACGAAGAAGCCATACCCCAACCTCAAAACCAATAGCCTTCCCTGATCCGAGCATGAATAAAAAACCTACTATTGTTCACAACATCAAGCGGATCTCATCAAACTTCCAAAGAAGCTAGACCCCACCCTCAAAACCAACAACCTCAGGCCGTCAACCCTGAAACAACCCGAAAATTCCATACGATCACAAATTTTCTAAGCCTTGTCACCCGAGACATTGGGTTCAAAAATATCCAACACATTAACACTATAATGAGATGTAATATAACGTATCGCACGACTGAACCCATTCTTACAAGCCCTAAAAACGTTCCACATTACACAATTAATTGGAAACACTAATAAAGCATAACTTGAAACCACATAGCAGAGAGAGATGGGGCTCTTTTAAAAGAAAGGATGGATGGAGGATTGGGAATGAGGCTGAAGTGAAAGTTTGGTCTGATGCTTGGATAGTGATGGAGGGAGGAAAATAATGAAAAGGCCGATGGAGAGGGTGATCATAAGGGCCAACATGAGAGCGGTTGACTTGTTAAACCAAGATAGATGAAACTAGAACCAACAAATGATTGCTCTATGTTCACAACTAAGGATACATAGCTGATAAAGGCAATGCCAACGAGATTTAACAAGGATTTGCAAGACTCGATAATATGGTGGCCACACAAAAGCGGTGATTTCTCTCTCAAGAGAGCCTTCTGGTTGGGTCGATGTAGCCATATTACGTGATGGAAAGAAAGGATTGGAGGTGAGATTTTGGATGAATTAACACTAATATGGAAGCTTCATCTCCCTCCAAACGTAAGAATTTTTGCATGGAGGTTGTGCATTGATATTGTAGCACAAAAACTTGAACTACAAAAAAGAGGATAGTTGAAGATCCAACTTGTGAAAAATGCAATGAGTTCATCGAATCAACTATGCACGTTGTTATCCTTTTCCCTAAAGGAAGAGATGTGCGGGAAGAAACACGAGTTTTTAAATATATCAAGGGCAATGTGGACGTTGCAATGGTACTAAGAGGAAACAAAAGACACATATATTGGGGAACCAATGGTGAAGTGCAGGGAGCAAAGACTCGGCGTAAGCAGGGAAAATGTCATGTGTAGTGGGCGGAAGTTCACTAAGAATGGGGATACAAAAGGCACATAGATTGGGCGTTCAATACCTAGAGATGGAAACTGATTAATCCCAAGTTTGTTGATGACTATTATAACAAAAACGTCAAGATCATTACACATGGAGGTTTATTCCTTAATGGGATTATGGAGCTGAGTAACAAGTTTCCTTCTCTCTCTATTAGTTTCATACCCAGAGAAACAAATAAATTGACACATGCCCTTGCTAGAGTAACACCTTCGAATAGGAAAGATGAAGTTTTTGTTGAGAATATCCCTCCTCATGTAACCAAACTCTTACTTGTTGACTAATTTAATTGAATGTTTTCTTTCAAAAAAACTGTAGCTAGGTTATAGAGGTTTTTCTATGTTATCTTTCTTTTGTATGGGTTACTTGAGTTTGGCTCGATTTTGGTTTAGCTTGAAAAACATGATTTTTTTTAGTACACAAGTTGAATATGTGTGTTTAAATTTAGGTTTGGGTTGAAGTTTAGCTTGAATGATAACCCTAAAGATGATTATATGAGCCAATTTTTAATAAGGTTATGATATTAGTCAAGTGGTTCGAGCTTGGCTCGCAAATAGTTTTTTTTTGGGACCGTTCATTTAACCAAACAAGAAGTATGAGCATATATAGACGCATATGGCCCCGTTCGGCTATCCACTAGTTTTATATAAATTCCTCCTTTAACCCCCTTAATACCCAAGATATATGTCTATGGGGTTGAAGGTGTTTCCATAACTCTACCCCTTCAACTCCTAACACCCATAAAACAATCAGCCTCAAACGAACGGAATCATGAGCAAGTTGATGGAGGTTGAACCAATCAATTTGCTTATAATATCATAATGCAATAATTAGAAAATCACCTAAGCATAAGCTCTCATATATAGTCCTATGATTTGTCTCATGTTTGAATCATATCTCAAGAATCAAATAAGATGCGGTGGTTGAAAAACTCTTGAACAAATGTTTAATCCAAAAGAGGAGATTTAAGTTCGTTGGTGTTCATTTGGTGATGATCACAAGGAGGGACTAAAGGAGAAGAGAATAGAGAAATACGAGGGTGAAGCCTATGTAAATTGATAACCTGAATCAAATGTTGATTATGAGTTTGTTAGGTTGATTCTTTTTTTGTGATTAACCTATACAACTCCTCAAATGTTTTAATATATTTTTTCATGTTTGTGGTTTTAACCAAGTGACGTTGATGCATATTTACGCAATTTAAACGATCATAAATATGTCACATAGTTTCCCAAAGAAATAGGTTACGGGTACGTCGGATACTACTAACTCTCCTTCCTATTCAAAAAACGGAAATAGGTCATGGGTCATATCTTTGGTAAAAGTAGTTGGAAAAACTATAGACGTTTATCTATTTGTAACACTTTTTTGTAGCCCTTGAAAGATTCATAAACCATGATTTTTTTAGGAACCAAACCGTTCTAGGTCTGCGGTTTAGTTTCTTTATTTTTAAGGAGTGAAACCGTTTAGAACCGAACCCGCAAATGAACTAAACCGTTTTTGGTATGCGGTTATGTTCCTATATCCTTAAGGAGTGAAATCGTTTGGAAAAGAATCGAACCACAAAGGAACCGTACGTTCAGAACAAAACCGCTACTATTTTAACTAAATTGAAATTGTTTAGAATTGTTATTGATATGGAATCAAATCGGAATCCGGGCCGTTTAAACGGATAATGACATTTTAATAACTTTCATTTGTGTCTAAATTGCGGTAGTTAAGTTCAAATGCTTTTAATTTTTGTTAAGTATGCAAATGTTTTAATAACTTTCATTAGTAATAGAAATAAAAGGCCTCAAAGGCTTCCGTGAATCATTAACAATTCATTTGTCATCCCACAAAATAATAAAAGTTTCATTTCCTACTCGCCAACCCAATCCTTCCATCAAAAGAGGTTTTTCATTCCAAATAGATCTCCATGAATAACTTAGAAACCCAACTAAGAGAAGACCGTAGAAAAGTGTAGTTTTTGTAATACTTGGCCTAGATAATTCTACTAATCAAAGATTCAAGAAATTAATCAAGGCTCTACCCTTACTTGGCTCTCAAAAGACTAAACCATCAATACATTTAGGAAGGCACAATTTCTCCCATTTACACCAATATATATGTTTTTTGTAGCAGTTGTACCCCACTAGAATTGAGCCATAAGGCTATGAATAACGTTAACGATAATCGAAGGGAATTGATAGATACTGATAACAAGATGGGAAATGCTTTGCACAACAAACTTTAAAAAAACACTTCTTTCCCGCATGCAAAAGTAGTAAGCTTCTCCAACCCTGTAACTTGCTCTTGATACGATCTTTAATTTTAGAAAAAAGAGTCTTCTTCGATCTTCCTAACAAAGAATATGGGGACACCAAGGTACTTTGAGTGCCCATCCGCGAGTTGCACTTCTAGAATGGAAGCCGGACGAGTTCTTTCGGAATGGTCGACACTATTGCTAAACAAAACACTAGATTTTTCAAGGTTAACAAGTTGCCGGAAAAAAAAAGACTCATAAGCAGATATAATATCTTTAATAGCAAAATAATTTTTAGTAGAGGCTTTAGAAAAGAAAAGGTTGTCATTAGCATATAGGAGATGATAGATAATAGGTGAACCATTGCATATTTTGATCCCTTTAAGGGATTGAGAAGAAACCGCCTTGCTGATAAGATGAGAGAAAACATCAGTACAAATCGTGAAAAGAAAATGTAAAACAGATCACCTTGCCTGATACCTCGAGATGGTTTAACATTGCCAACAATTTGTCCATTAATTTTGAAAGAGTATTTAACAATAGAAACACAAATCATTTCTAGATGAATCCAAACCCGACTTCTTATTTTTCATGAAATGAAAAATAAAAGCTACATCTCAAGTTCCAGACTTCTTATTTAGTTATTTTTCATGAAATAAAAACACGCAAGAGCATTCAAAGCATTATCACTAATAAGACGATTTTTAATAAAATCATGTTGCTCAGGAGAAATGATTGAAGGAAGCATGTGTCTAAGACGATTAGCCATGACTTTGGTGATAAACTTGCAAGGGACGTTACACAAACTAATAGGCATGTAATCTTTAATATTGGTAGGAGAGGAAATTTTAAGAACACGAGAGATAATTGTGTTATTGAGATTACCAAAGTGAAGATCTCATTTCCACCATCCCCATCCCTGAATGTATTCTGTAACATCATGACCTATAACTAGGTTGTTCAAACGGTTCAGTCAGGTCTAGGCCAGACCGTAAATTCACGGACTAGACCGTTTTCACCGCTTGTGTGAAACGGTCCATGGACCGGACCGCTAGGGTCCGGTCCGATCCCCGGTCCAGATTTTTAAAAATTCCGGTCCACCGGTCCGGACCGGGACCGGAAATTCCGGTCCGGTCCGGTCCGGTCTGGACCGGTTGCACAACCCTAATCAAAACTGTAATACTAAATCTATTATCAAAATTCACCCAATATAAATTCAACACAACTTTTTTAAACCTATTCAATACGAAATTAGTAAATTTATACACAGTTGCAAATTCACCTGATATAATTTCATTTACTCTTATCACATACAACTCAACTCTTCCGATTCTTTCCTTTCTCGATCTAATCTGAATTGTAGTTATAATGGAAGAATCTAATATATTATTAACTTTCTTTCAATTATTATACAATAAAAGAAAGTATATCAATCAAAACCCTAATACTTCACACAAACACATAAACACCTCCAACTTTTATTTTATCACGAGTAAATCACATAAAACCACATCTTATTTATCCCTTTTTTACTTAGCTACCTCTTGTATTTTTTTCAACTAACCTACTATCCTAATATGTTAACATATCACCACTTAATTTATCTTTTGTTAGAATTTCATCTAAATATTGGTGGATCTACAACAAAATTGAAAATTAAGTTGTAAAATAAATAATAAAATAGAGAAATGTTTGAAAACGAATGTTGTTTCGAACTATTAATTCGCAAGTCTAGGTCTAAGCAACACTTCACCATCCTTTCATTTGGATCTACAAGTAATTTCCAAGGCCAAACTTCATTCAAGCGATGATTCATATTAATTTTTCCGAAGCCACCAAACGGGAAGTCTTTCACTCTACTGCCAACTCATATCAACCACGTGATAATTATATTATATTAAGATGCAGTAATATATATATATATATATATATATATATATATATATATATTACTAATCCGTGAAAGTTTCCTGTTAAGCTAGTTTATTCTATTCAACGGATCGGTTTCTTTCACGACACATCATATTTAATAGCTTCTTTTTTTTTTGGTGAATTTATGAAAAAAAAATCCTTAATAATTGGGGGTATTTTGAGCAATTAACACAATTTCTGGTTCACTGCAGTGTGTTTCTTTCGCCCGCCCACTCTCTGGAGAGCTTTTTTGAAATTCCAAAACCCCCAAACGCTGCCCTTCGTAGTTCTTCGCACTCCCCTCATTCTCCTCCTCTCTCGCCACAAGATCGAGCCTGTTGATCCTGTGAAAGTTACTTTGTAATCCTGTACTGAAGACTAATCGAATGGAAAATCCTCTAGCCTGTGATTTAGAAGATCCATTCGCCGTTTTCTCTTTGGTCTCCCTCTGTCCTTCCACATCCAAGCAGCGCGATCTCGAACCTGGTCCCAATCTCCGGCATAACGATTCGCTCGAAGCTGTTGGCGCTCTCCTCGAATCCATGGTGAAGTCTCAATTTCTTTTTTAATTTGAATTTTTTTCCTGTTATTTTCTTCTTACTCCGTACGCCGTTAGGTTAAAGCTTTTTCCGAAAGATTAGGGCTGGTTCTGCAGTAATCTTTGTTGATTGAATTTTCAGTGTTGGTTATGGTCTTTGTTGTGATGTGGAGATGTGATTTATGAATGTTGAGGTTAAGGATTAGGGTTTTGCTAGCTGGTAAAGTTGGTCATGTTTTTTTGTTTTTGTTTTTTATTGGGATTAATTTTAGGTGCCGAAGAATCCTCACATGCTTTTGGAGGAGGCATTGAGCGTTGAAGATGATGTCAGGGGTGAAGACACTCTAGGTGATCTTCCTGGAGTAAATCGTGAGAATCTGCAAGGGCGGAGGAGTCCTGGTTTGCCTGGTAGAAAGAAGGCTGTTTTCTCGTTTAAGCCGAGTTCTAGGTATCTTGCAAATGGATGTTTACTGATTTGTTGCAGTTTTCTGCTTTCTACATGAATGATTGTTGATTTTATTGTAGTCAATCTGAGTGTTTAGTCCCTGATCTTGATATTAGTAAATATTCAGATCCTGTGGAAAGCTTCAGGGCTTTTGAAGCAAACCAAAGTAAGTGAAATGTTTTATTTAATCTGGCAGTGATTGGCATTCCTTTTGAATGGTTCGTAATGTTTAACATGCTTGAAATTCTAGAAGCAAAAATGGAAATAAGAAGACAGCAGGGTGCACCGCCGCACTCGCCTTATGTGAAAAGAATTCGTGGGCCTGGTTTGTCTGGTAGAAAGAAGGCTATTTTCTCTTTTAAGCCAAGTTCCAGGTATCTTGCAAATGTATGGTTACTGATTTGTTGCAGTTTTCTGCTTTCTACTTTTAGACTCATGGCTGATAATGATTGTTGTTTTTCTTGTAGTCAATCTGAGTGTTTAGTCTCTGATATAGATTTTAGTAAATATTCAGACCCCGTGGAAAGCTTCAGGACTTTTGAAGCGAAAGAAAGTAAGTGAATTATTTCATTTAATCTGGTAGTGATTGACATTCATTTTGAAATGGTTAGTAATGTTTAACATGCTTGAAATTCTAGGAGCAAAAAAGGAAATAAGAAGACAGCAGGGTGCACCGCTGGACTCACCTTATGTGAAAAGAATTCGTGAGCCTGGACTTTTTGGACTTTCGAGGTAATTTAAACTGATTGTGCTTTTGTTGTTGCACATATGGTTGAAAAGATACTCTTAGATGATGTTTCCACCTAAATGTTTTTTATTGCATGTTTATTGTGCATCAAAAAGTAATACACTTTGCTGATTGTAGGAAGCCAGCCATTTACAAGCATCTTTTTCCATTGCCACCTTCTGATGACAAAACCTTTTTGTCATCGCAAGAGACGCTTTCTCAAGAGTTATGCAGTCCAATTCCATCCAATCATCTCGTTCAAACAGAGAACACGGATACAATTCCGTTATCTTTAACAAGAGAGTTGTCAGGTAAATTTATTCAGCGGTTAGAAGTATGCTCTGGGCATAAGCTTCTACTATGTAGCTAATTTGTTTTAAATATTATATTTCCAATAGGCCCAATTGCTGCTGGAAAAGAAAGTGCCAGTGATATGTTACAATCTGGTCAAGACATAGATGATGACACTGATGATATAATTCGAAGGCTACAAGAGCGTTTTAAGCCCATAGACATCCCTGAGTCTTGCCTCGATGATAAGTCTAGAGCTCTCCAAAGTGATCTTAAGACTTTAGCAGAGTACTTGCGAACACAAGATAAAGTGTCTGATCTTGATGATGTAGTAAGTGCTATAGGAAAGGAAACAACTCTAGGGTGCAATAATGTGGAAAGAAGTTCAGTTCATTCTTCAACATCGCTGAAACTGCCTAAAAGTCCATTATCATCAATTTCATCACTAAATAAACGCTTGTTCCAGAATAGGAAGGAAAAAGGTCAATTCTCAGCTGTTGATATTTACTCGTCACTTCCTGGAAAGGCTGCTTTCTGTAAAGACACCCATGATTGGGCTGTTCATCTTGAAAGAAAACGCGATCTTGTTAGTAAATTTACACAGGTTTTGGCTGCTCTAGATGTTGAGAATTCTGCTAAATACAGCGTGAAGATGCTAAACACGTCTTCAACCAATGGAATTCATATCGAGTCAGGTGATGCAGCTGGAGACAATGATATGAGGGAAACAAATCCGAGTTCACCAGTTCATGAAAGCGAATGCGATCTTTTTGGTAAGGATACACAGGCCTTGGCTACTGCAAAGTTCATTTCATCTGAGAAAAGAATCAAAGGCGACTCAGTTTTGCTAGGTGTTCCATCAGATTTTACTGAGCACATGGAGTTAGATGTTGACATTGTGAAATATGATGAAAGGGATGTAAATCCACAATCACCTTTGCGTGGAAAAGAAAGTGATACAACTTATACCATGGAAACTTTTAAAGAACGTTCAGCGGCGGCAGCGGCCTTAGGTGTTTACTCAAACGGTGCAGTTGACAACTCAATGATTTCAAGCTCTGCACCTCGTGTTGAAATGGATCATGAAATCAGGGCTAGCGATATGCAGGGTAGAGTTTTGGAAGATAATCCCAGTAAGGTTTTTGATGATGCTGTTGATCCTGCTGATGAGTGTATACAACCAGACGAAGGGGTTAGTTTTGAAGTTCAAATTTTTGAAGAAGTTTATTTACAGTCTTTTTGAGATGTGTGTTGAGTATGTTACTTTCAATGTGTCAACGTGCAGGTGGTTGCAGAAGAAATACAGGACTTTAATATGGAGAATTCAAACTATAACGCGGGTAAGTGGAAATGTTTTCGTTCCTCCAAACTCCACAAGTATCATTGGGTATTATTACCTATAGGCAAATATGTGTTTTTGAGTTTATGCTCTCTGGTTACATAAATTGTTTAGTTGAATATACAACCTTATATTCTCCATTTTAAACAGTTTCAGCATATTTAACTGAATCCAGAAGCTATGTTTTGAGACAATTATGCTTTAGTCAAATTTCTATTTTCTTGCATTCATTGTACTCAATGATGTAGAAGAGCAATCGGTCACTGTACATCAGAAAAGTTAAAAGATTCATTATTTTAATTCATGAATTAAGTTTTATAATGTAGAACGTGGAAATACACATGTGGCTGAAAGATATCCTTGCCCAAGATATTTTTGATTAATTGACGTAGTGCTGGAAAAATAAGCATTGGAGAATGTTTTATAAAGCAGGTTTACAATTTGGTTCAGATTTTACTTTCTTTTTGCCTGTTTTGACAGAGAAATCCACTGCCGATGCTCTTGAAGACCATGAAAAGGATAGAAGTTCAAGTGAGCGTGATGAAGTACCAACTATGGGTGCAATTGGTGACCATGACCACAACAGACCTTCAACTAGCCAGACTCAGCCTCTGAAAGTATGTACCTTTCTTCAAATATAGTTTTTTTTGTAGTATTTTAGTTTCTCCTGATCAGCATTTTGATTAAAAGCCTGCCTTTTCAAGTTTAGAACTAGAAATGCTTTGCGCTAAAGACACGGATTTAATCTCAATTCAATCTTGATTTCAATATGAAGCTTATCATAATTTATTGCTAATAAAATGTTAACTTTTGTGGCACAGAAAACTCGTAAGGCTCTTTCCAAGATGGCACCAGCTAAAACGAGAGCTGTAGTAGCAAGTAAAAGATCACGGGAATGGAAAGAATGCAGTAAAAGGAAAAGTCTTGAAGGTGATTACTTGCACCTTGATAGTGCACCAGTCTGTCTGTACTTTCTCACATATATGTGCTGTTAAACCCAAAATCTTACCTACATTTATCTGTGTATGCAGCTTGTGGTACACAGTGGGAAACTGGGGTGAGGCGAAGCACAAGAATCAGAACTAGACCCTTAGAATACTGGAAAGGAGAACGCCAGTTATATGGAAGAATTCATGATGGTGAGTGTCACATCCTTCTAGTTCTAGTTCTTTGTTTTAGCTTGTCAAGAAATTGAGTCCATCTTACATACGGGTTATCTTTTGCAGGCATGACGACGGTGATCGGAATCAAGTATTTCTCACCAACAAAGGAGGCTGGTGATGCTGTTTTGAAGGTGCAGTCTTATGTTCCTGACGAGTATACGGAGATTGTCGAACAAGCTGCATTGCACTGACTTTTGTTTGCATTTACATTGATGAAACATGTAAGGAGGATTTAGACTGCACTGTATATTCGTCTGTGTTTGTGACTTGCCTATTATGCTTTCTTATTGTCATTAACTCGTGGCCATCATTCTTCACTGTGCATCGTTGATTGACCATCAGTGTACCTTACCAATTTATAATGAATGTTTTATAACACTGGAATTGTTAAGTGTAATGGGTCAAATTCATCGTTGTTGGTCAAGCAGTAAAGAGCACATGAATAAGCAAATTTGAAGCAATTCTCTTCGATCTTTTGGTCAAAAACACTTGGGTGTACACTGTCCAGTCTTTGTATTGACCGCCCTTTTCTATTATTAAAGGGCTTTGGTTATGGTGCATTCTTTTCTAAGGTGGAATTCGAAAGATGGAAAACACTACTATAGTGATTTTAACATTGAAAAATGCATTTTGTACATCTATTACTACTAGTTGAACATTGAAAAAATGCATGTAGTACATTCACTAGCATACTACATATAAATACTAAATAATACATCCAATACATATAAACACTATTGTGATAGAAAATCTAAACATTGAGTTATGCATTCGTCGTATTTAAGAGATTTCGTTATATCTAACAATAATATAATGCATCTAGACATTGACTGAATACATCTCTTACTTTTGGGTTGAGTCATTACACTTGATTAAGATAATATTTTTTATTTTTTGTTGTTGTTGTCTATGATTAAGATATTTTGGCTAAGATATTATCTTTTACCAGTAGTATTATATACTTTATAATTAGAGCTCACCAAGTTTAGGATTTCTTGATATAGATTTGTATGTACACGTGACACATATTCCATAAATTTCGGTCTTGTTTCGATCTTGTCAAGTTTCATCCAAAAAATGAAAATTATGTCTCATCCCATTTCACCATGTTCTTAACTTCGTCTCGTTGGGCCCGTTTTGTCTTATGTAATAAGAGTTTTTATTTTAAATATAAATTAAATATAATTCTTAGCCTTAAATCTTAATTATATGCTAAAAATTATACCCACGCCCAACTTGGTGATCTAGCATCATTTAAGACTATCCCGAGGATTATTTTATTTCTACTTATCACCACTCTGACATGGCAAAAAATGCATCCACTTATATATATAGGGTCAGGATCCAGTATGAACAGTTCTTAGAGTAGGGAATAGGAACTCCTAAGATCCGTTGATTAAAATTTGTACGTTTATGATGGAAGGTGCATAATAAGCTTTCCAAGGTGAGAATCACATGATTGATCATTTTTCATTATTCATTCATTAAATAAAATACAAATTAGGAAAACAGATTTCTTATGTTTGGGTTATCCAAAAATAAACGTTGAAGCAATTGATCTGTTAATATATTTTATAAGAAATTTGATCGTTAATATATTTGGTCGTTAATATATTTTATAGAGAAATTTGATCATTAATAAATTTTATAAGAAATTTGATCGTTAAATTTTTTAGGGTTAAAATTTGTTTTGGTAGTTAAAATATGGAAAAAAAAAACATTTTAACCACCAAATTTTCTCCATAAAATTTTAACGACCCACAAAATATTTAAGGACCCACAAAATTTTAACGATGACTATATTAATTATATAAAAAATATTTTAACGACCAAATTTTTTCTATAAAATATAATAACGACCCAATATGAAAATAATTTAACGATCAAATTTCTTATAAAATATTTAACGACCAAATTTAACCAGCATTTTTTCCATATTATAAAATTTAACGAACAATTCTAAATAATTTATTTTCATATTGGGTCGTTATTATATTTTATAGAGAAAATTTGGTTGATAAAGTATTTTTATCATAATTCTATTAGAGGCAATATAATATTCTCATTAATTATTACCATAAACAATGTTAAATCTTGGACGTTCATTTGTATTAATCCAACGGCTATTATAAGTCCCTATTCCCTACTCTAAGAGAGATTCTTACATGATCCTAACTCTCTCTCTCTCTCTCTCTCTCTCTCTATATATATATATATATATATATATATATATATATATGCGTTTTTTGCCCCGTGTCGCCTTCAGGATTAACGTCAACCAAACATTTTTACTAATTCAACAATATCTTTTCAGTATTTTAAATTAAATTAATTTAACTTAAATTGATAAACAAATTGCTGGTTTTTATGAAACAATTTTATTTTCATTTTTTATAACTCGATTTTCTAAAATATTACAAATCGTTTCTTTTAGAAACACCATTATAACACCCCAAATCCGCAGGACTCTGGATGCTACGGGCGAGACCTCACAAAGGGTCCCGACCCTTAGCTTGACAACAATTTCACCGGACCTACCAACAAGGCACAAATAAAGGCAAAAACTCAAAACGTTTTTAATGTATGCGGAAACCGAAAAGTAAAGATACAAGGTGAAAACTCAGCCGAGTCCTAAAAACGACACAACTCCAATACGGAACTTAAACCGTACAACATAATCCACAATACGAAAACATAACCCAAAAACGTCCCCGTCCTATAATGTACGGAGACCCCGACTGTCCACTCCACCTCACTCGGCGGCATCCCTAACCTGCAAGTCATCTACACAAACGGTTTAAAACCGTTAGCTCATATTCTAGGCATTAGAAAAGCGGTGAAGGCACAAACACATACATACCACACATCATAAAACACGCAAGTCCAGTTTATTATCTTTTTATTATTATGTCATATCCCGTTCTAATTCAACTTCGGTTTGTGACACGAGACCACCGTGACCTCGCCTCGGTCCCCACTTACCGGCAAAGAATGGTACGGATGCACCCGACCATCTGACCCGCCGGACTAGTCGCCGAGAACCTCCTAGACTCACTCGGTCGTAGGCAGTGATGTCACCGCCCGTTATCATACACTTGGGCCAAATTATATAAGGTCGGTGGTCCTATTTACCGGTTTAGATGTTATAACAAGAACATAAACACACACCACCAATCACACATCAATGCTAATACGTTAAATACGAGCTAAGTAAGTCCGGAGGCTTACCTCGTCACCAAACCCAAGTCACCACACTCTCGCTTCCTTAAGGAGGAAGCCCACAACCTGCTCACAAGAGATATGCATATCAATACATACTCACTCTCAAGAAGTCTTAGACTTCACTCTTAGTGATCTATGCAAGATCACCTAACCCTCAAACTAGGAATGCATCCTAGGTCCCAAGTACTCACCACACATGAAACAACCCACAACAATTCATAATTCCACAAGATATTAATCCTCAACCAAAGAGACACAAGCTAGCCTAGAAGATCCAACATACTCACATGCTCATATCCATCAACTATATCGAGCCTTAAGGGCTCCTAGGTTCACAACCACTAAGTGGCATTCTCAAGCTACTCTAGGTCATCCTAAGCATGCTACTACATGAATCAACAACAAATCTAAGCAATGAACGAGGGGTGAAGGAGAGGAGGGACCTATTGTTGCCGAAACCGCAGCCGCGGAGTCAAGTTGGCGCCCCCTGCGGACACAGGATCCGCCCCCGCGGAACTAGGAGCCGCACCCGCGGTGGACTGCGTTGCCTGCCAGGAGCCGCCCCCGCGGTCTTGCAGAGCCGCGCCTGTGCCGAGCCGCACCCGCGGCCTTGCCGTGCCGCTCCCGCGCCCGTCCGCTCCCGCGCCCGTCCGCTCCCGCAGTTGTGTTGAGCCGCCCCCGCGGGTTCTGCGCAGAAAGTCGTCTTCTTCGTCTTCGACTTTGGATCCTTGGCTCCAAAGTCCTTCTTCTCTTGCTGGATCTTCTCCAAACACCCACCAAGGGTCTTAGGCACCTCTCCTTGACCTAAACGAGCTAAGAACCTAGACATGCACAAGGGTTGAGCAAAACTCCTCAAGATCTTCCTCCATAGCCATGGGTGAAGGAGGAAGGAAGAAGAAGGGTAAGAACAACAAAGGAGAGAGGGAAGGGGGAGAGAAGAGCTTACCAACAGTCTGAGATCACCTTCTGCAGTCCACAACATGGATCTTCAGCACCAAGGGAGAAGAGAGGCAAAAGAGAGGAGAAGAGATGAGTGTGGAAGAGTGGGAGAGGAGATTAACGTGAGGAAGGAGCCAAAGGAGGAGAGAGGGAGACAAAATCTGAAAAGAGGGTGTGGGGATCAAGGGGTCAGCTGACCTCTTGTCCCTCACACGGACCGAGGGGTCGGAAATGACCCCTTGGCATTTTTAACCCGGAACGAAGGGTCGGAACGCGGAAAAAGAGGAAAAACGACGAGTCGGCTCGGGATTTTTTTTAGGAATAAATCCCGGCTCTCGGCATCTCGGAATTACGGAATAACTATAAAGTGCTCTAAGTCCAGAATAAATTACTAAAATTCCGGGCGTTACATCCATAGAGTCCTTAATCTTTTCATAATCTAACAATATTATAGTTAATCTTTTTCTAAAGATTTTAGCTAATACTAATATTTTTCCTTCTTTTTATTTAAGGCGACAATTTTTATTGTAATTCATTTCTTTATTATAGAATGTATTAAAAATAATATAAGTTAAACAATTTTGTTTACTTTGTAATAAATATTAATTATTATTTTAAAAATAAATATATTCTTAATTCTTATGTTGAAAATTTTCTTTAGAGGAAGACAATTTCATTGATTTTTTTTTTTGGTAAAAATAGGACGATTTTTGAAAAAATGTGTAACTAGCATAGGTCTCAATCTCAACAACAAATCCTTATATCTCTCATAGATTATTCTGATTTTTCCCACCCAAAAATCATCCACATCTGTAAATACATTGTGAATGGAAGTTTGAACATAACTTTAAAGCTTATGACGAAAAACAATCTAAAGCGATTGTTTAGCCAAAAACAAAGTATCACACACAAAACATTTGTTGACGAGGTTCGGAACAAGTCCTATGTCCCCGGGATCTCAGATATGATCCAATCCACTAGAGTAAGAGCCAAAGCCAAACAAGAGATACAGATACATAAAGTTAAGAGTAAAACCAAGACATAGAATAGTAAGAGTAGAAAGAACGTCTAATCGAACAAGAATAGAACACAGATCTTGAGAATCCAATGATTCTCTGCGTGTACACTGTATGTAATCCGTAGATGCTTACAAGCTAATAACCGTCGAAGGAATTAGCGCTCGATCTCACTATCTGTTGGTAGAAACTCTCAGACGAAGCAACAATCTCAAGTGGAGACGAAGCTCTTCACTCTCGATCACAAGAAACTAGGGCTTGATCAGAGAGAGCTGCAAGAAAACGAAGAGATGTTGAAGAGAGAAGTTTAAGCTGCTAGGGTTAGAAAGCAGCTAACCTTTTATATCGTCATCCATAATCAAACGACATCGTTTGATTAAATGAACAAACTCAGAACATAGAAAGAACCCGGTTCACTCATTAAAAACAGAAGAGCTATTAAACCGGTTCTTCAAACAGATCAAGAGTTCGAACCCTATTGCCGGCTCATTCTCTTAACAATTCACCCTCCTAACTCTTGTAGTTCTAGCTCAAACAAACTAGTAGATTTGGCACATATATTCATCATTGATCCTTCCTTCATCTTCTAAGTTATTTCAGATAGATGAAGTAAATCCCTACAAAAAAACAAAATTTTCATTAGTAATAAATTTTATACCAAAATCAGCAGGGTTTTCCTCTCCCTTTATTTTCTCAACTATTAACTCTTTCTTGTCAATCTTCTGCCTGATATAGTGATACCTAACATCAATATGCTTAGTCCTTTCAATATATACAAGATCTGTACATAAGAACATAGCACTTTGACTATCAGTGTATATAGTAGCAGTATAAGATTTGTTAAGAACTTCAGTTAGAATTCCTTTTAGCCACATGACTTCTTTAGCTGCTTCAGTAACAACAATATATTCAACTACAGTTGAGGAGAGAGCAACAATGGATTGTTGTTGAGATTTCCAGGAAATACAATTTCCACAACAAGAATAGACATATGTAGTTGTAGACTTCCTAGTATCTTTATTACTGGCATAATCTGAATCAACATAACCCAAAAGATCATTAGAATCACAGTGAACACCATATTCTAAAGCAAGTGAAGAAGTACCAGCTAAGTATCTTAGCAAGAATTTCATAGCAGACCAGTGTTTCTGAGAAGGATTATACATGTATCTACTCAAAACACTAACAACAAAAGCTAAGTCAGGCCTAGTGCAGACCATAGCATACATCACATAACCTATTGTTGTATCATAAGGAATAAGTTTCATATTTTTAACCTCTTAAGTTGTAACATCAGTCGTCTTAGTCAGATCAAGATGAGCACGTAGAGGTATAGATGTTGGTTTAACAGATTTCATATTAAATCTGTCTAACACCTTCAGTATATAGTCATGCTTTGTTAACCATATTTTTCTTTTATCCTTGTTTCTGACAATTGTTATGCCAAAAATTCTCTGTGCAGGACCAAGGTTCTTCATATCAAAAGTATTTTTTTAAAGATATTTTGATATCCATGATATTACCTTTAGGCTTGCAATAATTAGGATATCAACAACATATAAAAGAACATAGAGATGATATTTAGTTTTGATAAACTTGAAATATAGACAAGAGTCATAGGAACATTGAGTAAAGCCAAGAGCTTTCATGCATGAATCAATATTTTATTCCATTGTCTAGGAGATTGTTTCAAATCATATATAAATTTATTAAGCAAGCAAACATGATTAGGAAATTTTTCATCAATGTATCCTTTAGGTTGACTCATGTATATAGTTTCATTTAGATTACCATGTAAGAAAGCTGTCTTAACATCCATTTGGTCAATATCATAATCAAACACAACAACAATGGATATTAGCATTCTTAAGGTTTTATATTTCACCACGGGAGCAAAGATATCATTATAGTCCTCCCATTCCCTTTGTGTAAAGCCTTTAGCAACTAATCTGACTTTAAACCTTGGTGGATCAGTAGAGTTTTGACTTTCTTTTACCTTGTACACCCATTTATTGGCAATTAATCTAGAATTTTTAGGTTTAGGTACAAGTGTCCAAGTGTTGTTAACTTTCATGATTCAATCTCTTCATTCATAGCAAATTTCCACTCATTACTGTGTTTAGAACTAATAGCATGTTCATATAACTCAGGAGTAGGAATATAAATAACCTCAGCAATTAACAAAGCATATTATATAACATGCTTAAGTATATTTTCTACATTCTCACCTAAATTCATATATTTTGGATTTGGTTTCTTGTTCCTCACTTCTCTATCTTTGGTTAATTGATAATTAGATAAAGAAGGCAATGAAGGTATAGTAGACATATCAGCATTGCTATCATCAGAAGGCAAATCATAATTTAGAGAAGAATTTAAAGAGTTTGAGGGATTAGAATTGTTCACTG
This sequence comes from Fagopyrum tataricum, assembly GCA_002319775.1. Classification (NCBI taxonomy): domain Eukaryota; kingdom Viridiplantae; phylum Streptophyta; class Magnoliopsida; order Caryophyllales; family Polygonaceae; genus Fagopyrum; species Fagopyrum tataricum. The sequence continues at coordinate 25,315,688 of CM008284.1, read as the reverse complement.
TCCCTCCTAATTGGTAAAGTGTTGACTATTCTCTAGGAAAATGCCTCTCGAGGAATTTGAGTGACTCGAATTTTTAGTCATGCCTGAATCTCTCGAGAGACATTTTTTCTTCCTCGAGAGATCATAGTCAGTATACCCATTGTCAACATCTTCCTCAGAGATATCTGCATTATCACTTGAATCATAGAAAGATAAATTTGCATCCCTGTCATTTTTCTCAGAGGTATTATTAGTAGTTAACTTGTATGGAAACTCATTTTTCAACAAAGGTAACATCTCTACTTATTGTTGTCTTGTAAGCTCCAGGTTGAAGGATTAACAATTTATATCCGTTAACTCCTATATGATATCCTATCATGACACATTTTTGTGATCTATGATTTAGCTTACCATCTGAGTGTTTTGCATAAGCAGCACATCCAAAGGTTCTTAGATGTGAGAGATTTGGTGGTTTTTCAGACCAAAGTTCTTGGGTGTTTTAAGATTTATAACACTAGAGGGAGACCTATTAATAAGATAATGTAACACCCCAAATCCGCGGGACTCGGGATGCTACGGGCGAGACCTCACAATGGGTCCCGACCCTTAGCCTGACAACAATTTCACCGGACCTTTCCAACAAGGCACAAATAAAGGCAAAACTCGAAAACATTTATAATGTATGCGAGACACTGAAAAGTAAGAATACAACGTGGAAACTCAGTCGAGTCCTCAAAACGACATAATCCGATATGGAAATCTAAACATACAATAACATCCACGAACTAACAAGATGAAACATAACCCAAAAACCATCCCCGTCCTATAATGTACGGAGACCCGGGCTGTCCACTCCTCCGCCTCACTCGGCGGCGTCCCTAACCTGCAAGTCATCTACAACACGGTTTAAAACCGTTAGCTCATATTCGAAGCATTATAAAAGCGGTGAAGGCACAAACACATACATAACACAAAACATGAATCACACAAGTCTGCTTTATTATCTTTTTATTATTAAGTCGTATCCCGTTCTAATTCAACTTTGGTTGTGACACGAGACCACCGTGGTCTCGCCTCGGTCCCTTACCAGTAAGGAATGGTACGGATGCACCCGCCCGTATACCTGCCGGACTCGTCGCCGAGAACCTCCTAGACCTCCGCTGGGCTAGGCAGCTGATGTCACTGCCCGTTATCATACACTTGGGCCAACACATATATATAAGGTCGGTGGTCCTAATTACCGGTTTTAATGTTATACAAGAACATAAACACACACCACCAAACACACATCAATGCTAATACATAAAATACGAGCTAAGTAAGTCCGGAGACTTACCTCGTCACCAAACCCAAGTCACCACACTCTCGCTTCCTTAAGGAGGAAGCCCACAACCGGCTCACAAGAGATATGCATATCAATACATACTCACTCTCAAGAAGTCTTAGACTTCACTCTTAGTGATCTATGCAAGATCACCTAACCCTCAAACTACGAATGCATCCTAGGTCCCAAGTACTCACCACACACTCTCCACACATGAAACAACCCACAACAATTCATAATTCCACAAGATATTAATCCTCAACCAAAGAGGCACAAGCTAGCCTAGAAGATCCAACATACTCACATGCTCATATCCATCAACTATATCGAGCCTTAAGGGCTCCTAGGTTCACAACCACTAAGTGGCATTCTCAAGCTACTCTAGGCCATCTTAAGCATGCTACTACATGAAGCAACAACAAATCTAAGGAATGAACGAGGGGTGAAGGAGAGGAGGGACCTACTGTTGCCGAAACCGCAGCCGCGGACTCAAGCCGGCTCCCCCTGCGGACACAGGAGCCGCACCCGCGGTGGACTGCGTCGCCTGCCAGGAGCCGCCCCCGCGGTCTTGCCGAGCTGCGCCCGCGCCTGTGCCGAGCCGCACCCACGGCCGCGCCTGTGTCGCCGCAGCACCCACGACAGTGCCGAGCCGCGCCCGCGTCCGTGTCACGCCGCACCCGCGGCCTTGCCGTGCCGCTCCCGCGCCCGTCCGCTCCCGCGGCTGTGCTGAGCCGCCCCGCGGGTTCTCCGCAGAACGTCGTCTTCTTCGTCTTCGACTTTGGATCCTTGGCTCCAAAGTCCTTCTTCTCTTGCTGGATCTTCTCCAAACACCCACCACGGGTCTTAGGCACCTCTCCTTGACCTAAACGAGCTAAGAACCTAGACATGCACAAGGGTTGAGCAAAACTCCTCAAGATCTTCCTCCATAGCCATGGATGAAGGAGGTAGGAAGAAGAAGGGAAAGAACAACAAGGAAGAGAGGGAAGGGAGAGGGAAGAGCTTACCAACAGTCTGAGATCACCTTCTGTAGTCCACACATGCAAGAATTGCAATCCAAATGGAAGAAGAGAAGAGAGCAAAGAGAGGAAGAGTGGGAGAGGAGATTAACGTGAGGAAGGAGCCAAAGGAGGAGAGAGGGAGACAAAATCTGAAAAGAGGGTGTGGGGATCAAGGGGTCAGCTGACCTCTTGTCCCTCACACGGACCGAGGGGTCGAAAATGACCCCTTGCCATTTTTAACCCAGAACGAAGGGTCGGAACGCGGAAAAAGAGGAAAAACGACGAGTCGGCTCGGGATTACGGAATAACTATAAAGTGCTCTAAGTCCGGAATAAATTACTAAAATCCAGGCGTTACAGATAAGCAGCAGTGCTTAATGCTTCTACCCATAAAGAGTGCTTTAAGCCAGAGGATATCAACATGCATCTAGCTTTTTCTAAGAGAGTTCTATTCATTCTCTCTACAACACCATTCTGTTGTGGTGTACCTGGAACAGTTAAGTGTCTTTTTATACCATTTTCATGACTAAATTGGTTAAACTCAGTATTACAAAATTCTAAAACATTATCAGTTCTAAGACATTTTAATTTGTGATTGGTTTGTCCTTATATTGTAACTTTGCAGTTTATAAAATTTTCTAGAGCATCACTTTTATTCCTAAGAATATAAATCCACACCTTTCTAGAGTAATGATCTATCAAGGATAGAAAATATCTCCTTCCCCTAGTGTTTCAATCTGAGCAGGACCCCATAAATTAAAATGAACATATTCTAAGGGTTTACTAACTTTAAATTCAGATTTACCGAAAGAATTTCTGGTAGTTTTACCTAGAAAAGTGATTAAAAGATCTTCATTTCTTCATTTTTCTGTAAAATAGCTTCTAGTAATTTTTTCTTAGTTAAATCTTGATGACCATATTGTATAACATCTTTGAACGTATTAAATTGTGTAGGTAAAGAATTTAATATAATAACAACTTGACGTATATCATCAATTTTGTCACTGCAACATTCTAAGTCAATAATCATTTTAAGAAAAGCATCTAGATTATCATTTAAAGTCAGATTAGTATCCATTTTAAAATGAAACAATCTACACAGTAATGAAATTCTACTAGGCATGCTTTTTACTAGAAATAAAGTTTCTAAAGTATTTCAAAGAGTCTTAGCAGTAACCTGAATTATAACTTGTTGTCCTATTTCATCAGTAAGTCGTAACATGATCTCAAAATGAGCTATTTGATCCAGCTCCTCCTTTGTATTGTTAGGAATGTCTCGAGTGATGACTCTCCAACATTTTTTCCTTATTAAGATGACTTTCATTTTGACTTGCCACATGGAAAAATCAGTATTGCCATCAATTGGTTTAATTTTTGTTGTATCTCCCATTTTTCTCGTCACTGACACTTAATAGAAACTTTTGACAACTATCTTGAAAACACTTTATACCGGATCTAATCTAAGGATAGAACAATAATCTCCCGAAGAGTGGCAAGAATCAACTCTTGCAAACACTCTTGGAAACTAGAGGTCTTCCAGAGATTCAATCAACGGATTGGTGATCTCTAGAGGAAATGAGGTCAAAAAATAAGTGAGGACAAGAGGATCTTTTAGCAAGCAGAATAGATCAAGGCAACTAGCTTTTATAGAAAGCGTAGCTACTCTTGAGATCTATGAATATAGAATAGCAACGGAAGTAGTAAAGCCTGTATTTAAAAGAAAGAAAAAACTCAGAGATTAAAAGATTCAACGAAAAAACCCTAAAAAATCTAAGCTTTTCTGATTCTTTGAAACTTAGAAGATCACAAACGTTTCGAACCTCCGGTCAATGGACACACGGTTAACGCCAACCTATGTTCAAGAAAGAATCAAAATACTCAGGATTTTTCAGGAAGTAAAACAAAAAACCACGCTTCGATACCAATTTGTATATGGAAAATTGAACAGAACTTTAAAGCTTATGACGGAAAACAATCTAGAGCAATTGTTTAGCCAAAAACAAAGTATCAAACACAAAACATTTATTGACGAGGTTCGGAACAAGTCTTACATCCCCGGGATCTCATATATGATCCAATCCACTAGAGATTTGGAAAAAGTCTTACGTATAATCGAACAAGAACAAAACACAGATCTTGAGAATCCAAGTATTCTCTGCGTGTACACTGTATGTAATCCGTAGATGCTTCCAAGCTAATAACCGTTGAAGGAACTAGCGCTCGATCTCACTATCTGTTTGTAAAAACTCTCAGACGAAGCAACAATCTCAAGTGGAGACGAAGCTCTCACTCTCGATCACAAGAAGCTAGGGCTTGATCAAAGAGAGCGGCAAGAAGACGAAGAGATGTCGAAGAGAGAAGCTTAAGCTGCTAGGGTTAGAAAGCAGCTAACCTTTTATACCGTCATCCATAATCAAACGACATCGTTTGATTAAATGAACCAACTCAGAACATAGAAAGAACCCAGTTCACTCATTAAAAACAGAAGAGCTATTAAACCGGTTCTTCAAACAGATCAAGAGTTCGAACCCTATTGTCCGCTCATTCTCTTAGCATACACAAAATTTGTATGATTTCACCATCCAATCTAACAATTTCTTATTTGGTTCTCGTTGTTCTCAACTTTTTTTTTTGATTCAATTGCTTTTTATCTACTTATGAATGTTTTTTCATTTGTCTATGACCGTCTCAGGTTTGTTGAATCGAAGGTTGACAGTCCATAGCATTTGACTTGTATTAGTGTTCTATTCATACAACTCGATTCTTTTTATCATCTTTGGAGATTATTTATTTTTTTCTCTATCCCTTTTTTCGGAACCTAATTTAGATCCGTTATTACATTGTTGAGATTGATAATGGAGAAGACGACATAATAAGAGAGGATTTATTTCTCCTCCACCTCTTTCTCATGCGCGTATACATTATTATTGTATTTAAGACGACGTACCGAGACAACTATATGTAATCTTACATTTTCAACTGGACGAGCCTATTCACCAGCACTACCACTTCCCCAAGACTCTAATCATGGGTAATATTTCCATTTGGACGAGCCTATTTCTCCTTACATTGTAGCCTAAAATGAATTGCCTTGTAAATACACAATTCAACCCATAAATTGACTTAACCAATTGGTGGGAGAGAATGGTGTATGTATTTTCAAAACTATAATTTATCTAAAAGTTTATTCTTAAAATTGAAAATTTTCCATAATAATCGTGTTACGATTTTCTACTAATTTTCTCAAATATTTCTTAATTTTAAATTTATAGATTTTGTTTGGATAAATCAAATCTTCTATTTATTTTTAAAATGTAAATTACACATGAATAAAAATCACTTCCACCCGTAAAACCTCCTAATATCTAAATATAAGTTTACACATAAAATATAAATACAAGATTAAAGGGTAAATTAAAATGAATAAAACTTGCTAAGAATCTATATCTATTTTCTATATTACATACTAAAGTAGAGGTCACCTTGCTAACATGGTGCGCTCATAATCGAGTATTAACACCAAATCTTTATATATTACAGAATTGTCATTATCTAAAATTATTTAAATTTAAATCATATACAATTCTTGAAAAAAATTAAGTGGTTACAAAATTTTCCAACATATCTTTTAAATTCCCGTTATTGATTTCAAAATATACACTTTCAAATTGGTTCACCAAATAATACTAACCATTCATTAAGATATCTATTTTAAAATATTTTAACATTTTGGATAATTATTTCCTTTGTCATAATATATATTTATTCAAAAATTTCCCAATAAGTATTTACTAAATCAACTATCAATATTTGTGTTAGATTTAATAGAGAGTTCAAATGTTATGTACTTCAAAAGATTGTGAAATTTTTTTTAAAACATATAAAAATAACTACGTAATAACCGAAAAACTTTAATAAATTTTCCTAGTTAGTTTAAAATTTATTTAATTTAATTTTAATTTATTAAACCTGAAAATCCGAATTGAATTCGAAATTGAAATCAAATCGACTTGTTTTGTTTTAAATTGCCTTGAACCGGACCAACCGATCAACTTGGTTGGATAAACCATAGAAACGAACCGGTTTGCTGAAACCCTAAATCCATAAGTGTTCAGGAGGCCCAAACGGCCATCTGGCCCAGTCCCTTCCATTTTCTAACCTTGAAGACCTTTTGGGTTGACCACTCTTTGCTCCAGCCCATCTCACCTTCCAGCCCACCTCTACTTTACCTTACGTTGGCCCAATCTCCTACCCTACTTCCACGGGCCCAAGAGAGAACCTTCCCTCTCGATAATGGCTGCTTCTTCTTCAACGGGAACGCCACCGGCCTTCGTCAAAAGCAACGGCCGGACGGGCTGAGTAACGGTCGAGGAATAAATGCTTCGTAACAGCCGTATTGAAGGACGAAGAAGACCAAGACCAAAAGGTCCAAAATAACGTATAGACCGTCGGTACCTCTCCCTTCTCTCGACCTCTGCATCCACGCCGGAAACGCATACCACCACCGACTCCCTGCTACCTCAACCGCACCACCAATAGCGTCGGTTGAACAACAGGAGCGTCTACCTCTCTCGCCACAGTTCCGCCGACGACCGCGATCAACGTCCTCTCTTCCACCGCATCTCCCTACTCGACCTGCACGTTGGTCTCGCTCGATCTTCCCCGGACCAAGCCCCTGCCTTGCTGACAGTACCCTGGCTCAGTCGCAGATCACCACCATGGCCTTAGCCCCTCCTCTGCACCGCCACGCTAATCGGAAGCTCGAGTTCCCATGTCACCCGTCAGCCTCGTGTCGCTGTTTGTACTTGATGAGGGTCGAATCCGTGAAATCTCGCCTCTGTTTGTTTTTGTATGTAGAGAAGCGAACTCTCGGCCATCGGAATATTCGGTTGACATCACGACCGCCTCAGTTGCTGTGGGGAAGTTTTGAACGTCAGACCTAGTGGCTTCGAAGTTCGAATCTCGTGTCCCCTGATTTTGTTGTCATGAGGTATCGAAACCCCGATCACTTAGCTTAATCTTTGATTTTCGAGTTGTTGTTGATAACGAGGATCGAACTACCAACCTTCTACATGTCTAAATTCCAGCCTGATTTGTTTTCTTCAGTAGGTGAGATTCGAAATGCTGACCCCTCCCTATCTGCATAAATGTACCTTGGCCTTGCTGTCTACCGGTTTCGAACCCGAGACTGTCTCACCTTCAGCACCACTTGAATACGGTTATCCTTTTGGAATCGAATCAACTTCCGGTTAGACCCGAACTCAATCCCTTTCGTTAAGTTAATATTACCGATAAAATGTAATCTTGATATATAATTAATTTAATTAATTATTGCATGATATTTAATTATTAAAAGTGTTAATTACTTATTTAATTAATTAAGTACATGATAATTCGGTTATTTATGAATTGAGGCTAGCGAGTTGAAAGGCGAGATGAATTATAATTTTGGAAGGAGTTAGAACGACGAAATGTTGGATTGGTAACAAATTGTGAATTGAGGTTAGTAGAATCGGAATAGAATGATACCAGGCTATGATACCGGATTATGCTAGATGACATGCGAGAATTCCGAACTAGCAAGTTTAAGTTATTGAATGAGTTGATAAATGATAACTTGAATTGGACGTCTAGGCTCGTAAACCTAGGTGTAGAAAACGCCAGGGTATCGATGTTAGATGTCATACCCTGACTGATTAGAATGATAAGTCGCGCAGTGTTAAGAGTTGAAATGGTTCTAATATGATAAATTATTGATCAAGATAATCGGATCTTAGACTGGCAAGATCGCGAGACGTTGAGACCAGTACTGATAAGTTGAGTTCGTATGACTCACTTAGCTACCTTTTAATACCGAGTGTGCACTAGAGTAGTGTGTGTTATTTTTATGAAATAAAATGAATGGATTAGATCACTGTACTTTAATTTTAAGAGAGGCACAAGTGTATGATAACGTGTCGTAACCGTCGTTCCGGGCCGATGATGCCGGAGGATTGCCCCACGACCAGTCCGGTAGGTATACGGCAAGAGGTATATACACCAACCCTACTGGTTTACGGGGACGGGGGCAAGAGTCGGGAGACTCTTGTGTTACAAGCAAACGTTGGAAAATAGAATGACTGAATCCACCTAATGAAAAGATAATAAACCGGGAGCTTGTGCATGCTGATTGATTTACTGTATTTTTCTTGATAAGTGATTGTGCTTTAGTGACCTTAGTATTAGAATTGTAGCTAACGGTTTTACCGTGTTGTTAGGTTTTTGCAGGATAGATCTCTACCGAGAAATCGGGAGTGGAGTGGCCAGCCGAGTTTCCGTACTAGGAGTTTGGGTATTGGGTTATATAATTACAGTTTATTTATTTTATTAAAGTAGAGTTGTTTATTAACAGTTGGCTGATGTACGAGTCTAGAATTGTTGAGTTATATACGTTCTTGAAAGAATTTGTATTTAAAATATTTGTGCCTAGTTGCAAGATCTAACTTTATTTACGTCAAGCTAAGGCTGGGACCCACTGTGAGGTCCAAGCCAGTAACGCTCCGAGTTCCCAGAATTCGGGGTGTTACAAACTATATAATAACTAAGTAAGTATATCAATAATGCTTACAAATAATATTTAAATTTTTTATTATTTTAGATTGAAAAATTATTATACAAGGGACGTGACGGGTCTAGAGGGATAAATAAGTTAAGGTCCGTATCCCGTCCCATATAGTTTTTTGTGGGATGGGTTTGGGACGGGATTTGAATGAAATCCCATTGAGATCGGGACATGGGCGGGCCTAACAGGATGAATAAGTTGAGGCTCGTATCTCATCCTATATAGTTTTTGGCGGGACGGGTTCGGAATGAAAATTCTAATTTTGGATAAAATCCCGCCGGATCAGAACCGGGATGGAATCGAGACGAAGTTGCGGGATTTGTTTACACCCCTATTTATATGTTTTAAATATACCAAAATTGCTCTCACATTTTGCTCATGAGTCAATTCATAAGGCTATCCATGTCAACGATTTTTTATTTTATGTACATAAATGTCATATTACAAAATTGTTACTGCTAACAAATTACAAGATTGTTATTTATTTATTTTGGTTGTTACGATTTTTTTACATTCTAAATCTTCAGTAAAGTTTATATTTTAAAATATTTAATTTTAAATAGATTATTTCAATTAATCAATAGCAATAATTTATATATAAAAATTTAAAATTCATAGATTTAGTAATTAAACTACTAACCACTTCATAATACATATTATTATCTATATACCTATACTAAAAGAGCGGCCACTTGTGCTGACGTGGTGCTCCCAGAATTTTTTGGCCGATTAAATTTTTTTTTAAGTCACAAAATCTTTGTTACTAAAATAAAATTTTAAATAGATTAATTGTTTAACAAATCTTCTTAACGTAAAACTAATCAGATCGACATAAAATCTGAACGTGAAATCTTTTCAAATAAAATCAGTATAAAAAATCTATCCAGATCGACATACCAACTAATCTTCTCCCACAAGATTTCAACCCGAATGTACACTATATATATCCGGTGATCTATCGATCATTCTTCAAATTGCAGGTAATTTCATGATTTCCTTTCGTCCTCAACTTCCTTTCTGATGTTTGTATACACAATATATACCCTAATTATATTATTAACTTTCAAAACTTGTATCAGGAACAGCTGTAATTTTCGTCATCTTCATCGACTGCATTTACGTAGAAGCCGTTCCATCATACAAGAAGCGCTACGGGTTCTGCTTTGTTTCTCACGTAAGCCTCTCAAATTTCTCTCATATTCACGGAGCCAAGCGTTGCGGGTTCTGCCATTCAATCTTTCTCACGTCCGCTGTATTTGTTCCCTGTATCTGTACCAAATTCAAGACTCACAATGCTTGCTGTAAATTCAATTTACGTCAATTTCGTTTAAAAATCTAAAAATCAATTATTCCGATTTACTTATATGATTTTTCCCCAAATCATTGCTATTTCGAAACTTATAGATCTTAAATATTCAACAACAACTTAAAAATCAACAGTTTTGTTTTTTTCCAAACATTGTTGATTTGTAAATTAATCTAACAGTTTCGTTTTTAAAAAAAATGTTGTTTTATTGGGATCAAAAATCCATTTATACATATAAAAATCCGAATATTTTTCATTTATCTTCTATCAATACAATCTTAAGTGAATCAACTTACATATCTATTGTTTTTTTTTAAAAATTATGTTGATTCCTCTTATTTTTCTAAATCGGCAAAGCAATATCTATTTTTATTTTAATATTTTTTTACGAGTTTTATTTTTTTTATTATGAACAAATGTTTTTTTATTTATTTCGTATTTGTTCAGTTTACAAATAAAAACAAAAATTTTCCATTGACTATTTTTTTACCTTAGTGTTCTCATTTTTATGATAAATTTTTTTTTTTGTAGATTTCAAATTGAGATCAAAGATATTTTTCAGCTTTTTCTTTGTCAGCCTTTTTTTCTCGTAATTTAATTTTTTACTAAATAGCATATTAAGGAAATACCTTTTACTAAAACTAAATTTCAAAAATAATTATTTTTGCTGATTATCTCTTTTTAACGTAAAACAAAATCCTTGCCGTGATCTTTAAAATTTTACCATATCACGTTTGTAACTTATTTAACAACTTACAAAATCTCATGTGGAAAATTTTATTTCTTTCAAATTTGAAAGCATCCAAATAGATAAAATCTTCTTATTTCTACTGCTTAAAATCATTTAACGTATATGTAGGTGATGTTTAATCCTTCTTTTTTATTTTGCTTTAAAATTCAGCTAACTTTCAAACAAATTTAGATTTGAATAAGCAAATGGGGAAAATAAGTAAAATTGTTGAATAACCGGACCAGCATGCGATCATCTCACTTATGCCCAACCGGGCCAACTTACAAATTTAGATTTAAAATGGAGCCTCTCCCCAAGAAAATTGGTTCACAAGAAAATCTCTGATCCACAACGGAAGGTGAAGGTCCATTTACGATTTGATAGTGATAATGCAGTACATCACGTGGTTTGGTCCGACAAGGGTCCTCACCACCGAGCCCAGCACAGGTTCACTTATGGGTTGACTTTCTTGACAATAAGATATCTTTATTTCATATATTTTTTCTTATATTAGTCCTTAAAATATATAAACCCTTAAAATAAAATATTGACTTGAAAAATCCCGGGGGTTTTAAGCGTGGCGGACACCAAAATATGGTGAACAAAAGAAGAGGAACAAGATAAGGCCAAGGTTAGCTTAATAGACTCATTGTAGGTTCTAAAGAGGATGTGCTTGGAGACAAGCCCTTCTTCGGAGGCAACGTGTTAGGGTTTGTAGACGTGGCATTGCTCTCCGTATATAGTTAGTTCTACATCCGTGAGATTGAAGGCAACTTTAAGGTTGAAGAGAAGCTTAAAAAGATTTTCAAGTGGGTCAAGCGTTGCATGGAGCGTTAAAACACCGTCAGGACACTTCTTGACCCCCATAACGTTCATGGCTTCATCTTGGAGTGGAGGCTGAGTTTAGGCCTGACCCAATAGAGTTACACATGGTATCCACATGATGTTGTTCATATTGTCATGTTATCATGTCTTTTGTTTAGCTACACATAAAGAAATGTTGTTCATTGTAACTAATTACAAGTTTTGTCACTTGAAAAGTAGATGGTGTGATTTCATTATGCTCCGAAAACAAATAAATAAATGTTATTGGTCGTAAATGTTATCATTTTTTTTAGTATTACAACCCTAAAAGCTTATTTTTTGTTACGAGTTCGGGTCAGAGACCCACTTCATTCGGATAATATACACCCCTACGTATTAATTAGGCTTTGTCATTATATTGTGAGTGATGTATGACGAGGCTTTAAGACTAAACTTGGGTCCAAAATTGCTATTAGCCAACTTAATATTCCATTTTAAAATTTCATATATATATATATATATATATATATATATATATATATTGTTTTAAATAAAATATATCTTTTTTGGTCCACGAATAAGTATAAGATTTGATCCGTGCATACTCTTCTAACGTAATTTCAAAAATCTAACAAACATTAAAACTCGTGAGAGAAAGCTCGACATAAATCTATCAAGCTTCTAAAGCAATATTCCATAATTAAAAATTAACTTAGAAAAAAAAACGTATTCAACCCTAATAAAAAAAATTTAATTAACTAAATCTTCTCATGCAATCTTCATTTACAAACAAAACATTTAAATATACTATGAACAAATCAAATAATTAGATTCAGTTCCATCAATATCTTACATTCATTTTAATTCATTCGAATAAATCTTTCTAACTAATGTGTTTACTCATTGCAACTCATTAAAAATCAATTTTTCAATAGGTACAAATCAAATCATGTTTATTCAAGTATACAAAAGCATGTGCTTTTTATTACGACTTGGGGTGATAAAGGATCTCTCATGTTCCTATAAAAAAAAATAATTTTCGTTATTTCTATATACATACAATTTTTTCACCGTACACAATACTTCTTAACAAATACCCGTACAAGGCACGGGATATAAACTAGTAAATAAATAAAACTCGCACAAACCCAACGCCGTGAATTTAACTTAATTAAGAAAAAAAAATTAAAAAAGGCATTACTCACATTGCTTACCATGTTACTTGTGAAGAAAGGCAAAGACCTTGAAAAGGTTTGGGAAAAAAAAGATTATCCATACTTAATCATCTTCTATACGTTAATTTAAAAAAAGAAGGCAAGAATTGGTACTTAATCCCATCACTTTCTTATATAATCACTCAATTATCTAACTTATCTTGATTCAGATTATACTTCAACACTTTCGTGTGCCAAATCAACCAAGTTTTTGTAGAAACCTATATAACTTCATACAATTTAGAAAACTTCTACTATACTTTTTCAACATTCCACCTGGATCATATATATACTATTCCGATCAACAAAATTAATACCACCATAGTATATACACGATTATGGATTTGATTCCGGGTTTACCCGACGATCTAGCTCGACAATGTTTAATGCGACTTCCTTTCAAATATTTTCCTTCATTGTTATCGGTTTGTAAAGCTTGGAATTTCGATATTCGAAATCACGACTTCAATCGAATTCGCAGACTCACGGGTCATGCCCGACCCGTTTTCATCCTCGCAGATGTCAGCCCACGTTATCGTCAAAATACAAGACCCAACGAGTTGTCTGCTAAACTGTTCTACGGGCTCGTCATATTCGACCCGGAATCCGGACCCGGATCCGGAACCTTCACTTACTTGCCCCCGACCCCTCCTTTGCGCGACGATGAATTCTCAGGGTTCATTATTAGTGGGATTGTTGGAGTTGGATTCAATATAGTCGTTATACTTTTCGCTACAAAACGTGGTCAAAAAGTTGAATTTGTAAACTTGGTTCATGTGTTTGACTTATTGACTGGTCAATGGCGTCGAGGGGCTGACCTTCCTGGACCAGGTCAAAGTAAACCTGGTGTTGCCGGTGATCCCAATCGTCGACAAGTGTTGGTTGCCGGTGGTTACAATCATGGTGGTGAAGGATTGAAATCAGCGTTTTTGTATGACGTGGCAGCGGACACGTGGATCAAGCTTGATGACATGAAAAAGGGGAGATTTGAGTGTAACATTGTGTTTCAAGGCGGACAATTCCACGTCATTAGCGGGTATATTCTTGTTTTAAATTATTTGAAAAGTGTTAATAATATTTTAACGTTTGTACTTATATATTGATCAATACAATAGGAGACGTAACTCACCAAGACAACCATTTACCCGCATGACGTGTGTGGAGTCACTCGATCTGAAGACATTGCTATGGGGTCCGATAAAAAACGATTTTCTAGAAGCATCAACAAGTGAGTATCATTGGGTTATGGAAAACGGGGATGGGGATATGTACCAATTGGGCCAAGATGTGACAACTCGAAGTTGCGGTACATTCCGTTGGCACGGAGTGACAGAGGTGCCAACTCAGCTACGAGAACATATAACATGGGCGATGACATGGCGGGACAGAATGGTGGTAATAGGTAAACACCCCAAAGCTTACATCCTAAACTTGACAACCTATGAATGGACTCAATATGATTTACCTTACGAAAGTTGTTACGTTGGATGTGGTATGGATTTGTAGTTTCATGGAAACAATTGGTCTATGTTATGTAATCTTAATAGTTCCTAAAGGTACAATTACATTCATGTACATATACATAATATACATAATCTATGTGAGAATTGGTATGATTTGTTGAACTGTGGTTCAAGTACCCTTAACATTTCATAAGTGGCATGGATCTCTTGACATGTACAACATACAATATAACATGTAATGTCCTAACGACTACCATAATAATAATAATTGGTTATACATGTGTTGAAATATGTACTAATTTTTGTGGGCTAATTTTAAAAGTACAAAAATAACGGAATGAACGTATATGATGCGTGCGGATAGTCTTGTTTTGAACTTTATCACGAACGATGTGACAATCAACCTCAATATGTTTGTGTGTTTGTGAAAGATCGGATTTGAGGCAAAATTTATGTAATAAAAAATTTGGCTTCAAGCTATATGAAATCGAATGAATGTTTCGATGAATTGTTGGTATAACTTTGTAGTGGAAACTTGTTAAAAATTTAGCTGAAAAATGTTTAAATTAATTACAGTTAACTTATAAATTTCATTTCTAGTAATCCATCTTGTTACAACTATGAATTTCACTTCAAGTTATATATAGTAAAAGTAATCAAAAATAATACTATCAATAGAACCGAAAAAAATATCAACTTTGAAAATTACTAGGAGCGATACAAACTATCAACATATTTACCAAAAATAATACGTCTTACTTTTCCGGCAAAAATTTTAACTCCGGCGATGACGTGACAACCGGATCATCAAATTATTTGGATGAGTATTATGATGTGGATTTTTTTTAAATAAATAATTTGTGTTATTTAATATGCAAAAAATAAATAATAATTATAATAATTAAAAAAAAATATTTTTTTCAAAACTTTTTTGGAACTTTTTTTTGAATTTTTTTATCATATTTATTTGGGTCCCTATTTATTTTTATGTATAAAATGAAATTTATCAATTTTAAAAACAATTTGTAAATATTTGTTTTTAAAAAAATTTATATCTTTTAACTTAAATTCTAAAGAAAATTTGGTTTTTTCGATTATGTTTATAAAATATTTTATTAACAATTATTTAAAAAATAAAAAACTTCCCGAAAAATATTTTTAAAAATTCACAAGAAAACGATTTATTTTTTTAAAAAAAAACTATTTTTACAAAAACACCAAATTCTTTTGTACTTTAAAAAAATATTTTTTACCAATTTTTTTTAAAAATATACATTTACCAATTTGTTTTTAAAATAATTTCGAATATTATTTTTACGAAAATTATTTTTAGTAAAAAAAATCAATAAAAATTTAATTCTAAAATTTATTTGATAAAAATAACCTTTTTTAAAAAATTAACATATTAATATTATTAACTTGATTTAAAAAATAAAATAAAATCCACGTGACACAATTAATCAACTTTGTAATGACATGTAAGTTTTCGGTTGTCACGTTATCACCGGAGCTAAGTTTTTTGCCAAAAAAGTAAGACATATGATTTTTTGTAAATATGTTGATAGTTTTTATCGCTTCTAGTAATTTTCAAAGTTAATATTATTTTCGGTTCAATGTTAATAGTTGGTATTATTTTGACATTATATATATATATATATATATATATATATATATATATATATATATATATATATATATATATATATATATATATATATATATATATATATATATATATATATCATTTCGACTTATTAATGTTACTTGTGAAGAAAGGCAAAGACCTTGGAAAGGTTTGGGAACAAAAAAAGGTTATTCATATTTAATCATCTTCTATACGTCATCTAGAAAAAAAAATAGAAAAAAAGAAGAAAAAAGGAAAAAGGATGCAAGACTTGGTGTTTAATCACATCAGTTTCTTCTATAAGCACTCAATTAACCATACTTATCTTCATTCAGATTATACCTTAACACTTTCGTGTGCTAAATCAACCAAGTTTTCATAGAATTAAAACCTATATAACATCACCCAAAATGCAATTTAGAAAACTTCTACGTACTATACTTTTTCCACATTCCATGGACCATATATATATACATATACTATTCCGATTAAAAACAAAAAACTAATACCACCGTAGTATATACAACTTTTTTTGATACATTTATGGATTTGATTCCGGGTTTACGGTACGATCTAACTCGACAATGTTCAATTCGATTTCTTTTTAAATATTTTCTTTCATTGTTATTCATTTGTAAAGCTGGAATTTCGAGATCCAAAATCCAGACTTCAATCGAATTTGTACTCATGGGTCATGCCCGACCTGTCATCCCTGCGGATATCAACCCACGTTATTTTCAATATACGTGACCCGACGAGTTATCTGCTAAATTGTTCTATGGGCTCATCATATTCGACCCGGAATCCGGATTCGGATCCGAACCCTTCACTTACTTGCACCCGACGCCTCCTTTGCCTGACGATGAATTCTCGGGGTTCATTGTTATTGGGATCGTTGGAGTTGGATTCAATATAGTCATTATACTTTTCGCTACAAAACGAGGTCAGATGTTGAATTTGTAAACTTGGTTCATGTGTTTGATTTATTAACTTGTCAATGGAGTCGAGGGGCTGACCTTCCTAGACCAGGTCAAAGTAAATCTGGTAGCCGGTGAACCGATCGTCGACAAGTGTTTGTTGCCGGTGGTTATAGTCGCGGTGGTGAAGGATTGAAATCAGTGTTTTTGTATGACGTGGCAGTGGACACGTGAGTGTAGTTGGATGACATGGAAAATGGGAGATTTGAGTGTATCGTTGTGTTTTAAGGCGGACAGTTCCACATTATTAACGGATATTTATTTATTTATTTAACTTTGTAGATATGTTTGCATACTGCTTCTACTTAAAAACATCTTATAAGTCGATCAATATAATAGGAGAAATAATTCACCGACACAATCATTCATTCGCTCGATCCGAAGACATTGCTATGTGGTCCTATAAAAAAAACGAGTTTCTAGAAGCATCAACAAGTGAGTATCACTAAGTAACGGGGATGGGGATATTTACCAATAAAGGCAGTGGCGGAGCCAAAAGATTTTCGAAGGGGGTACACAAATTTTTTTGAAAAAGTAATTTTGCATATTAATTAACATATTATGTTAAAAATTATATTGAGTTGATTGTATTAATTAAGAGAGAAGCTATAATAAAAACAAAAAGGATGTTTTTGCTGCTCCTAGGACTCGAACTTTGAACCCCAGGCTCCTCCTTCCCACCTTCTACCATATGAGCCAATAGAAAATTATAAATTAGACCCGCATACGTAGTAATAATCCCGCTGCAGGGGGGGCGCAGTTCCCCCCTACCCCCTTGTCTCCGCCCCTGAATAAAGGCTTCCTGAATCATTAACAAATCACTTAAAAATGATAGATAATTTTACTCATTTGATACAAGTGCTTATTGATGAAGGACAAAAGTTAATGATAAAGTCCGACACAAACGGACCGTAGTGTGAGCTCGTGTGCATACGACCACAGTTACATGTTAGGTTCAACTCTAACACATAAGTTCAATGAATTTTTATATTAAAACCAATTCACAATATAAGAAGTAGTAATTCACCAACCCTTATATCCATGTTCCGACATAGACGTTATATCATCCATTCATTGTTGATTTGTTGGTGGTACGTAACTAGGTATCTAGCTAACAAACAAGTCTTTTAAGAAGAGCCAACAAAAGGTCATTCCAAAGATCAATGGGGCCAGACAAGCACCAATGAACACAATCATTATAACCTTTCTTCTTATCACGCCAATACTGACCCGGGTGCCCGTCGGACCTCATCAACATGGCCCATGTAATATCCAAAGCCTCAAACCCTAACCGTAATATTTTCCCTTCTTTCACTCTATCAACCTCTTCCACTTGAGCTTTCCTCACTTCCCACTCCAACCCACCATTACCCTCCTCCACCGGCCTCTACCTCTCACACCGCCCACCCGCCTTCCACATCCCATTCTCGAAATGTGACGGCGACACCGTCCTAACCACAACAATCATACCATTTAAGCTAGGCTAGGCCCATTATTGTAGCTTCCCATTATGTGTCTTAGAGAACTCCTTAGAGCCATTCTTATAGTGAATGCTGGTACGAGGTCTATAGTCGTTGTGTCGTTGCAATAATTGCAACCGAGTAATTGACCCTTTTCGTATAGGAAGTTTTATCGAAAGAACCATTGCGAGTCCGAGACAATGGCGTAGTGAATCGGTTGTTATGATCAGAAGTGTGTTGTGCAAGTCTCGTCGAGTTTGTCGAGGTGGAGATCGTATAAGCCAGTTGGAAGGCCGCTCTCTTTGTGCTTGTCTAAGAACCATGTCTATAGTACCATTAGGGTGAAATTCCTGTATATGGATCAATTATAGAGAACAATAGGGCGAGGTCTACCCTCTAACATGACCGGCCCTCCCCAACCGCCAGCTGTCCACGTCGAAACCCCACCTATCCCTCCGGGAAACCACCCGATAGACAAAGATCCTACGCTGAAGCCACTGGATCACACCAACCTACCACAACACCTTTGGTTTGTGATTCGTTGATCGAATCACGTCGGATGAGGATTTCTTTCCCCTATGGCGTTAGAGGGCCTGTTGTTGCTGAACTTGACCCAAACGTCGTGAATACTCTCGAAGGCATATGGAAGACCGCTGTGATTATCAAAGTCCTAGGTCGGAATGTAGCGTTCCGCCTTTTAAAACAGAGACTATACCAGATATGGAAACCCATGGGTTTGATGACCATTTTGGATCTTCCAAATGGTTACTACGCTGTGCGTTTCGATCAAGAAGATGACTTTCTTAGGGCTCTCACCGACGGCCCCTGGGAAATTTTTGGCAATTATATTACTGTTAGACCTTGGTCAGCGAAATTCAACCCTTTTAACGATACTCTGAGAACTTTATTTATTTGGGCAAGGTTATCTCAACTTCTAGTTAAATTGTATGATGAAGCAGTACTATACGGGTTAGCATAAGCACTTGGAACACCACTGAAGGTCGATTTAATACACTGTACGCAACTAGAGGGAAATTTGCGAGGGTGTGTGTCAAGGTCCAGTTTGATAAACCGTTTATTGGTACAATTCTCGTTACGGATGCTCGTGTCCAAGTGGAGTACTACCACAAAGACATTACCAACACACGATGCAACACGCGCTACGGGTGAGACAACCGACATGGAGAGGAATGCTCAGGAAGTTAAAAGGCCAGAGGAAACATACCTAGGCTCTTGGATGACGGTCGCTAGACGGCCTAGAAAGAAAACCCAAGGCTCTCATTCTGTTGGGACAGACACACCTAAAGCCGGTTCAAACAGGTTCCAAGCTTTGACGGCGATTGAAGAAACCCCGGCTCTGGCAGTACAAGCGGTGACGGATATTGTAACGTCTATTTCGTACGTTACAAAGGAGACAATTATTAATGATGATGGGCCAAAAGTTAATGATGGGATCGTTGAAAAGGTTGACTCGGGAGTTATAGGAGATGTAGTCTTATACGACAAGGCATCATTTAATATGGAGGCTAGGAGTACGCTGAATACAGAGGTGTCACGTGTGGTTGAAAACCCTAAGGAATCTAATCAACCAACTAAAAGGGCCAAAGTTACGTTGTCTTCTACTGTGGGCCAGTCTAGCCATCCAATCTGTCTATCAGCGGAGCCCATAACTTTAGGGGCTACCGTTACCATTTCCAATGAAATTAAGGTTTTGAAACGGAACCATAATCATGAAAACGCTCCCAGTAGAGACGAGTCTCTTACCACTGGGAATAATATTGTTGACACTGAAATGGACGAGGAGAGTCAACTTTCCAATGATGCTCTTAATCCGGATCCTCCCGATGCCAATGGTTCCATGGAGACGGACAGTCCCAGCGATAATGTTCAACTTTTGGCACCAGAGATCACGTCGGGATCTGGTTCCCAATGAGTGGAATCTTTTGGAATTGCAGGAATGCGGGAAATCGGCGTTTCCGCAAGTCCTTGAAGTATATTATCAATCGCCACCATCCGGATTGTTTAGCTATTTTTGAAACAAAAATTTCAGGGCAAGCTGCTCAAGATGAATGTAATAAGATCAACTTCACAGATTGCTACAGGGTCGAAGCTTCCTAATTTGAAGGCGGTATATGGTTATTTTGGAATCAGTCATCAAACAATGTGTTCATCAGACAATCTGAAATCAACTTTGTTTATGCCACTGTTCAGTTCGGCACAGAGACTTTAATTGCGTAGAAGAAGTTGCTGGCCGAGTTTACTTTAAGCAATCAGAAGTTGCCAAGGTAACGTAATTGTGGGAGGTGATTTTAATTGCGTACTTAACTCAGACGAGTGTGGAGGAGTTTGTAAGAATCTGTCTGGGGATTCTTCAACTTTCCAGAGGTGGTTGGACGACTCCCAACTTCTCGATATGGGGTTTAGTGGGCCTTCCTTCACTTGGAACAAAGGCCGTGATGCTAGAAATAGCTAAACAGTCTAAACGACTTGATAAGGTATTGATGAATACTGAGGCCCGGGTGTTTTGGGACTGTGCCTCCATTCGGCATCTTCCTGCATTGACTTTATACCATAATCCTCTTATTTTATAACTCAAGCCAAGGAGTGTTTTCAATAAGAATCGACGACCATTCCGATTCGAAGCTGCATGGTTTCAACACTCAGATTTTAGTAGCATTATTCAGGAGGGATGGGCAAAGGATTCCACGCTTGACCTCTCAAGTGCCCTATCTATTTTGCAAGCTAGACTTATGCGTTGGAACACTGAGAGTTTTGGGCGGATTGATAAAAGGAAGAGGGAATTGTATGATAGACTTCTGCATATTCAGTCCGAGATCGAATCAAATGTTTCCCATTGTTTGATTGACCTACAAGGCCGAGTTACAAGCTGAGTTCGATGATGTATTATCCCAAGAAGAGATGCTTTGGTATCAAAAGTGCAGAGATGATCGTATAGTCAATGGGGATCGCAATACTGCCTTATTTCAAAACTTGTACTACGGTCCGTCGAAGATATAATAGAGTTGAAAGATTGTTGAACGACGATGGTCAGTGGATCTCGGGTAATAATCTCTTGGAACTCAACGCTGTTAGCTATTATAAATCCCTATTTTCTGAGTGCCATTTGAGAAATCCATCCAAAAACTTCATTTGCAATTTTCCCTTGTTATCCAGTATTGAGGTTGATAAGCTGATAATTCCTTTCACGGATGAGGATACCAAGGCAGCCATCATGCAAATGAAACCTTTAAAGGCTCCCGGGAACGATGGATTTCATGCCATTTTCTTTCAAAAGTGTTGGGATACCGTTGGCCCTCAGTTCTCAAATGTGTTTCATCGTTCTTCAATTTGTGAATTATGCCCAGTGGTCTTAATGACACCCTATTAGCACTTATTCCTAAGTGCAATGGTCCCGACCATATCTCAAAATTTAGGCCCATAGGCCTATGCAATGTTGTTTATAAACTCATATCCAAGCTCATGGTCACTAGGCTTCAGCCGGTTATGGAAAGAGTCGTTAGCCCGTTTCAAAGTAGCTTCATATCCAGAAGAGTTATTGATGACAACGTTATTCTAGTTCAGGAGCTGGTGCACTCTCTCTTGAAAAGGAAGAGAGGGAGAAAATGGATGGTTTTCAAAATCGACCTCGAAAAAGCTTATGATAAGCTTAGTTGGGATTTCATAGAGGAGACTATCACTCTCCTCGGTTTGCCGGGACTATGGGTTAGTAGAATAATGTCGTGTGTAAGGGCAGCCAACATGAACGTTATTTGGAACAGCGAGATTTCTGAAAGTTTCCAACCGTCCAGAGGTGTGAGAGAAGGAGATCCTTTATCTCCGTATCTCTTTGTTCTGTGCCTTGAACGACTCATTCATAAAATCGACTCGCTTGTGGAGCGGGGCATGTGGAAGCCACTTACTTTGAAACAAAACTGTCCAAAAATCTCTCACGTGTTTTTTGTAGATGACATCGTTCTTTTTTCTGAGGCCTCAACGAGCCAGGTGAAATGCATAAGGGATTGTCTCCAATAGTTTTGTGAGGCGTCTAGCTTGAAAGTAAGTCTTACCGAGTCACATATGTGCGTTTCCCCGAATGTTGTGGGTCATCTGAGAAGCAAGATTCATGAAGAGGCTGACCTCAACATCAAGAACTCTTTTGGGAAATATCTTGGAGTATCTATTGTTTCCCATAGGCCTTCGAAGGAAGACTTCTCCTACAATATTGAATCTGAAACTTGGCTCATGGAGGGTAGGATGCTTAATCTGGCCGGGAGAGCTACCTTGATTAAGTCGGCCCTTCTTTCCATCCCGGTGCACGTTATGGGCTTCATGAGGATCCCTAGATCGGTCTGTTCGAAAATCGATCGAATTTGTCATAATTTTTTGTGGAAAGGTTCTGACCCGTCCCATAAACTCCATCTCGTTTCTTGGGAGGAGGTGTGTAAACCACGACAGGTTGGTGGCCTTGGTATTCATTGTGCTTCACACCTCAACCTTCTTTCTATTGGGAAGCTCGTCTAGAGACTTCTTCATGGCAGCGTTAAACCATGGACTAGGGTGTTGGCATCTAAATACGGTCTCAATGGGGCTAGTGAGTTTTTAGATGTTTTTGTGTACAAGCAAGGGTCTCACATTTTCAAGGGGTTTATATAGGCTAGAGAGAAGCTACTTCGGAGCGGGTTTCGTTGGGCTGTTTAGGGCGGGAACGAGACCAACTTCTAGACCGATAGTTGGTGTGATAATTATCCCTTGATCAATGAGGTACACTCGATTCCGGAGGACCCACCTTGGTCTGTGAATGTACGTGACTATTGGAAGCCGGGTGAGGGTTGGGATTGGTCCAGGTTATCTCACATTCTACCAATGACGACTTTATTAAAAGTGGCAAATTAGGTGCTTTGTGATACCGATGAATTTCCAGATTGTATCTTCTGGAGTCATGAAAACGACGGGATTTATTCCATGTCCACAACCTTTGCGTCTTTACATTCTTGCTCTTTTGCCGATAGTCACACTATTGATTCCTTCACCGCGATCTGGAAGTTGAAGGTACCGAAGAAGGTACGTATGTTTCTCTGGCTTTGGGTCCGGGGTTGTCTAATGACGATTGTTGAACGGAAGAGAAGACACTTTACATTGGATGATCTATGCCCTCTATGCAATGCTGAACCGGAAAATCTCATGCATGCTTTCCGGGATTGCAAGGAAGTCTCACCCATCTGGGGTGGCCTTATACATGTTGATCACGCCGCTCCGTTCTTTGCTTTGGAGGGTAACATGTGGCTCTTCTATAATCTTTCTTCCATTGTACTGCACTGTCATCAAACTAGCTAGGCATGTTGGTTCGCCACCACTCTTTAGTCCTGTTGGCGTTAGAGAAACGATATCATATTCAGGAAAGTTTCTCCACCTCCTAACATGATAATTCATATTGCAGACACTGTCAAATTTATTTCATCAACTTGGAAGAATGCCAGCACGGTCCATAATGTCTGTGCCAAGGAGTTAGTACATGTTGCTTGGCGCCTTCCTTTTTCGGGCAATGTAAAAATTAATTCTGACGGAGCTACCTTTTCCTCCAAAAACTGGTCTACTGCTGGGGGGGGGGGGTATCCATGATCAGCACGGCCAATGGGTGAAAGGCTACGGCATCAAGCTTGGTCTTTGCTCGGTCCCTGCGGCGGAGCTCTGAGGTCTTTTAGCTAGTTTAAAACTAGCATGGGAGCTTGGGTTTCGTAGCATTGAGATTGAGGTCGATGCTGAACTGATTGTTAATCTGGTTAAGAGGGATCTACCCCGTACACATCCTCTTTATAGTCTGGTTGCAAAATGCCAAGGCTTCATTCGTAGAGATTGGTCGTGCCAATTTCGACATATCTTCCGCGAAGCTAATTCCTCGGAGGATTTTATTACCTCCTACGTTGTAGGCTTTCCCTTTGGTTATTATGTACTTGACGACCCGCCTATGGGTTTATTGCCTTTGCTGAACAATGACGCTCGAGGAGTTGCGACTCCTAGAGTCGTTCCTATTTAAGTTTCTTTTTTAATAAATCGGGTTTTCACCCGTCTTTCCAACCAAAAAAAAAATGAATCAATTATAGATGTCTATAAAATACTTAAAAGCTATAAATATACATAACACTTGTTGCAATTTAAAAATTATATTTATAAACGTATTGTTTTATTTCCTTTTTATTTATTTTTTTTTCTTTTCCAAATTCAATGGACCTCACTCTACACATTACTCCTAGACTTAAATGTGTATGAAGTTCATGAACACTTGTACCTTACTTATTGGTTGATACATAAACATTATAACATACTTTTTAAACAAAATTCGTAAAGGTACGAACAATGAACTAGTAAGTCTAATAAAAGTTATTCGAAGATGTTAATCGATCGATTAGAATTTCCGTGTATTAATATGTCAATTTTATTTGAAATAATATGGAATGTATTAGTTTGTTTCCTTTTCTAAAGATTTTGTATTTGAAATAATATGGAAAATATTAGTGTAGGAATATTATTTGTTTCCTTCTTAAATTTTTAGACGATGTTAAAGGTTTTACAGTGTAATTCGCATTTTACTTGATAATTTCTTAATTTACTTATATACTTGTATAATTCCGAACAAAAAAATTATGTAAGAGAGAACTTTTGAACGAGACAAGTTGGAAAGAACAATTTGTCTGTTTTGTTATATTTAAATAATATTTATGATTTTTCAAAATGGTTTTATTTATGAAATGTTTTTTGATAGTTATTTTCTTGTAATAAATTGTGGTTAAACGGTAAAAAGTGCAATTTAGCTTGGACAAAGGAATATTTCAGTGGTTTTCAATCACTGATAAAAATTTCAGCTTTTTTACTGATAAAGTAAAAATATTAAGTGAAATAGTCTGTCACATTTCCTGTTTCTCCTCTTCTTGTCTCTCTTCCAATTGCT
Source organism: Fagopyrum tataricum (assembly GCA_002319775.1). Classification (NCBI taxonomy): domain Eukaryota; kingdom Viridiplantae; phylum Streptophyta; class Magnoliopsida; order Caryophyllales; family Polygonaceae; genus Fagopyrum; species Fagopyrum tataricum. The sequence goes on along the minus strand of CM008284.1, from coordinate 25,290,263 downwards.
CTAATTGCTGTATGACTTTCCTATCCAACCGTTATTTGTCAATTTAGACCTGTATAAAAAATATGTTTTTGTCTTGGGATAATTTTATTTATATTTTAATTTTAATTTTTTTATTATGAATATAACGGTCTTAGCGAGCAGGATGAAGAAGTTGAATGTCCGTATCCCGATCCGGATGTTGGGAAGGGACCGGGATTTGTGACCATCGTGTGTAGTAGCGGTACAATACAACTGTATCCAATGATGATATTCTTCTTGGGACATAGGTTCTATATCTCCAAGGACTTCCGCTTGGAGTTGCTTTGAATCATCTTTGTTAACAATGAATTCATGACGAGAGCAACTTGGAACACGTAAACGAACAATCTTTCAAAGTCAAATTCAGTGTATTCATAGAAATTCAACAAAAAAAAAAAAACAAGAATAAAAGTTGAATCATAAAGTCAAATGAATTGACGAAAAACCTAGCATCAAATTAAACCTAAAAGTCGCCATATCCGCGGCCAAATCTGCTATTGTATTCCGGCATAGCAACTATACTGCCGATTCCATCATCGTTATCGTTCCCCATGAAACGTTGTCCACACTGGTACAAATTTTGATTCTGCTGTTGATGATGGAATTGCATACCATCGTTTCCAGGAGGAGGGAGAGAGATAAAACCAGGTGGAAAGTAATTACCTTCCATGCCTCCTTGAAACATCGGATGCTCTACAATTTCGTTCTTCATGGGAACCACAGCAGCCTTGGATCGTTCAAGATCCAGATACGAAATCCTCCCTTCAACATTGCATCTAAATTGCTCTAATGAACCAGCAAATTGCCCCAATTCATCAAACCCTAATTCCTCAATCGGTCTTTCCCACCAAAACATTTTCTCATCTTCAATCGGATTACTCTCCAAGACATTGCTCTCGTATTTGGACCCCGAAGGTCCGGCGATTGCGTTCGACGGATGAGAGGAGGAAGCGACGGAGCCATTGATGTAGCGATGGATGACAGCATCCGGACTCGGATGACCAAACGAAAACACTTTCCCCGCCTCCGAGAAGGTGACGACGGCGACGCTGGCCCCGCACAAGATGCATAGTTCGCTTGCTTTCCGGAAAAGCCCCTTTCGACGCTTCGAGAAAGTAACGTGTTTCTTGTTCTTGTTCTCGATCTTCTCGATAGGTATCTTTCTCCTTCCCTTGGTCTGCTTCACTTTCGTTTCTGCTTTCTGTATCAGATTCAAACTCGACGTTGCATCTCCTGCGGAATTTCAAGAATTTGAACAACATTATCTTCCATTAACGGTTCAATTAAGAGCAATTAATGTAGTAAATAAGTACAATTAAGGAGATTTAATACCGTCTAAGGCAAGGTTGGACGGATTCGTAGGTTGAGAGAGTTGTAATTGTGCTTCCATGGCAAATAGATGTTTTTTTTTTGGTGGCAATAGATGTTTGAAGATGATAATCGATCAATTATAATTATCATGTATTAATATGTCAGTAGTTTCCTTTTTCTAACGATTATGTATTTGAAATAATATGGAAAGTATTAGTATAGAAATATTATTTGTTTCCTTTTTAAATTTAGAAGATTTTAAAGGTTTTATAATGTAATTCGTATTTTACCTGATAATTTCTTAATTTATTCCGTTGGATCAAAACAATATAAATTATTATACCTGTATAATTCCGAACAAAAAATTTATATAAGAGAATTTTTGTACGAGAAGAGTTAGAAACGTTTTGTTATATTTAAATAATATTTATGATTTTTCAAAATGGTTTTATTTATGAAATAATTTTGACAGTTATTTTCTTGTAAGAAATTGTGGTTAAACAGTAAAACAAGTGTAATTTAGCTTGGGCAGAGGAATATTTTAGTTTTTTACACTGATAAATATTTCAGTTTTTTTTACTGATAAAGTAAAGAATATTTAGTGAAATAGTCCAACCACACCCACCCCATTCTAACACTAAATTCAATCCAATTGTAAAAAAATATTAATTGAAATAGTCCACCCCACCTTCCCATTCTAACACTAAATTCAATCCATTATCTTACCAATGATTTAATACAAAATGACCTTAAGTGTTAAACGGTTTCAATACTATTGTTGTACTAATCTTTTGAAATTTTTTGTTTTTGTTTTTTATTTATGTTGCCATATTGACTACCTTGATATGATAAATGGTTTCATCAAACTAATTTAAACAAAATGCTAATATAAAGAACCTATTTTATTAAAAATAAAATAATATAAATATCAGGAAAAAAAATAATACCACTTTAAAATTACCGACAAAGATATCAATTATCAACATTTATCCAAAATGATATGATTGTTTTCTTGGAATGGAAAATTTTTTTCAGGATTAATGTTACAAGTAATTTCAGCATCCCCAACAATATCTCTATTTTAGAGAATTTTGGATTTTTTAAGAATGTAAGCCTTATTTTTGGACCCAACAAATTCTCTATTCAATTCTCCAAAATAGAGAATGAGGGTGAGAAATAGAGTTGGTTCCCTAAATTTGGAGAATTCCCCAAAAATTTTGCAGCACTTCTATTTCACATCCCCATGTCAAAAAAAAAATACTAGAATAATTAATTATTTTAAATGTGTTTAAAGTCTCTAAAATGGAAAAACTATTGGGTCTGATGTAAAAATAATTTAGAGATTATTACTTTTGTTTTCCTATTTTGAAGAATGGTTTAGGGGTTCTCTTGGAAATGCTTATGAGTTAAAAAAGACTAACTCTATGGACTTCTTTAAATTTTACAAAAAAATAAAATAAAAAAAATTCTATTACCATCTTTTAATATGTTAAAAACTAAATTAAGTTCATCTTATTAAAAAAAACATTTTAAATATTCGATTTTTGTTTCAAAATTTTTCTTTCGGATTTATTCCAGAAGTTTATAAATGAACCAAAAAAAATTCTTTTTTTTGTTTTTAATTTTTCGAAAAACATTAAATCAATTTTTTTTAATTTGATCTTATGAAATGGTTTTTTCCCGGTATTCCCCTAGCTAGATTAGGCCATGCACGAAAAAAAGCCCAAAGTAAACAATCATATTGAGTTTGATATTAATGGGCTGGACCCGATCAATTTTATTTTTCTTGAGAGAAAAGAAATTTGTAGGTGCATGATTTGAGCTACGAACTTGGAAAGGGATGAATTATTATCTTTGATAAAACCTCTAGCGTGGGATTACAGACTTTGAACTGAAGAATGAAGCAAAAAATAAGCTAGCTAAGAAAACCCTATGACGCTCCAACCGCCGTCTCCACCTCCTCCTATTTCCTTGATCCGAGGAAGAAGAATCCAAAACGCCGTTTTCAACAAGCCTGGATATCACATTCTCTGTTTGAGGACCTTCTCAAGCATAACTGGGACAATACCACACCACTGCTGACGGCCCTTCATGCCCTTAGTTCCATTTGAGTATGTTCAAAAAGAGATGGAGACTAATCTTGCACATGGAATGATTGATTTGAGCAATAAATTATAAGAGGAGCTTGAGGAGGTCTTGGATGAGGAAGAGATAATTAATACCAGCTTTTTTCACACTTGAACCACTATTGAAAGACGTCGCAACCGGGTGGAGGTCATAAAAAACAAGGACGGAAACTGGATCTCGAACCCATCGGATGTTAAGAGTGAAGCTCCCACAGATAATACTCAGGTTTGCACAAACTTTTCTCCAACCGCCTTTCCTCAGGAGGACGCTCGGGATTTGGAGAAATTGGTTGAACCGATCCTACCCATTGACATCATAAAAGCGGTTAAATCAATGGGGCTTCGAAGGCACCCGTACCGGATGACTTCCAACCTATCTTGTGTTGGGATGTTGTCGGCGAGTCTCTCACCAATTTCATCACTGATTTTTGGTTCTTCTCCCCACCATGCCGGGGTATGTTATGACCACTAGGGTTGTTCACCGGTCCGGACCTGAACCGGACCGGAACAGGGAGGACCGGATGGACCGAAATTTTTTTAAAAAATTTTTTTTCACATTTTTTCGCATCAAGCCTATTGCGGACCGGACCGAGAGTTAATTAATTAATTTTAATATTTTATTTCACTAAAATTTTAATTAAATTTTTTTTTTCAAAATTTTTTTTTTCAAAAAAAATATCAGTCCGGACCGGACCGGTTGTGGACCGGAATTCTTGGACCGAAGACCGGACCTGTTTGTTCCGGTCCGGTCCGAAACTCGGACCGGACCGGAAAATACACATTCCTAATGATCACTATGAAATCCCAGCGGCCTTCATTAACAATTTTGAATCTATATACAATAGCTTGTTGTGGAGCGGGAGCGATAGGTCCCTAATTATGTGTTATAATAAGACAATAAATCTAGGTATACTAATACAATGGGCCAGGGGAAATATATTTTGGGCCCATGGATTAATGGGCCCGGGGCGACATGGGGTGCGGGGGGCTTCGCCCCCCGCGGAGGATTTTATCTATTTATAGAATCCTATCTATTTATAAGGAATTCTATCTATTTGTAGGATTCTATTATTTATAGGACTCTATCTATTAATAGAGGATTCTATCTATTTATGGTTATAAATAGATAGGTGTAGGGTTGTATTCATTATCCACCAAAGTATATTGAAAACCCTAGCTGCAAGGTTTGTGCAGCAAAACCACAAAGCGTTTTGTCTTCTCTTCTTCTCTATATTTCTGAAGTAACTCGTTGAAAGATCACAACAATTGGTATCAAGAGCAAGGTTGTCGATGAGTTCCGTTGCAAAATTTGAGGTTCCGCAATTCAACGGAACTGGAAACTTCGGTCTTTGGCAGCGACGAGTTAAGGATCTGCTAACGCAACAGGGGATGTTGAAGGCGTTGAAGGAGGCAAAACCGGAGTCGTTGAAAGACGACGAATGGGAGGAGATGCAGGAGAAGGCAGCGTCGGTCATTCGGCTTTGTTTGGCAGACGAGGTAATATACCACGTTATTGATCTCAAATCTTGTCAAGAGATTTGGACTCAATTGGAGAAACGATATATGTCAAAATCTTTATCTAGCAAATTGTATCTCAAACAAAAATTGTATGGGTTGAAAATGGTGGAAGGTTCTGACTTGGTAAAACACGTGAATATTTTCAATCAAATTATTGGGGATTTGGCTCGGGTGGATGTAAAACTTGGAGATGAAGATAAAGCTATGATTTTGCTATGTTCTCTACCCTCTTCATATGAGAATCTGGTGATGACGTTGACGTGTGAGAAAGACGAGATAAGTCTTGATACGGTGTCAACAGCGTTTCTTTCACAAGCCGAATGACGACAACATACCAGTGAGAGTTCTCAAAGCGAAGGGTTGTATGTTAGAAGCAACCAGGATAGAGGGAGGACGAAAGAGAAGCAAGAAGGAAGCAACAAGCAATCTAGGTCTAAGTCCAAGGGTAAAAAGCCAGTAACTTGTTACTTCTGCAAGGAGGAGGGTCACTTCAAACGTGATTGTCCTGCCAGGAAGAAGAAGTACGAAGATAAGAAGTCAGAGGAATCTTCAAGATCAGCAAACGTGGTGCAGAAAGATGACTCAGATGGTGCAGATTCTGATATGCTCTCTGTGACGTCAGGCAACTACTCAGATGTATGGATCATGGATACGGGATGCTCGTTTCACATGACTCCGAATAGAGATTGGTTTGAGACGTACAAGTCTGGAACTTTTGGCTCCGTCCGATTAGGAGACAACAAGGCTTGTGATGTTGTTGGCATTGGGCAGATAAAGGTGAGGATGCACGATGGTGTGATTCGAACATTGATTGATGTGCGTCACATTCCAACTCTAAAGAAAAATCTGATTTCCTTGGGGACTTTACATGTAAAAGGGTTCTGTTTTAAAACAGAAAAGGAATGTGTAAAGGTGAGCAAGGGGGCAATGACAGTTATGAAGGGGCAGATTACATCGGGTAATATCTACCGGTTGGTAGGGAGTACCGTTGTAGGTGGAGTTGCAGCCGTGGCTTCTGAGACAGATTACACAACTCTGTGGCATATGCGCCTGGGTCACATTGGCGAAAGGGGGATGATTGAGCTTCACAAGCGAGGTCTCCTGGATGGTGTGAAGAGTTGTAAGATCGACTTCTGCAAGTTTTGCGTGATGGGAAAACAATCCAAGGTGTCTTTTAAGACAGGTCAGCACAACACAGGTGGAATTCTTGATTATGTGCATTCTGATGTGTGGGGACCAACTCAGGTGTCGTCCCTAGGAGGATCTAGGTATTACGTCACTTTCATTGATGATTATTCAAGGAAGGTCTGGGTGTATTTTCTAAAGTATAAATTTGAAGTCTTCAGCAAGTTCAAGCTATGGAAGGCGGAAGTGGAAAATCAAACAGGGAGGAAAGTGAAGTATTTGAGATCTGATAATGGGACAGAGTACACGGATTCTCAGTTTCAGAGTTTTTGTGGTGAGCATGGCATTCAGAGACATTATACAGTGTGGAAGACACCACAACAGAATGGTGTTTCTGAGAGGATGAATCGGTCCATTGCAGAAAAAGCGCGGTGTCTTAGATTGAATGCAGGGCTTCCAAAGCAATTCTGGGCAGAGGCAGTGAGCATGGCGGTCTATTTGATAAATAGATCACCCCGGACTTCTCTTGACGGGAAGGTTTCAGAGGAGGTATGGACTGGTTCTGATTTAGACTTATCAAATTTGAAGATTTTTGGCAGTCCAGCATATGTGTTGATTCCAGGTGATGAGCGAACAAAGCTGGATGCAAAGTCTAAGAAGTGCATTTTTCTGGGTTATGAGAAAGGTGTGAAGGGTTTCAAGTTTTGGGATCCTGTTGCAAAGAAACGGATGATCAGTCGAGATGCTGTATTTGATGAGCAGACAATGCTTCTACATGCCAAGGAAGTTGGGAAACCTGCAGTTACAGAGACTGAATCCAGATCAGCAGTGGAGGTGGAGCTTTCAGATTCTAGCACACCTACACCAACAAGTGGTGAGCATGATGTAGATCAACAACAAGTTGAGAGTCTTGTTTCTGGCAGAAGCAGACGCATCACAAGGGCCCCTATAAGATATGATTTTGAGGAGATGGTTAATTATGCTCTAGTCATTGGCACAGATGATCCATCCAACTTTCGAGAGGCTACTCATAGTCAGGAGAAAGAAGGATGGGTAGGTGCTATGACTGAGGAGATGGAATCTCTCCATAAGAACAGGACGTGGGAGCTGGTTCCTCTTCCAGCAGGTAAGAGGGCAATAGGATGCAAATGGGTGTTCAAGAAGAAACAAGGCATCTCAGAGAAAGAAGGCATAAGGTACAACGCACGACTAGTAGCAAAGGGTTACTCACAGAAGAAGGGGATTGATTATGACGAAATTTTTTCTCCTGTGGTCCGACACACGTCTATCAGATTGGTGTTGGCATTGGTAGCTAGCTGGGATTTGCATCTGGAGCAGATGGATGTGAAAACAGCTTTCCTTCATGGTGATTTGGAGGAGGAAATCTACATGGAGCAACCAGAGGGTTTTGTCCAGCCGGAAGAGGAGAAACTTGTATGCAAGTTGACAAAGTCATTGTATGGTCTGAAGCAGGCTCCTAGGCAATGGTACAAGAAGTTTGACTCTTACATGCTTCGGATAGGCTACCAGAGATGTGAGTATGATTGTTGTGTTTATGTGAAATATTTGGATGATGGATCACCCTTATACTTGCTATTATATGTTGATGACATGCTGATTGCTGGAAAGAATATTGATGATGTTGTTGAGTTGAAAACCTTGTTGAACAAGGAATTTGACATGAAGGATCTTGGTGTTGCAAATAAGATCCTTGGTATGGAGATTCGCAGGGAGAGAAGTTCTGGGAGGTTATGGTTATCTCAGAAGACTTACATTGAGAAAGTGCTTGATAGATTCGATATGGCTAACTCCAAATCTGTCAGCACTCCTCTAGCGAATCACTTCAAGCTCTCCTCAGCTCAGTGTCCGAAGTCTGATGGAGAAATCAAAGATATGTCCAAAGTTCCTTATGCAAGTGCAGTTGGTTGCTTGATGTATGCTATGGTGTGTACAAGACCTGATTTGGCCCAAGCTGTTAGCCAAGTGAGCAAGTATATGTCTAATCCTGGGAGAGAACACTGGGCGGCCGTCAAGTGGATACTCAAGTATTTGAGGGGTACTGCTGACCGTGGAATTATGTTTGGTGGCCAGGAAGGAGATCCTTCAGTTGTAGGGTATGTTGATTCAGACTATACCGGTGATCTTGACAACCGGAGGTCCACTACAGGATATGTCTTTACTCTTGCTGGAGGGCCTATGTTGGAGATCAGTTTTGCAGTCTATAGTAGCCTTGTCTACAACTGAAGCAGAGTACATGGCTTTAGCAGAGGCAGCTAAGGAGGCTCTGTGGATTAAAGGAATTGTGGAAGAACTGAGTGTTGAACAAGGTGGAGTTGAGGTACATTTTGATAGTCAGAGTGCTATATATCTAGCTAAGAATCAGGTGTACCATGCTCGGACTAAACATATTGATGTGAGATTTCACAAGATTAGAGAGCTAGTAGCTTCTGGTGAGATCATCCTGGAGAAGGTACACACTTCTCAAAATGCAGCTGATATGATGACCAAACCGGTTACCGCAGACAAATTCAAGCATTGCTTGGATTTGGTTCATGTCACTCGTTGTTAGATGAGTGAGAAAGCCCCCTGTCAAGAGAAACAAGGAGGATTTGACGACAAGATCCTGGAGTTGTATATGTGTTTCCAAATTTTTGTTTTAGATTATGTTGTCTAGGTGGAGATTGTTATAATAAGACAATAAATCTAGGTATACTGATACAATGGGCCAAGGGAAATATATTTTGGGCCCATGGATTAATGGGCCCGGGGCGACAGGGGGTGCGGGGGGCTTCGCCCCCCGCGGAGGATTTTATCTATTTATAGAATCGATTGTTATAATAAGACAATAAATCTAGGTATACTGATACAATGGGCCAGGGAAATATATTTTGGGCCCATGAATTAATGGGCCCGGGGCGACAGGGGGTGCGGGGGGCTTCGCCCCCGCGGAGGATTTTATCTATTTATAGAATCCTATCTATTTATAAGGAAATCTATCTATTTGTAGGATTCTATTATTTATAGGACTCTATCTATTAATAGAGGATTCTATCTATTTATGGTTATAAATAGATAGGTGTAGGGTTGTATTCATTATCCACCAAAGTATATTGAAAACCCTAGCTGCAAGGTTTGTGCAGCAAAACCACAAAGCGTTTTGTCTTCTCTTCTTCTCTATATTTCTGAAGTAACTCGTTGAAAGATCACAACAATATGCATATCGTGTCTTGGGATCAAATGTGCTTGTAAACACGGGCGGGCCGGTCCGTCAGCCCGCCCGTGTTTACACGCGGGCGGGCATGGGCCTTGCTGGAGGCCTGTTCAAGGCGGGCCGGGCCGGGCATTTCGGGAAAGATTTTTGATTTGGCCTGGCCCGAGCCCGGATTTGTTCAGGTCTAATCTTGGCTTTCCAAATGTAAAGTTTCAGACCGATTTCTAGGTGCTTGAGGGCCTTCTTCTTAATGGCGTTACACGCTCCATCCACCATGCACTAGTGTATTTCCCGTGCACTGCACGGGACGTGACTTAATAGTTATTCAAAATATTTGTATGATAAAATAATCTTCTATATAATTTAATATTAGTTATTCATTATAAATTTAACTATCCTTTATCATACATATAATACAATAACAAATTCAAGTTATATTTATAACTATAACATATTAAATTGTACATATTGTGGTTCTAAACATATAAATCATTTAGTTTAGACCAACGATCTAGTTTAGTTTGAAAATAAAATTTTTAAAATTAATATTAGAAAAAGACTAACTAATTGTTTCTTATAATTTGTTGGGGATATGAAAGTTTATTTAAAACCAATTTAAGATTTACTTTTTATAATTTTTTGGGGGGCTTCGATAAACGTGGGTGCGACACGTGGCAAGGAAGGGCTCTCCTTTAATATTTATATAAGATATAAGATAAGATAAGATGTGTGTATGTATGTATCTATGTATGTATGTGTGTATATGTGTGTGTATGTATGTATGTATGTATGTATGTATGTATGTATGTGTCTGTATGTGTGTATGTATGTGTGTATGCGTGTATGATAGAATATTATATTAGTAAAACTCCATCGGGATTAGATCGGTAAATTTAGAATTTTTTTATTAATTTAAATATAATAAATTTATGGGATCTTGAAGAGATATATTAGAAGTGATTACGCCAAACTATGTTCAAGATGAATTTAATGAGATAATTATGTTAATCGAGATTGACTCAATAAATTTAGATTTTTTTTAATTGAAGTAGCTAAAAAAAATTTGTATCCTAATCACAACATTTTTTTTAATAAAATAAAATAAAATAAAATGTTAATTTATAAAAGATTTGAAAGATCTTCATTCACTTCACCAAATCATGATTGAACAAAATTATTACTTTCAGTGTACAAAGAATATATTTGTTAGAAAAAAATTTAATAAAAAGAATATCTAGTCTTGACATGTAACAAAATTATCATAATCATTATTCATATTCATATGAAATGCTTATGGTGCATTTATATTTGATAATCATGACACCTTGATATTAGATTCAAGTTGTGTTATGCTCGCTATCTCTGTTAGATCCATGTTCAATAAAATTCATTATGTGACGGAGGTGAAGTTATGTTAGGTACGTGTCAACACCTTGCTAGCTATTTAAGATGGTAAAATTGGAAAATAAAAATTCAAAATAATGATAAAATAAAATTTATTTTAGAATATGGTTCGAAAAAAAACTAATTCCGAGAATAGAAAAGAGGTTCGGATGCGAGTCGCAGTCTGAAACTGCTAGTTTAAGAAAAAATCGTAAACTCTCAGTTTCAACCGGCTGTTTATATTTTTTAATATTTTTATTAAGAACTCACCGTTTGAGACGACGAGTTCTCTTATTTTTTTTTATAAAAAAATTAAGTTTGTAAATATTAAAAAAAAATGAAAAACAAAAGCAACCGGTTAAAACGGCGATTTATTCATAAACTCGCAGTTTCAGACTGCGACTCTCAACCGAACCTCAACTTCCTTCCTATTTCGAAATTAGTTTTTTTCTAAACTCATGTTCAGAAATAATTTTCATTTTATCATTATTTTGAAAAAAAATCCGGTAAAATTAGATTCTTACAAAATGTTAGATGGGTACTATAATGAGAAGAAACTTGATATTTAATTGTTCTATACATGATAGTAATGGTACATATTAGGGAAGTAATTAGAAATGGGTAGTCCTCATTAACAGTGTTAAGATGAGGGAATCTGTTATATTGCCTCACTTGAGATTAACATGAACAAAACCTCTAGTCACATGAGGCTAGAACAAACCTATAATCTATCGGTGAATTTGTTATGTAACCTAAACTCATAATAATTAGTTAGTGGGTGTATTTTAATAATAAATAAATAAGTATATAGTATTTTTATTAATGAATGGACTAATTTATCCTTTTTTAAAATATCAACTTTCTTTAATATGTTATAATATTTTATATTTAATTATTTTTTTTGAAAATTATTTATATACATTAATTATGATTTTGTATGACTATATTCGTTTATTAATTTTTCATGATAAAAATTATAAAATAAATTTATTCACAAAAATAATAAAGTTACAAGAATAATAAAGTTACAAACGTCTTAATTAGGATACAATTTATTATATTGATAAGTATAAATAAGTCTTTTATATTTTATTAGGCTATTTACTAACTAATATATAAGAGATATTTATTAATTCATATTAGTGAAATAAGACACTTTATCCAATTCTCTTAATTATAATCTATTATATTTACTAATTTTGTCAACTCTTAAGCTATAACAGGATCAAGAAAACTCAGTTTTTGGAATCATATAAGAATACGATACTTTTAATAAATAAATAGGGTCACCTCGTAAAATTTGAACATAAGTGATTCATAATAAGGATCTTCCACATAAATAATTATTAACTTTCAATATAAATTGTCTTAATTTTGTTTTGAAATTAGCATAAACCTAATCTCTAATCCTTTATTAACTCAAAGATTGCTTAATTATCTGGCAAAATCCCAAATTCAAAGATCAACCACCATCTTCCACATTGAAGACAGCGGGAGAGAATAAGATGAAGGCAATATCGCAATCACCATTCATGCTGTCTACCAACCCCAATCACTTCAACTAACGTGTAGCCCCAGGCCCCCAACCAACACATGCCCAGAGGCATCACGAAAACTTTATTGTTACCATAAATATGCTGCAATTACTTCCTCGTATTAAAGAAAATAACGGGTCTAGTCGGTGAACTATGCTTTGAAATCCATACGATTTATGTTCTTTTCTTTTTTTATTATTTTAAATGACGATTTATGTTCATTTCATTGTTGATATGTATTGAATGTCAAGTATCGTAGAGTCGGTTACTGGTTGCGGGAGACTCGTCTAATCCGGCTTAAAATGCATAATTTGGATCACTCGTCATCTTTTTAGATCTTTGTACGTTGTCCAGTATGATACTTCAGTGAGAATTAAGTATTATCCTTGAATTACTATATACTGTTTTGTTATTTTTGTGTACAAATTATCTTTAAATTATGTCGGGTTAAATAGCTGTACGTTCTTTTCTCATATTTGGCAAAACAGTATAAACCCCGGAGAAAAGATTTGTACATAAGAGGTGGGCCATCGCTGACTCGCTGTCGTCCATTTTTGTTATTAATGTAATTTTGTTGTGTCGTTTTCTATATTAAGTTATTCTTTGTTGGAACCAATAATTTAGGCCTGAAAATAATTAAAGGTCCTCTCGTGATATACGTGGGTGCGTGTCTCCTACACCAAACAACTAAGATATTTCATATCTTTAAAACTTGATATATATTATATACAATACAATAGCTCCATATAATCTCATAAGCTACCATCTTTGGCTTCCAGATTCTCCTAAATCCAACTTCCACCCGCACAAAATATGGATTTGATACCGGGTTTAACCGACGATCTGGCCCGTGAGTGTTTAATTCGGATCCCTCTCAAATCCTCCCGTTCAGTCTCTTCTGTTTGCAAAGCTTGGGATCTTGAGATCCGAAGCCCGCACTACCACCATCGTCGTAAACTCTCGGGTCAAACTCGACCCGTTTTTATCCTCGCCAAGATCCACCGGGTTTATTCTCACGACACGGCATCTAAAAATTCTCCAAGCATCCCACTATCTTATCTCCTCACCTTCTTCGACCCGGAAGCCCGATCATGGACCCGGTTACCCCTAGGACCCGGTTTGCCCGATGAGTACTTGGGATTATGTGGGGTTATAGGAGTCGGGTCAAAGGTTATTGTTATAGGTGTTGTGTGGAACCAAGGATCTGGGCCGGTAAATACAGTCCACGTGTTTGACTTTTTGACTAGTCAATGGTATTGTGGGTCCAACACTAGACCGGGCCGGGTTCGTTTCGGGCTTGCTGGAGATCCTATTCGCGGACGAGTATTGATTGCTGGTGGTTATGGTGATCAGAAGCGAGCACTGAAATCCGCTATAATGTATGACGTGGAAAATGACAGATGGACACACCTGAATGAAATGAAGACGGAAAGAGACGAATGCAACGTGGTATGCCACGCTGGCAAGTTACATGCTATTAGTTCAAGGAGCGCTGAGTCACTAGATTTGGACACGTTGGAGTGGGGCCCGGTGGACAATCAGTTCTTAGACGATTCCATGAGGGATAAATCTTGGGTGGTGACGGGGAATTACAATGGGGAGTTGTACTATATGGGGCTCAACGTGGCAGTTCGACGTGGCAGTGGTGAAAGGTGGCAGGTGATCACAAAGGTACCTGATGAGCTACAATACAGAAAATGTGTAATGACGTGGCAAGATAAATTTGTAGTGATCGGGGGACAAGTGTTTTGTGGGCCACACAAGACTTACGTGTTTGATATGAAGAGCCGTGAATGGAGTATGGAAGATTTGCCGACGGAATTTTCGAATGATGCTTTTGTATTGGGCTGTGGAATGGAGTTGTAAATGGGATTCATGCTGCTTCATTAAAATATTTTCTTTATTTATGAAATATTAACATTGATTTATTTGTTATCAATACATGTGGCTCGCGTACTTTGTCAATCGATTACAAAAATTTAATTCGGTTATTAATATGGTACATGTTAGTGTGAAGTTTCGAGAATAAAATAAAAAATGAATTATATACGCAAACATTTAATTAAAAACATCCACAAAATGCGTAAAATTATCGCTATTTTCTAAAATAATCTATCAAATGTTTCCGGAAACATGAAAATATCAAATGCAAAATTGTATATATGGACTAGCATGAAAATTAATTTGGTTCAATTGGTTATTGAGAAGTATATTGTAAACGATGGGCAAAGGAAGCATGAAATGAAACTTTGAGGTCTATCGGTGGCAAATTTATTGTTGAGGATTCTCAGCTGATCACTATGTAAAGATATAAAGCTTTTATGTGGTCCATTTGTAAAGATAGCTTAGTGAGCTACCAATTTTCAAATAACATCTTTATTTTTGGATAGTAAGATGAAAGATGTTATTTTTGCAATTAAAGAGATGTTGTCGAGCATGCAAGTTAAAGGGATTAAACTACAATTCAATTCCCGAACTAAATGTAAGTGTTAGCCAAGAAAGTGCAAGACTTCCTTCCAATGTTGTCGTAAAGAAATAATAGCAAATAATTCTACATGCACTTTCTTTGCTTCTCTTGTTACCTAGCTTTCATGTTCATGAATTAGTTTACAACCTAATTGAAGTGCGGAATAGGCAAATAAACAGTTAACAAATACTCTAGAAGGGGGGATGAATAGAGTATGAAAACTTTTTGCAATCTCAGGAATGGTAAGACCTTATCAATCAGAGATAAGATCTTATCCAATGCTCAAAGACAGGATATAAAGAAAAACAGTAAATAAAACAAACACGCGATATGTTAACGAGGTTCAGCCTGAACTTGGCCTAGTCCCCGCCTAGGATTATCCAACCCTAGGATTCAAGCAGCTTTATTTCTCTTCCTCTTCCAACGAGCTCTAGATACAACCTTCAGAAGAACTTCCCTCTTCTAAACTCAGAAGCCTCACACTTCCTATCTAGCAACCCAAACACTCAAGAGAAAACAAAGTCCTACCGATACCGGAGTATCTTATATGTTTGGGTAGAAAATAACCCTTAGTATAATTCTAGATGAATTGTACGATAACGCTCAAAGAAAATCTCACGCACTCAAAGTAATAACACGTTCAAGCCTGAAAGTGAGATCGATGCTTAGGGAGACTTATGGATTCAGAGAGTTCTTGTGTACATTGGAGGTCAAGTCATGTTTTTTGTCATCCTTCTTGTCTCCTTAAATAGACGAGCCCAACATCTTCAAAAAAGTCGAACGTTTGAATTGAACTTGGGCATCTTGAGTTGTTGAGAAACGTTGCAATAAATCTGGGAAGACGTTGTAATAAATCTGGACGTCTAGAGCTGTTGCATTTTGGCTTTCCAGAGGCTGAAGATTTGTTCAAACCAAATCAAAGATTTGTTCAAACCAAATCCCTTGAAGATCTCAACAAACTCCAACAAATTTAAGTCTATATATTTGGTTAAAAAAAAACATACCAAATATATATAAAAGCTGGCCCATAATAAATATTTAGCCCAATAAAATATTGGACTAAAAGGGTCGGAGCTGTAAGCCCATTAGAACTGAGCTCGTGTAAAAACTTGAGCAGTCATTGTTGGTAAGGCCTTACCAAAACCTGGAAACCATAGTTTTGGCTTTCATCAACTAGTAAGGCCTTATTGTTCACTAATAAGGTCTTATCATCAAGGTGAAGTCATCAATCTCCCCCTTGATGAAAGACAAAACCTGTGCACCTGTTTAAAATACAATACCAAGATATCCGAATACAATACCAAGATATCCAATCATAATAATAACATAAATATTGGATCAAGTTCGAATCAAGTTAAAACAAGTTCAAATCAAGTTTTTAACAAACCAACAGACCACGAAATACCAAAAATTCTCCCCCTTTTTGTCTTTCACAAGGAGGGAAGAAAAAGTGTTCAAAACATAAGAAAGTTGTGAGGGAAAGAAGCGAAATCACTCATCATCTGATATCTCCACCACCTCATCAAACCACTGTCCATTAGGAGGGACATCTTCTGGTTTTCGAAACTTGTTGTTGACCTTTTGTCTCCACCTGTTCTTGGCATTCAGCACAGTGTGATTAGCCATCATTTGAGCCCTTAACTTCTCCTTTTCTCCACGCCATTTTTTAACCAAGCCATACTCCTCAACTGTCAGTATAGATGGCTCAAGGACAACAGGACGCAGAATGCAGCGTTTCAAGATTTTACGCTCACAGTTAATAACCACATTCTGACACACCTCCTGGATGTGCTGAACAGCATCCTCATCCAACGGCATAGGGTAAAGGGGCGGTCATGGGAGTGTTGACAGCGTGCAACATGAAGGAGAGAATGAGATTAGGGACATCTATGACATGTCCAGTCAAGATAAGGTAAAGAATCTCTAGTAAATTGTCAGTGACAAGTTCCCTATAGTGTTTCCTAGGCATGATGCATCGGGCGAGAAGAGTAAACACAAGTTTGGCCTCTAGGGTGAGGACATTGTGAGTCTGCTTATGGTTATGCCTATATGATGAGGCTACCGAAGGAGCCGTTTTTGAAAAAAAACTCTTTTTGAGCTTGGGCAATACAGATACCCTTAGGAGGATGGGATTTTGTGTTCACCTCTTCAGGCAAACCAAGAATAAGGGGCTAGAGAGGAAGCAGAGAGGGTAATCTTTTTGCCTTTGACTTGAGAATGTAGGGTAAGAACCCCTTTCTCACGGTGAGCAGAAAGATTGACAAAAAATAAGCGGGTAAGACGAGGATATGCAACAGTTCCAGGGTTAAAAAGGTTCCAGATATTTGAATTCTTCATAAGAGTAACACACGGGAGAGCCATGGTTTCCAGAAATTCTAGATCCACTGTCTCACAAAAACTAATAGGCCGGTTTGCAAAACCGTCTTTCCACATTCCAACTTTGGTATAATTCTGAAACCATGAGATTGGAGCTTCAGATGTTACCTCAAACCCAGATGGAGGAGGCCTAATATATGTAGTGATCATGTGTATTATGCCATTATGGGAAACTTAATAAGTTTCGGGTTTATACATGTAAATATGTTTGTATTATATGTTGTTGATAATATATTTGCTTGTTGGGCCTATTCCTGTGTTTAAGCTTTACATGATCCGTCTCAGGTTATTTGGTTTAATGAAGACACTCACTTGACTAATGACGTCTCCTCATAACCCTAGGTACTTAAGCTTACTTGTTCAGCTTTCCTGGGTACTGTAGATGCTTGTCGATGTTCAAAATCCTCTCCACAAAGAAAGCGAGAGAAAAAAAGAGTGACAAAGAATTCTTGAGTCAGAGTTTAAGAGATCTTGTGTGATCTTGAGTGAAGAATGATAACGAACTCAAACTTCACTGGAAGCTTGGCTCTGGTTGCGTTGACATCATCTTTTCTTCATCTTTCTTACTGTTCTTATATGTTTCTCATTTTAGGGTTTGTTTTGATCCTGTTTACGAGTTGTTGTAACCTGTACTACTACGATCTATCTACCTAGTGAATTGTGACAGGTTTCCCCTCCTGAATTTCCGCAGAGTAGGGTTTTACCCGAATTGCGTCACCAAATTTTTGTTGTTAGTTTTTAAATCGGTTTTTAAGTAAGATCACTCTAGATCTGAATGTTTTTGAGTAAATATTATTCGATCTAGTTTTATCACCAATTTTGATGAATCTAAAATTATAGATAATATTTACACCCTTTTCCCATCATGAGGAAGCTTCACCTTTGATTATAAATCTGCAAGTTTTCGTCATCTAAATTAAGAATTTGGATTAGTATTATGCATTTTGACCATCCAATTTACAAAGTTGTTGCAATTAATTGTGCATATCCTCACAAGTAATAACAGAAAGATTCACATAGGGAAAACATAGGTATATAAAACATTAGTAATTCAAAGCTTTTGTCTCAAAACTATTTTATTGTTTTTTTTATTATTTTTATTACAGCACATGCAAATTCCGAGAGTTCACAATGTACTACAAACCCAATAAATCCTCTTACTTTTGTATTATTTCCTTTTCAACGGGTTTTTCTCTATTTCTTGAATTATCTTCTAACTTGTTAGCCTTAATTATAGGGAATCTTAAATTTTGATTTTGATCAATGGTTTAGTTATATACTATGTTGCACGAAAACGAACAGGGATACGGAAAACGAACACGGCGAGAAACAGGAAAGCGACAATCCTAAAATTCATAGAAAATGGGGCCACAACGAAAAAATTATAAATAATATATCATTTTAAACCTATTGCGAGAGAAACTTATATATAATAAGAAGAGAAGTATATATATATATATAACTATTGACATATGAATGTGTCATTAGTGGTAGAATTATTGATAAATAAGATTATTGATTACGTTAAGTGATATTGAGGTAGTAATCATGAATGTCTTATTCATCCTGAATTCCCCAAAAAAAAAACTAAACGTAACGGTAATGAATGTCTTGTTCATCTCTTTTGTGTCCCTTTTTGATCTCATTGAGCCGTCATTTATGATCATGGTTTGACCGTGTCCTCACTATTTTGACCGTGTCCGAGAAGTTTTCGAAAGTTTTTAAGTTTCCGACACGGAAGAACACGAGAAACGACACTGTTTAGAAATTTCCGTGCGTCACAAGGTATACCTTTACAATGGAGTTTCAGATTGGAAAATGTATCAACCCAAAGTAATAAAATAATGGATGATTAATTTGTAGGATATAATTGCAAAAAATAGAAAGAAAAGAAAAAAAACACAAAACTCTTGTTTCATCATTCTAATCTTATATTATCTTATATCTTATATATATATTATAGGAGTAGGACTTCTTGCCACGTATCACGCAGAAAATTACTAACTGCCACGTGTCATTTTAGCATTTAACATGCCTACAAAAATTTTAATTAAGTTTTTTTTATCTTATATATTTTGTTGATTATTAAAAACAATTAATGCTAATAGACAATGAAGATTTTGAGCAACTAGATTATCGGTATGCAGATCTTAAATTTTAGAATCTTATATATTTGATTTTGATAAAAAAAAATTGAGTCAACCAATTGCATACAATTATTTACATTTGATTTCTTTTTTACTTCAAGAAAAGTATAACGACAATTTTGAATTTCTAATTTATAATTCCTTATCCATAAATCATATTACCTAATTAATTTAAACAATATTTGAATGTTTAACAAATACTTTTTTTAATTAGTTTATAAATAAATTATTTTCTACTCTTATACTTATACTATTTCATCATCAAGATGGGTTACTAAATGAGTATTATTTACTTTAATATTTTATTATTTTATTGTGTTAGAATTGAGTCAACCAATTGGAACAATTATATAACTAATGAAGTTAATCACAATAAGAACTTAGTTGATTTCCAAATATTACCATATGTATATAAAACCGAAATATTACTTAGAAATTAATAAATCATATTACAAAATAAAGTTTTTATATACACAATTTGGTTACAATATTATTTCATATATATATATATATATATATATATATATATATATTCAAATGTATATATAATTATTATAAAAAAATATCTAACTATTTTATTTTATGTTAAGACAATATAATATTTTATACATAAAAAATCAATGAAATATATTAAAAAGATAAATTTATCGAATCTCGTGCACGGCACGGGTAATACACTAGTTATCTTATATATATTAAAGCGGACGCACTTATTGCCACGCGTCGCCGTCAGGATTTTCCGTCCGCTAAAAAAAATTATCTCCAAATTAAATTATAAATCATTTATATTTTAATTGCAATATCGTAAAAAAAATCTCATTCAATTTAAATACATAATTTAGCTTATTAATTTGTAAATCAGATTTTAAAAAAACTGATATAAAAAAATTTGATAGTCAATCCATGTAAGTTTTTAAAAATAAAAATTGTTAAATCAAATTGGGTAACAAAATCTAAATAAACTTGTAATCATTTATCGCAATTAAAATCAAAATTTAATGACGTAGTTTAATTAATTATTTGTAAATTGGATTTTTTTTAAAAAATTCTAACACAATTAATTATAATCTGAAAATGATTAAGAAAATAATTTATTTTGTTTTTAGATTTTTTGTGATTTAAATCGAGTGATTAAAATTTACAATTTACGGTTAAGATTTGGTTATTATTATAAATTAAAAAAACCAAAATTTAATAACGTTGTTTAACACTTTATTTGTAAATCGGATTTTTAAAAAAAAAATTTGCTAACACAATTAATTATAATTTGAAAATAATTAAGAAAATAATTTATTTTAATTTTATCTTTAGATTTTTTTGATTTGAATCAAACAATTCCTATTGTTAAGGTTATTTTTTGTTGATACTTATTCTGCACCATTTAAAAAAAAATAATGCTAATAAATATTTGAAAACCCTAAATCTAATCCTATATATATCACAGGTACTTCATTCGACGTAAACCTACATGAATTCGTCGACTTCTCTCACTTCAACGATTAAAGTCGATCTATGTCATCGGTGTGGCGGCGAGTCTTCAAGTGTCACTCTTCGGTTAGGTCTATTTATTGTCATTCATCTATTGTTCTTTGACTAAACGCAAGTGTGTAGTTGAACCTCAAACATGTTTTCGATTATGTGGTTATATTGTTTGAAACTTCGTGAATTAGTATGGTTAATCATGATTGTGTGGGTGTATATTATCCTTCTAAAATAATTAGTAGAAGATCGAGAAATCAACTCTCTCAATCCGATGATTACTACGTTCTCGATCTCTTCAAGTCCGATCTCCGGGTAAATACTCTTAATCCGTCGTAGACTAATTTTGAATTTGGGTTTATATCACTATATATATATATATATATATATATATATATATATATATATATATATATATATATATATATATATATATATATATATATATATATATATATATATATATATATATATATATATATCATTCTCCATAATTAGTAAATTAGAAAGAAAAAAAGAGAGCATATTTACCTCATTTACTTTGATCCTTGGAGAATTATATATGTTAGAAATTTGGAGTTTATATCACTAATTATATTGATTTGGTCAAGATGACAATGCAATAGTGATCTTGAGTAGAGTCTTTTTGACAAGCTAAATCGGTGGATAACGAGACCCGATCGAAGTCTTTGGTGGTGAGCAACCAGAGAATAGAGAATAGTTTTAGCCATATATTTTTACATAGGTTTAATAGTTAGTGTGTTTTCTAATTTATGAGAATCTTCAGATCTACTTACTTTGCCGTGAGTCCGTGACTAATTTGTGATTTTGTTATCTGAAACGTTGTGTACGATTATATATTATGTATTCACTAATGTAATAAGTTATAAGTTTTATATAATTTTATATTAAAGTTATATAGGATAACACAAAATTTTCATTATTAGTAATTTATTATTCTTTGTTAAAATCTTTTTTATTGGATCCACTTTTAATTTAAATACTTAAATTATTAATTATATTATATTAGTAAAAATAGATTGAATGCTGATAGATACGTTTATTTAAAATTTAGTTACAATTATTTTTGTTTACTCCAACAACTTACTGGATTAATTTAATTGTTATTAATAAACTAATTTAACTGCAATCTCCAAATCTTTGATTCTTTGTGTTCTTATATATAAAATCTCTAATTTTGAATTATTTTGCTGAAATTTCAATCTAATCCATGGATGCTGTTGGAACCAATAAATTTTTTTAAATCTTTTAACATGTTATTTATCCCTCTTTTACCGATAAGTGCTTTCAAATTTTATTTATTTTAACTAGTAGATCCTTATTGTGTTTTAGAATAATTAATATTTTGTTACTTTATTTATAAACATATAAATAACATCATTTAATATCACGTATAATAATATTTTATAATTATCACATTCTATAATATATTATTATGACTAACTACGTTCTTATAAATTAGGTAATTGAGTGCGTGAATACTATTACATATTTAAATATATCTATATTTTATACCTTATATTATTATATTATAATTTTTTATTCTACAGATTTTTAAAACAAAATCCCGCACAAGCTGCGGGTGATACGCTAGTTATATGTATTAAAGGAGGAGCTTCTTTTGCCACGTGTCAATACCAGGTTTCTCGAAGCCTAAAAAATTAATTTAAAAAGTAATTTTTAAATGTCAAAATTAGTTAAAATTATTAATTAAAATTGAATAGAAAATCTTTTTAAAAAGTAAATCACTAATTAGATTATAAATCGAAATTTTAAAACGTGAATTAGTAGAGAATTTTAAAAGAAGATTTTTAATTATGTTAAATTCAAAATTACATTAGTTATAAATAGAAATTACGTTAATTACATTAGTTAGAAATAGAAAATCTTATAGAAGCGTCTTTTTCAATTATCAATTCATTTATATTTTTAAATTAAAATAAAAAATAAAGTATAGCGACTGTTATTTGAAAATAACATATACCCTATATTATTCGATTACTGCTTTCTATACATTCACTCAAATGCATATTTGCTAAAAACATATATAAGAAATTCTATTAAAATTTTATTTCCAACAAAAAATCCGATTTCATTTATAAAAAAAAGAAGTTGTCGGATATGTCAATTAAAAAATAGTGTTAAATATAAATCATAATTTTAAAAAAGTTCATTACGTACTCAAAAATCTTCTTAATTAAGCCACCTAACAAAACTATCATAGCCAATAGTCACAAATCTTAATAATTAGTTAATTCGAAAATAAATTATGATAATTCCGATCTTATCTCACTGATTTTAATTTGTAAATCTTTGTAAACAAGCTTTTTTTGAGGACAATCTTTTGGGTGAAATGGGAGACTAGACTCTTTTTTGTAATGATGAGCACTAAGTAGGCTCCTTTTCATATCAATGGACAGATTAAGCCCCATTTACTTATCTTTAAAGATTAAATGGAAGGGCAAATTAGGAATATGAAATTACTTAAGCCCAATTGGTTTAATGAAAGCCCAAGTGTTTTAATAAAAACTCAAGCCCAATTTGTTTAATGAAGGCCCAAGTGTTTTAATAAAAGCTCAAGCCCAATTGTTTTAATAAAGGTTACACCCAACACACAAGCTTCGGACATGGCCCAATACACAAGCTTCGGACATAGCCCATTACACAAGCTTCGGACAGGGCCCAATACACAAGCTTCGGACAATGCCTAGTACACAAGCTTCGAACAAGGCCTAATACACAAGCTTCGGACAGGGCCCATTACACAAGCTTCGGACAAGGCCCAGTACACAAGCTTCGGAAAGGGCCCAGTACACAAGCTTCGGACAGGGCCCAGTACATAAGCTTCGGACAGGGCTCAATACACAAGCTTCGGACAGGGCCTAGTACAAAAGCTTCGGACAAGGCCCAGTACACAAGCTTCGGACAGGGCCCAGTACACAAGCTTCGGACAAGGCCCAGTACACAAGCTTCGGACAGGGCCCAATACACAAGCTTCGGACATGGCCCAATACACAAGCTTCGGACAGGGCCCAATACACAAGCTTCGGACAGGGCCCAATACACAAGCTTCGGACAGGGCCCAATACACAATCTTCGGACAGGGCCCAATACACAAGCTTCGGACAGGGCCTAATACACAAGCTTCGGACAGGGCCCAATACACAAGCCTATGACAGAGCCCAATACACAAGCTTCGGACAGGACCCAATACACAAGCTTCAAACAGGGCCCAATACACAAGCTTCGCGCCAAGGCCCAATACACAAGCTTCAAACAGGGCCCAATACACAAGCTTCGCGCCAAGGCCCAATACACAAGCTTCGCGCCAAGGCCCAATACTCAAGCATCGGACAAGGCCCAATACGAGGCGTCAGGGCCAATACACAAGCCTGCGCCAGGATTCAATACACAAGCCCGTGCCAGGGCCCAATACACAAGCCCGCGCCAGGGCCCAATACACAAGCCCACGCCTAGACCCAATACACAAGCCCGCGTCAGAGCCCAATACATAAGCCCGTGCGAAGGCCCAATACAAAATATTAATAAAATCTTACGCCCTGACCCAATACACAAGCCTACGTCAGGGTCAATAAACAAGCCTACGTCAGGTCCAATACACAATATTAATAAATCTTATAGTTATTGGATTTTGAACTCTAGATGAGATAGCCTTATACCAAGTGGACTAGTTAAACTTATGTATTCCATTCTTGTTTGTTGTAATGTTATACTTAAAACTGAATGTTAATACACAATATTGATACACAATTTCAGATACACACTCCCATCATTTACAAAAGTATGTCGTTTACACAAGGTCAGATTACACAAATTTAAACTTCAAATACACACTTCCGTCGTTTACAAAAGCTCATTGCTTACCCAAGGTCAAATTACACAAGTTTAAGCTCAATCGAGGACTCAAGTAATAACCTTCATCCTTTTCACCGTACCAAAGGTCAGTTTGCATGTCAAACTCGTGGTATTCCCTTGTTGTTCCAAACTGTGACAGTCTATCAGACGAAGCATCAAACTCAGCATTTGTTGTAGAATGATGTCCATACGGGTCTGTAAAATCTGAAGGTGCATAAAAATGGTAAGAAACAAAGAGGACAACATTGGAATCCATGATTGAAGTCACAAAAAGTGATTATAAAACTAAGAAAAGAGCAACCTAAACATCTGGAAGCTTTTCTATATGCCAAATGGAACCTTTTTTTTTTTTATAATAACACAACCTGAGAAGTAGCAAATATATTCAAAAGAACAACACAGAAAAGCAAGATTTTTCCCACAAGGGATTGATACCAAGTCACTGTGACAATTTCCCAAGAATAAAAATAGGCATATTTTTAAGCTAAAGTTGGTTCTTTGACAAACCCTAAGCCTTGCAATAAATAATTTGAGCTACAATAGACCATCAAGGAACATTATATTGTAAAGGAAAAATCTGCAGATTTGCTTCAATAGTCCATTCAGGAATATAACAGGTTTTTATAGTAAAATCCATCACAATAAAGACAAGCGAAGCACATGAAAACTGGTTACCAACCGAAAGGTCACTGGTGTTGAGCATGTGACGACATTTTTTGCATTTTCTATCTGGTTATGAATAATAGTTTGGACCAATACACAAGTCCATAAACATGCTGAGCTAGTATCCCAACAATTGGTGGAGCAAATGACGATAGTATGGATTCAAACGACCGATCCAAAGCATATATACTTGTCCGTGATTTCTCTGGTACTATTTCTGCAAAAATTGGACTGGAAAACCCCAATCAGTAAAATATTTTTGAAAAAAAAACAACCAAGCAATTCTAGAGCTGAATATGTGTGTACAAGCATAGCAAAGTGACCAACTTTAGGGCAACTTTAATGGATTTCTATCAACAACATAAACCACAAACCCTCAAACTTGTAATTCTCTAAAGCATATAATACACTAACAGGTGGACAGTACCAAGAAACTGTAAAGTATAATGGGAGATTGGTGATATAACTTACTTATTGGTTGCAGGGGCATTCTATGAAATGAAAAATCCGGTCACAAAAAGGATGAAGCCATGTGATAAAGCAGTAGAAGGGTCATCAGGTAAGCCCAACAGAAGTAGAGCTGCCAAAGGTATAGCAGAATGAAGATAAGCATCCCCAGTTCAAAGAGCAGTAGTAATCAAGTATATCATAACTTTGAATTAATCATAGTATACAAAACCAAAGAATTAAAAACTAAATCATACAAAGAGAATCCTTAAAAATGCATATATGTCAATTTAAACAACATCGTTTAGTACTCTTCAAAGGGAAAATCAATTATATGAACAATGAACCAGAAGAAAAGATCTATAACAGATCCGAGAATTGTTGGGAAATTGTTGAAGATGCCCTATTTCTCAGATCTGTTTGGGTCATCGAGAGAGAAGAGAGGAACCATATCCGAGAATGATCTCGATGTCTTCGGCTGTTGGGAAATTGTTGCCAACCAACACAGCCAACAAATATGCGGCGACAAACTTCATCTTTGCTCGATGGAATGCTTTGAATGATCTCGGCTGCGAGAGGTTGAAGAAGCCCTATTTCTCGGATCTGTTTGGGGACATGGAGAGTATAGAGGAACGAGAGAGGAGGAACGGGAGAGATGAAGTTTGTTTACCATTATGTCCTTATAATTATTTCGTTTTTGATTTAAAGATATATCAAAAAAACTAGGAGGCCTAGTTGATTTTTGGTTTATCCAAAGGGCATTATAAGCTCAATCTTCTCCAATCTTTTCCGTCACTAATTAAATTATTATTATAATTAAAGATGGTTAAATTATAGTGAATTACTAATATTACGATCTACAAAATATCATTTTTATTTAAATGTTTAGAATGAAAATTAAATCACAGCCCGTGCAGTGCACGGGTAATACACTGGTTTTAATTGGGCATGAGATGCATGACTTATGGTGTCATGCTTTAATGTTATAGTAGTAAACACTATTTAAATAGAGATTACACCATAAACTAATAAATTATGTATTAGTTTTGTATACGTTTTGTTTAAAATTCGTTGTTTCATGTCACGTCAGGGTTTCTATTTTACGAATTGAATCCTTAATAAAAATTATTGATTCGTTTCCAATAAATAAATTCTTCATCAGACGAAAGGGTTTATAACCCTGTAAAGGCCATTAGCATACCTTTTCTTCTATGAGTTTAGTATTTTATTCTTTCAAAGCGTTGATCAACATGGCCTGATATTAATAATGAAACATTCAATTATTTAGCTTGAACATCAATATGACCAGTTTAAAAAACCTCTAAAGTTGCTGAAAGAGAACCATAGATATCTTCTAATAATATATTTATCGGGTTCACTTATTATAGAATTATATATTTATACATCTAATATGTGGCATGTAAGTTGCATATGATAATAAAACATTAATATCAGCAAGTAGGCTACGTATTCGGTGAATAAATATCGAAAGAAAAAAGCTATAATTTCTGGCTTCTTTAACTCTTCAAAATATGGATTTGATACCGGGTTTAACAGATGATTTGGCCCGTGAATGTCTGATTCGGATCCCTCTTAAATCATTCCGTTCCGTTTCTTCCATTTGCAAAGCTTGGAATTTGGAGATCCGGAGCGCACACTTTCACCACTGTCGCAGACTCTCGGGTCAGACCCGACCCATTTTCGTCCTTGCCAAGACCCATCGGGTTTATTCTCACAATACCGTAGGCAAGGACTCTCCAAATAATGTCCCTCTATCGTATCTCCTCACTGTATTTGACCCGGAATCCGGTTCCTGGACCCGCTTGCCCCCAGGACCCGATTTGGCCGTCGAATTCTCGGCTTTATGTGGGGTCATCGGAGTTGGGTCAAAGGTTATTGTTATAGGATCAGGGTTTGATCAAGGTACTGGACTTATTAACACGGTTCATGTGTTTGACTTTTTGACTAGTCAATGGTATCGTGGGGCCCACGTTCCTGGGCCGGGTCGACTTCGTTTTGGGCTTGGTAAAGATCCATTTCGCCATCAAGTAGTGGTTGCAGGTGGCTATGTTGTGGAAAAGCGGGCGTTGAAATCAGCATTATTGTATGACGTGGAAAAAGACACGTGGATACATCTAGGTTAGTTCAAATATCCTTTATTTAAGAAAACAAGAATTATTCAATATCGTATAAAAGCTTCTTTTGAAAAGAACAATTCCTTCGTATTATTGTGACTTTTGAGTAATGACATATATATATATTATGAATTTAAATTGCATATAGGTGATATGAAAAGGGAACGAGATGAGTGCAACGTTGTCTTCCACGGTGGCAAGTTACACGCCATTAGTGGTTATAGTTTTCCACCGCGACACATCAACACGAGGTCTGCTGAGTCACTAGATTTAGACACATTGAAGTGGGGCCCGATCAATGATGAGTTTCTAGAATATTCCATGAAGGACGTGTCTTGGATGGTGATGGGGAATGGGAAGGGTGATATGGTCTACATGGGCCGGAACGTGGCAGTCCGATTGTGTGACGGTGCAAAGTGGGAGGCGGTGACGAAGGTGCCAGATGAGCTGCGGTATAGAAAATGTGGGATGACGTGGCAGGATAAAACGGTGGTGATTGGCGGCCAAGTGTTTGGTGGGCCCAACATGGCTTATGTGCTTGATATGAAGAGCCGTGAATGGATCAACGAAGATTTGCCTTCTGAATATGTGAATGACGCTTTTGTATTGGGCTGTGGAATGGAGTTATAAGTTATTAAGTTATAGACTAGTTCAAAGTCGGTCCGACTTTTCGGTCAGCTCAAAAACATGGATAATCGAAATATTCACTCGTGTTGAATTAAAATAAACTTAAAATTCTGACTGGAAAATTAGCCCAGTGTGAATTATATATCTGAACTATATATGTATATATTTGTATTACTATCCAATAATAAGGATATTTAGTATAAACTGTACCGGGTTATATTATTGTAAATATAACTTAATAAGATTATATTATAATGTACAACAAAAATAGCTTGCTCATAGAAATTCCTTAAGTACATATTCAACAAAATAATCACTTTTTGATAAAGATAGAGTTAGGTTTGTTGTTATTTATTTTCGTTCCTATCTTTTAGTAGAACAAGAGTCACATACATTTACATGTAGCTAAACAATTCTAAGTCAATACAAAACACATGTTTTATGTATACCATTTTCTACTTGGTATCAAGCTATTTTTCCCTCTAAATCACACTTCAACCTAAAACAAAAGCCTATCACACGACAGTCTCCTAGTGCAGCCCTCTTGCGTCGTCCGCTAGAAGTTGCCACCGCAGCGGGTTACTCTCTTTGTCAACCATGACTATTTTAACAACTGCTTCCGCCTATTTAGCTACATCGTTCTAACTACTTGTTAGCAAATATGCTTTATTCTCCATACGAACAAAATTACGTTGAATGGTATATTGTCATGACTCATGCTTTCTTTACCAAACGAAAGCTCAATTTTGTTCTTGGTAAGATTATGAACCAGATCCCAAATCAAACGACTATTTTTATTCAATCCTAGTGTCTATAATTATATGCTTCAAAGAAGGATCATGGTTGCTCTTGATCTAGTCTTTGATTGTTTGTGAGTTATTGCTCTACCGGTCATCTTCTACGAGAAGATCTCAAACAACGGTTTGATGCCGACAACGGTCCCTCTTCTTCAACTCCGTTATGATCTTGCCCGATGCATGCAAAACGACAAGCTAGTAGGCATCTATTTTGGTCTCCTAAAAAAGATTTAGGATGAAAATTAATATTCGTCCCATAAATCAAATATATGCACGTGTGCCTGCTCTTGTGGTAACATGAAAGTTGCACTTAATTGGTCAACAAGTTGTTCGCTCCAATTTCCGTTAAAAATGAAAGTGCAAACGGTTTCTAATGGATTTATTATGGTTTTATCGGATGCTAGATCAATTAGCAGTTTTTCCAGTAGTTAGTTGTCTTTCCAGAAACTTATTGTTTTATTGTTACCCACACGCCATCTTAATCCTTTATCCAAATCTTCTTTGAGTTTGATCAAATTTTCCATTGCTAAGATGTTTTTTTTCCCACAATCATAATTCCAAATGCATTGCCCATGAAGGTATTATTCTTCTGTTATTTTGACCCATATGTTGTCTGGTTCTGCCATAATTTTCCATAGGAGCTTCATTTGGAGCGCTTTGTTCATGTCTTCAGCTTTCCTGATCCCGGTACCACCTAGGGATCTTGGTTTACAGATTTTATAATCAACTAATAAGTAGGTGAAAATTTGAATTGGTTCCTTATTCCAAAAGAAGTTTCTATTGATTTTGTCTAGTTCATTATGGATACTCTTCGGCAACATATATGCCTGCATAAGGTAGTTGGCTTTAGCATTTAGGCTTGGTTTTAATAATGTTGCTCTTCCCTCTTGTGAGAGAAAGACGATGCTTTTCATTTTGTAAGTTGTTGTTTTGATTTTTGAATAACCGAATTGGATATTTCCTTATTTACCCTCCCATTAATAATAGGACACCGTAGGTACTGTTCTAAATCAGTAGAAGAGGAGATGCCAAAATGAGCTTGCATTTTCCTTTTGTTAGATAAATCTACATTATTAGATGTTTGAAAGGTAGATTTATGGTAATTAATTACTCGGGCCAGATATAGCGCAATAGTCATTTAACACAGATAAAATTTTGTTAGTTGCTTATGTTGTTGTCTTTGTGAATATAATGAGTCATCTGCAAACGCAATGAATGGGATTCTTGAACCATTTTTTTATAATGGGAAAGCCAATGTCTCTTTGGTTTTCTACACTTTTTTTGTATATTTCTTGCTAAGATTTTTGCTCCTAAATTGAAGAGAAGAGGTGATAACGGATCTCCTTATCGAAGACCTCTTTGAGGAACAAAAAGGCTCGTCGGAGAGTCATTTATTAGAATAGAGTAGGAGACAAAAGTCATTTAACACAAATAATTATTAACTTTGAATATATATATTGATTGGAGGATTATGGTTCCCACATCGACAATATTGGGATAACAAGTCTAGTATATAAGGTTGGTGGGATACTCCTCCTATTGCCAATTGGTTTTAGGATATATGGAACCCTGTCGGACTTATGTGCTGGACTTGGGCCCAAAGCGCATATGCGCTCAGACGTGCGATGGACGTCATATGTGACCCAACGAAATCTATCATGGTATCAGAGCAGGTTCTGGCTTATTGGGCTTGTCGGCCTTAAGACTCAAATTGCGGACATGGACAATGATAGTCCGTCCGGCTGGACTAGCCGGCCTTAAGGCATTTCGTCAAGTCCATATACCATTAGCTTATTAGACCTACCTTGTAGTCTAGTACTCCAGTCCATATACCATTAGCTTATTGGAACGCTATACGATCCGGTCTATAGTATTAAGGTCCGTTTTGGACTGTTTACACAACCTCATTTATGACGTTAATTAAAATATTATCTCTAATTATTATGAAATAGTAATATTTTTAGTTAATCAGTTTCATTTAATGTAATGTCACTAAGATATGAATATTAAAATGTTAAGCCTACATTATTAACTTTCTAACTTACCCTTTTGGATTGGAAAGTGTATGAACCCAAAGTAATACAAATCTTCCAAATACCGCCCACATACCTCTTGTTAGAACTGCCAGCAACTCAAATTCATTTTGAAATCGAGCAATATAGTATTGATTATCTAAATCAATCACTTGCACATTATCTCCGCATTTTCATAATTCCTTAATTTCTCGATCCATCACAGGAAACACAACGGGTACCCTAAAACCTTGAAGACTATAAAATTTTTCATCGCGCTTCCAAATAAGCAGATAACCCTTCCGTAATAGTAAGTATTGGATCTCCTTCAATTCCGAAAGGAAATGTAACAGTAATCTAATCAGGAAATTCCTGACTTATCAATGGGGAAACAGGTTTGGAAGTTACTCCATTTGTACCACCTGAAGCAACTTCCGTCTAATTTTAATTGTTGTGACACAAGCGGTAAACTAGAAAAAGCATCCTTAGTTGGCTCCGCCCCATCTGTAGTTGGATTGGATACAACAGTACCATTTTGAGCAGGATCCATAGTTGGTTCCGTAGTCTCAGACGGCGGGACAAAAGGAGGCGGAAGATCCACCTCCATGGTCGGAGAACTTAGGAGCAAAGAAAACCATAAATAACTGTAAATAACCGGAGTATGCAACAATTCTTAAAAATCTATATATTTATATACCTTTATAAAGTATGCAACATTGATGCTGACGTGGCGGTCTTAAGTTTTCTCAGAATAATTTTTTTTCTAAATCACTAATTAAACCAATAATTTTTTTTTTACTAAAACTAAATTTTAAAAAATAATCATATCGGTTATGTTTGTAACGTAAATATTTGATCAATAACAATCTTGTTAGAGAAGCTATATTTTAACCTAAAATTTTAATTAAGAAAAAGTAAAACTTGCGGAATAATCACAAAAATAAAACTTCTTTGATAAGCTATTTTTAATGTAAAACTTGCGGGAGAATATACATTGTAACTCTATTTTTAGTTTCCGTTATATATGGATCACTGATAGGTGATGGAATCACTATCATTTTAGGTAGCTTTTAGAGTCGTTTTTATGTTTTTGAGTCAGTTTATATTGCTAATACTGTGATCCAGATAAAAGATTCAAATTGAAGCAAAAGAAGGTATTAGCAATACTTAGGAGTTGAAGAAAATCATCGAAGTTCAGATTCTGGTGCACACCGCCCCCGCGGCATCCTCTGTCCGCCCCCGCGGTGACAACACAGATGAGTGCCGCTGCCTGCGTCAACGCCCGCGGCCAAGACAAGCCTGTCACCGCCCCCGCGGACTCTCCAGTCCGCCCCTGCGGTGTCAACCATGAAGACCACCACCAAGAGCCGCAGCCGCGTCTTCGCCCGCGGCCATGAAGAGACATGTCACCGTCCCCGCGGCCAACCCTGTCCGCCCCTGCGGTGACCCAGCCTGACGAAGCGAAGACGGCGCCCCAGCGCCCTTGCCTGCGGCCATGCCAGCGGCCTTGTGAAGCCGAAGATCCAGTGTCACCGCCCCCGCGGTAACTCTGGGCCGCCCTTGCGGATTCTCACCAGAAGCGTTACGAAGTTAAAGAGTCAGACGTTTCAAGAGCATTCAAGGACCCGCCCCTACGGGTATGACGAGCCGCCCCCGCGGCCAAGAAGAAGTTGGAACGTTTTTGCCTAAACCGCCCCCACGGCGCCCTTGGCCGCGGGTGCGGGTTAGCGTCAGAGGCTTTTACTCGGCTGTTTTCGACGACTTTAAGGACATTATTGTGGCTGTCTGCAACCACTTTAATTCACCCTTAATGGTGGCTGTTAGCACAGCCTCTTTACTCCTTTTTAATGCATTTTGTAGTATAAATAGAGCCCTTGGCTATAGGTATTTTCATCTCATTTTCCACACAAAAACCTCTATATTCATAGTGTTCTTTGTAATGAGTTTCTAAACTCCCTTGGCTACATTGGGTGGATTGAAGCTGCATTATAAAGTGGTTGTAAGTTCTTTTTAAATAGAAGTTTTATTCAATATATTTTGTGTTATATTCCTTGTATTTAACTTAGTTTGCATGTTTATTTTCTACTTAGTTTGATCACCTAAGTTGTATAATTGCATGCAAAAGGCTAGGATTAATTGATTCCGGGTTCGGGTCCTTAATCTAGTAGCAAACCCTTAGGTAAAAGCTGGTTGTGATTATTTAAGGGAAAGGAATTTAACTACATAATAAGATTAACGGGTTGTTTATCTTTTATGTATCTCTTTATCTTTGGTAGAATGCTAATTAGTGGTTTAATCTTGTAGGTTTACGGATTAATAAACTAGTTAAGTTGTGTTAATGCCGGTTGGCTTAATGCATAAATACGATCAAGATGAGAACAAATATTGAATACTTCTAAAAAAACCAACCAATTTATATGTATGCTAAGATCCTACCTAGTGTAGTTCTTAAATCAATCTTGTTTTCACCAACATTATAATTGTCTTTGTCTTGTTTTAAACAATCCAAATCCCCCCCTGTTACCAAATCAATAACTAAAATTGAATAGAAACTTGTTCAACTCCCTTGGGTTCGACCCTTACTTAATCACTATACATTGGTTAGTATTAAGTTCGGATTTAACTTGATAAGCTTATAATAACGACCTTAGGAAATAAGCCTTGTCAAATTTGGCGCCGTTGCCGGGGAGTTTTATTTAAGTTTTTATTGTACTTTTGATTATTGATTTTTGGTTTGGACCATTTTTATGGTTCAAACCCGTGCTACTAACTTTGAATTTGCCTCTTTTGATCCAGAAATCGAGAGAACCTACAATCGGCAAAGAAGGCAACGTCGGAACGAAGAAGAAATGGCGAACCGAACACTCCGACAACTCACGCAGTCAGATTTGACTCAACACCCTCTTGCGGTAACCATACCGGCAATTGGAGAAGGGGTCAACTTCGAGCTCAAGCCGGGCTTGATCCACTTACTCCCATCCTTCCATGGACTAAGTGGGGAAGACCCAATAAAGCATCTTGGCAAATTCCACACCGTTTGCATGAGCATGAAGCCGGCAAACGTGACCGAAGAGCAAATCAAGATGCGTGCTTTCGGCTTTACCCTCAAGGATGTGGCGGAGGATTGGTACTATCACCTTCCATCCGGTAGTATCGATTCATGGGACAACCTCCACAAGGCCTTTTTGGAGAAGTACTTCCCCGCAAAGAAGGCCAATAGCTTGAAGAAGGCGATAAGCAACATCGAGCAAGAGGCGGACGAAACTCTTTATGAGTACTTCGAACGCTTCGCGAGATTGAGATCCAACTGTCCTTTCCATGGGTATTCTACCCAAGATCTAGTCTTGTACTTGTACAATGGCTTACTAGACAATGAGAGGAGGATCGTGGACGCCGCTTGTGGAGGAAACATTCTAAACTCCACCCCCGAGCTAGCTTTGGACAAAATTCAGGAATTGGCGGAGGGAACAAGAAACTTTGGTAGGACTTCTACCAAAAAAGGGGTACATGCTATACACCCCGGCCAACCTGAGATATCCACGGAGATTGCCGAGCTAAAGGAAATGGTGAAAAGGCTTACCTTGATGGGGACTCCACAACAACTCAAGGCTTGTGGAGTATGTGCGGATCCTTTCCACCCCACGGACTTGTGCCCACAACTCCAAGATGACTCCGCGGCTGAGGTGAACGCCATAGGATATGGACAACAGCAGCAACGCCAACGGGACAACCCATATGCTCAAAATTACATGTCGGGTTGGCGTGATCAACAAAACTCGCAATGGAGGGACCAACAAAACCGACAACAACAGCAGCCCCGCCAAGGTATGTCCCCATCCACTGAAAGTATGCTACAAGTTTTAACTAAACATTTTGCTACTCATGTCCAAACCACGGAGTCAAGCATCAAGAATCTTGAGAAGCAAGTGGGGCAAATGGCGGAGGCAATTACGAGGATCAAAGCCCGAACCTCGGGGAATCTACCTTCTCAGACTGTTGTGAACCCCAAGGAGAGCTTATGTGCCATTACCCTCAGGAGTGGGAAGATCATCGAGAGGAATGAGGAACTAGGGACGGCTAACCAACCTTCTGTTGGTAACCCGCCCCCGCGGCTGAATGCACCGCCCCTGCGGCTGGATGACCCGCCCCCGCGGCTCAGCCCCACCGCCCCTGCGGCCAACAGCACATAAAGTTCTGTGGAGGAGGATCCTTACATCCGTCCAAACTTCCCACCCCTCTATGCTGAAAAACCACCAGCACCCTTCCCCGAGGCCCTCAAGGAGAGAAGGGTGATAGAGGACAAAGAACTCTTTGAGACCTTCTCAAAGTGTGAGGTCAATATTCCTCTCCTTAAACTCGTGAAAAGTGTGCCTAAGTATGCTCGATTCTTGAAGGAACTTTGTACCATCAAGACGAAGCAGAAGATGAAGGGAAAACAGAAGGGGAGTGAGAGGGAGCACGTGTCCGCCGTTTTCCAAACCCAAATGCCGGAAAAACGTAGCGATCCGGGTATGGTAAGTGTTCCTTGTGTCATAGGCGATACTCGCTTTGACAAAGCTATGCTTGATTTGGGTGCTTCTATAAATGTCCTGCCTTATTCCATTTATAAATCTTTAGGCTTAGGATCTTTGCATGAAACACGGACCATAGTACAACTAGCTGACGGATCTAATATCCACCCTAAGGGCATAATTGAAGATGTCCTTATAAAAATTGATAAGTTAATCTTCCCGGCTGATTTCTTTGTTATTGATATGGAAAATAGCATGCATACCATCATGTTAGGAAGACCTTTTCTAATAACGGCTAAAACAAAAATTGACTATGTTGATGGAAAACTTACAATGGAGTTTAATGATGAGGTTATTGAATTCAATTTATTTGCATCTCTTGAACAACCCATTAGTACTCCTTCTTTGTGTTCCATTCATGATATGCCAATAGAAAATTCTTCCTATAATGATAATGCTAATTATAAGGAAAAGCATGATAAGATGGCTTTAAAAGTGGATTTGCAAGATGACTACAACAAAACAAACGGAAAAGATAAATTGGCCATTGGGCCCACTCTACTAAACCCAAGCCACGAGTTTGTTGTTCCCATCTTGCAGGAGGCTCAGCACGGAATGCGAAATCCTCCAACTGAGACGAGCAAAGAAGATTTTGGAGAGAAGAGAAACGCTCGCATCATGAACGGAAACGAAGGAACGAGCTCTCCATATCAAGCAATTGATCCGGGAGAGGTCATTGAGGCATGATCAGAGGCCTTACGTCGAGCCAACGACGTAAAACAAAGGCGCTGCTCGGGAGGCAACCCGAGAAAATAAGAGAAGAGGAGGTTCTGAGGTTCTGTCAAGGAAACCGCCCCCGCGGTGAACCAACGCTCCAAGCCCGCCCCCAGCAGCCTTGCCAGCGGAAGCACACGCCGTCACCGCCCCCGCGGTGACAGACCCCCGCTCCCGCGGTTTTTCCTTGAACGAGCGCTCCCAGCGCCGCACCCAGCGCTGGGCCTGCGTCTCCACTTCCCTTGTCACCGCCCCCGCGGTGACAAGTCACCGCCCCCGCGGTGACAAGTCACCGCCCCCGCGGTGACAAGTCACTGCCCCTGCGGTAAAACCCAGAAAAGAAAAAAAATAGGATCGGGATTTTAAATCCCTAACCCACTCACTTTTCTCACTCCTCCTCACATTTCCCTCTCTCAACACCCTCACTCTCCCTCACTCTCACGCCCCAGCGCCACCCAGCCACACTTTCCCTGCGCCGCCTCGTTCTCGCCGCTCCTGCGCCACCCTCGCTCCGCCCCCGCGGCTCAGCTCCACCGCCCCTGCGGATAAAAACAGAAGGTCGTCTACTCCCTTTTCTTTGTGAAATTCTAATTCTTTTAATTGGAATTGTGATTAGAATGGATGCCACACGAAAATATAAGATGACTGATATGGAGAAAGCTCGATATGAGATTGTGCAAAACCGGCAAGTCTTTGCCACTCGGTTTTTGCACATTCCGACTTTGGAACAATTGGGCATGTTGGAAAGCATGAAATCTTTCCTCGACCATGCTGGGATCGGGGACTTACTTGAAAGGAGTGCCAAAACGTACCCCGAACTGACCAGACAGTTCGTGGCTACATTTACCACGGAGTTAGAGGACCACGCCTGTGTCGGCCTCACTTTTAAATTCAACAAGAGGAAGTACACAGTCAACCTCTCTCAGTTACAGGAGGCCTTTGGGGTGTCTAAGAACCCTTCGGATCAATGGTGGGAGGGACCTCCTACACAAGATTTAGTGGACTTTTGGCAAGCGGCTACCGGCTCTAACTTTCGAACGGGGGGTGAGTACAACAACAAACTCACTCACCCCTCTTTGAGGCTCCTGTCCAAGATCCTCATGTGTGTCTTCTGTGGACACAAAGAGGAGAACAAGGTCGCCCTCAAGGACCTTTACTTGCTTTACTCCTGTGTTGCGACATGTGACATCGTGCCAGATTGGATGAGCCTCTTCTTCTCCGCTTTGAGGCGGATTAGGAAGGATGAGCCGCGAGACATTGTAGGAGGTGGGATCATCTCCCTTATTGCGGAGCAGGTCATGGACTTGTCCGAGCTAGAGGATGGGATGGCGATCCCATTTTATGACGAGGCCCTTCTTCGGCAGTGCAAGCTCCTGAGGAGAGATGGTGAAAACCTCTTCTGGTCATCTTTTTCAGATGGGAGTCACATCATCTACCTCCCCCGGCCGCTACCATTAGGAGATGAGCTCTCCGATCTCTACATCGCCGCTGACCCCACCATCCCGAGGCGATCACAGGTCGCTATTATTGAGCGGCACGCGGCGAGCTCCAGTAGGGTCCCACAGGAGGACCACATGTCCGTCGATGAGGAGATGCCACCGCGGCGGCAGAGGATGACCCCGCTCACGCCAGCCTGCTCGCTCAGATGGCGGCTCTGACCACGCAACATCAGCAGTGGCAGACCGGCTACCAGACGACTATGCTCGAGCAGCAGCAGGCGTGGCAGACAGATTTTGAGAGGAGGATGGAGGCTCAGCAGTTGGCTTGGCAAGCCAACTTTGAGACCTCTTACGCGGCGAGGATGGACGCACAGCAGGCCCGCCTTGACGGCTTGTACCAGCGTCAGGAGCACTTTTTCAGCCACTTCCCGTATCCTCCGGAGCACGGTCCGGATGGTCCAGCCGGACCATCCCACTAGTGAGCCACACCTCTTGCCCTTCTCCATTTATTATCTTTGCTTTCATTTTCACACTTTGAGGGCAAAACGTTCTTCAAGTATGGGGGAGGGTATTTATCATACATGTTATTTGAGTTTATTTGATTTTTCTAGTCATTTGAATTTGATTTAAATTCAGCATTGTAATTCATTTCCAAAAAAAAAAAGGAGAGAAAAAGCCAAAAGAATTGAGAAAAAGGCAAGGAAATCCTTGGATAAACCGAAAACCCGAGAGGGCGGTTTAGGTAAAAAGAAGGTAGTCCAACCTACTCTAGGTTGGTGCAAAATTGGACTTGAGGGAGGTGAGACTTTTGGTGAGATCATCAATGAAAAAAAAGAAGAGTGGCAAGGTGAAAACCCGAAAGGGCTCCTTGGCAAAATGAGCGATACCGAGTGTAGGTTCTCCTTCCGGCATTGGCGACATAAGAAGGGGAGTCATAAGGAGGATGTCTGGGTAGGTCACTCTTGGAGCAATAAGGATGGTAGTTTTTCTCATATTTTCTCATATTTCCTTCTCTTTTCTTTTTTCTCTCATTTTCTTTGGTTATTTTTTCTCTTTTGTTCCTCATCTTTTATACTACGCCATACTTCCTGAGGCTTGTAAGCTGAATTGTTTGATGTGTTGTTTACTCGGGACGAGTAAAGAGTCTAAGTATGGGGGAGTTTGATAGGTGATGGAATCACTATCATTTTAGGTAGCTTTTAGAGTCGTTTTTATGTTTTTGAGTCAGTTTATATTGCTAATACTGTGATCCAGATAAAAGATTCAAATTGAAGCAAAAGAAGGTATTAGCAATACTTAGGAGTTGAAGAAAATCATCGAAGTTCAGATTCTGGTGCACACCGCCCCGCGGCATCCTCTGTCCGCCCCCGCGGTGACAACACAGATGAGTGTCGCTGCCTGCGTCAACGCCCGCGGCCAAGACAAGCCTGTCACCGCCCCCGCGGACTCTCCAGTCCGCCCCTGCGGTGTCAACCATGAAGACCACCACCAAGAGCCGCAGCCGCGTCTTCGCCCGCGGCGATGAAGAGACATGTCACCGCCCCCGCGGCCAACCCTGTCCGCCCCTGCGGTGACCCAGCCTGACGAAGCGAAGACGGCGCCCCAACGCCCTTGCCTGCGGCCATGCCAGCGGCCTTGTGAAGCCGAAGATCCAGTGTCACCGCCCCCGCGGTAACTCTGGGCCGCCCCTGCGGATTCTCACCAGAAGCGTTACGAAGTTAAAGAGTCAGACGTTTCAAGAGCATTCAAGGACCCGCCCCCGCGGGTATGACGAGCCGCCCCCGCGGCCAAGAAGAAGTTGGAACGTTTTTGCCTAAACCGCCCCCGCGGCGCCCTTGGCCGCGGGTGCGGGTTAGCGTCAGAGGCTTTTACTCGGCTGTTTTCGACGACTTTAAGGACATTATTGTGGCTGTCTGCAACCACTTTAATTCACCCTTAATGGTGGCTGTTAGCACAACCTCTTTACTCCTTTTTAATGCATTTTGTAGTATAAATAGAGCCCTTGACTATAGGTATTTTCATCTCATATTTTCCACACAAAAACCTCTATATTCATAGTGTTCTTTGTAATGAGTTTCTAAACTCCCTTGGCTACATTGGGTGGATTGAAGCTGCATTATAAAGTGGTTGTAAGTTCTTTTTAAATAGAAGTTTTATTCAATATATTTTGTGTTATATTCCTTGTATTTAACTTAGTTTGCATGTTTATTTTCTACTTAGTTTGATCACCTAAGTTGTATAATTGCATGCAAAAGGCTAGGATTAATTGATTCCGGGTTCGGGTCCTTAATCTAGTAGCAAACCCTTAGGTAAAAGCTGGATGTGATTATTTAAGGGAAAGGAATTTAACTACATAATAAGATTAACGGGTTGTTTATCTTTTATGTATCTCTTTATCTTTGGTAGAATGCTAATTAGTGGTTTAATCTTATAGGTTTACGGATTAATAAACTAGTTAAGTTGTGTTAATGCCGGTTGGCTTAATGCATAAATACGATCAAGATGAGAACAAATATTGAATACTTCAAAAAAGAACCAACCAATTTATATGTATGCTAAGATCCTACCTAGTGTAGTTCTTAAATCAATCTTGTTTTCACCAACATTATAATTGTCTTTGTCTTGTTTTAAACAATCCAAATCCCCCCCCCCCCTTTGTTACCAAATCAATAACTATAATTGAATAGAAACTTGTTCAACTCCCTTGGGTTCGACCCTTACTTAATCACTATACATTGGTTAGTATTAAGTTCGGATTTAACTTGATAAGCTTATAATAACGACCTTAGGAAATAAGCCTTGTCAATCACCTAATGGTGGTGATCTATAAATCTCTCACGTTCTTGTAAGGAAGAATTATTTTTGTTATTTCAGAGAAACATTCAATCGCTTTATCTTAGAAAATAATTTTTTCATTGATTTATCTCCTTACTATGTTCTCATAATCATTCGATTCTAAAGATTTCAACACAATCATATATCAGTGATAGATTAGTAGTTTTATGTTATTGGTAAGAAAATAATACAAATTTACAATTATATTTCTTTCAGTATAAAATAATTTTTTCATTATTGATATAAAAACGTTATTAGAAGGTAAAAAGGTCAAACAATTATTATTTTGAATTATCTCTTTTTTGTAATGTATATGAATTATTTTTTGGTATTTCTAAATTTATACAAATGTGTGGAGTGTGTTAAATGCCAAGCGGTAGCAGTAGAAGTAGAAATATCGGTTAAGGTAGATGCAACGGTTGAACCTAGTTTAAATACATAAGCGTTTTGAGAGTATCTTTATACAAATATATAACGTTTGAGGCACTAGAAACTACAAATACTTACTAAGCACCCTTATGACATTGAACTACTAACGGTATCTCTACTCATTTTTTTAGCATCATAAAACATAGGTGTAATTGTCATGGACACATCATGTTCTTTATCCTTATAAGTATAAATTGCTTGTCAGTAATGTTTTTTGTGTGTGTACGGTAGGTATACACATATTTTACCCTATACTTATCTATATAAACTTTCCTTTAATTATAATTAATATTATAGTCATTATGACATTTCCTTGTTATGTTTCATTTAATGTAATACCCCAAATTTTTGGAATTCGAGGTGCTACGGGCTAGGACCTCACAATGGGTCCCGACCCTACCTTGATAACAATTTCTCTAGATCTTACAACAAGACACACATGTAAGTAAGAACAACGTAAAACGTAATACAATAATAATGTCGTGAATGCAACATGAGACAACCTTGTACGCAACAACTACTAATGTCCTAAGAAAAAAGCTCTAATATATGAATGCAACAAGTGAAAAGAAACCACCCAATCTATATGAGTACGTGGATCCGGCTGACCATCCGCTCCGGATCACCCGACAACTTTCTTACCCTACAAGAAATCTAACAACATAACGGTATAAACCGTTAGCGAACTATTCGAAGTACTAGAATGTATGCTATAACACAAACACATATAATTGTGGAAGTTAAACACATCAACATGCTCATACTCACACAATTTTATTATCTTTATTTAAGTGATTCACTCCTATAAGTTCAACTTATTTTGTGGCACGAGGATTTTCCGAACCTCGCCTTTGTTCTTGTATACCAACCGGAGTGGGTCCGATGCACATCACCGTATATCGATATGGACTAGTCGCAAAGAACCCCCCAATCTCGTGACAAAGATGGGCAATGTGTCACGACCCGTTATTTATACACTTAGGTCTAATAAAATGGTAATGTCATCCTAGTCAAGTTATAATTAGAGATTTAGAGATCACTCAACATACACCGCAATTGAATACATGCTAACACAAAGAAGAGTTAACTAAGTAAGTCATAAGACTTACATGCACTGGTCCGATGTCCAACTAACGATAAGCTTCGGTCCACTCGGATATGATCTCAATAGCCTGTTCATAACATAAACATCTTAACAACAATGTACTAGCATCTAGGAAGATCTAGGAAGCTTCTAGACCGATAAGGAAGGTTTTGGAAAGGAAATACGAGAAAGCCCTAGTTTTTAAGGAAATTACGGTTTTACCCCTAAATTTCCTCAAAACTCTAAAAACGGTCATACAAGTTTCTAAATTTCCTAAAAAGTTCCAACCACCTACTATGAACGTTAAACGATCCCAAACGAGTTCAAATTTTTTGAGGCTTTCATGAATGGAATGCCATATCCCTTTTTCACAATTACGTTCATGCATACACAAGACTACTAATGTTGTAAAGCATGGTTCATGTTGTTAAATGAGGTGTATTGTTTCGATATCGGACATCATCCTACACTACCTCTTGTAATGACAAATTGGTATTCCTATCATTCGAGTAGTGCAGAAAGCATACATACTCACTTGACTATGTTATGACTTAAAAAATACCTAACTCGATCCCTTCCGCAACTTGTCATACAATAATTATTTAAATATCACACCATATAAGCCGCGCTTACTAGTTTGCTAAAAAAACGAGGAAGTTGTAGGTGTCATAAGGTTATGTCTTACAATTTGTTTTTTTATATTTGTCAACTATTAGTTCTTATAAATTATTAAGATTCGTAATAACTTTAAAAACCTTAATTGAGATGTTGTTCTTCGGATAAGGAAACGATACTAACATGTTACACCTGTAACGCACCCAAAATGGGCTAGGCGTCACAATGCTAGGAGCCCCGGACAAGGACTCCCTCAGGATAATATAAACATTAAAATGATAACAATAAAATGAAAACACACCAAGACATGACATGCCAACAAGGAACGAAGAAAACCAAAAGATGTCCCCTGACGTCAACAACAAAGTGTTCCAAAACCTACAATAACAAACGAACATGAATGGTCAATCTCGGGGTTAACAATAATCAAACTACAGAAACGTGAACCAACCCACAAAAAATAAAGATGAAATAAGGATCAAGTCTAAAGAACCAACCATTCCAAGTTCAACCAACACGACTTTCACTAGGGTTCCTGACATTCATGGTCTTGAATGATCTTGTACCTGATTATGTCCAAAAACATAACGAACCCCACCGTGGTGGGATTATTCTTCCACACAGACTAAGCAATTACATAAGCAATGTACACATACGATCAAGACATGAGTATAATCATATATAAAACAACATGATCATGTTGGAAAATACTCAAAAGAGTTAAATAATCACATGCTTGAAAATATCATAAATACTCAAAGGAATCTAAATCATCATGACTCAATTACTCAAGATTATGTTTAAAACATTTCAATCAATGTCATCTCCAATATACTCATAATTGTCTCAAAGGGGTTTCAAACCAATAACATCTCAAAACATATACAATCATACTCAAAAGGAGTTTCAAAATCAATCACGTCTCGAATAACTCAAAACATACCAAATGGGGTTTCAAACAAACATCATCTCAAAGAATATTCATAATACTCACAAGAGTTTTAAAACCATCAAAGTCCCAATATACTCATAATTCAAAACAATATCATCTTAAATAACCGGTATATAATCAATCCAATGGTCAATTGACCGAAATGGGGTAACAAGGTATATCCTTGCCCCTTTTCTCAAATCAACACAAGAATCATCTAAATCAATATCAAACATGCTCAAGCAATCTTTATTTAAAAAACTATTTTCAAATACAATTTATGAATTGCTAAATTAGCTAATGTTCAAGCCTATTTCTTGAACACGAAGGTACCTCCTGAACCTCCACCACGGGATGGACATAGTAAACACGGATCAGGTGAATCCTCGCCATCCACTAAAGTCGGGCACAACCATCGGCCCGTTCAAACCACATACCACGGGTAATCATGGTCCGCCCTAACCGAGGAGTGAATAAGAATCATGAAAACGGTATACCGGCAACAATGTCGTCATGGTCATGAACCACATAAATAACAAGGGCGATTGCCCATTATGGTCATAGACCAAATCATCTCACCTATATAAATATGGAAAAATCCGATTAGGTGATCAAAGACCAAGTCATCTCAACACCTCAATACCAAATATTCTGGTTCTTTTCAAAATACCCCAAGTACAAACTCTTTAAAAATACTACAAGTCAACATAACACGACACTGCCAATAATGGCAAAACAACTCAAGTCAAGATGTTCTCAAGCTTTCAAAATCAACTTATCAAACTCATATCATAAACTCAAAACAAAGGCAATATCAATA
Source organism: Fagopyrum tataricum (assembly GCA_002319775.1). Classification (NCBI taxonomy): domain Eukaryota; kingdom Viridiplantae; phylum Streptophyta; class Magnoliopsida; order Caryophyllales; family Polygonaceae; genus Fagopyrum; species Fagopyrum tataricum. Next base: position 25,245,551 of record CM008284.1, on the reverse strand, counting down.
CACTTTCCACAAAAAATTGTCGTTAAGTTTAAGTCGTTATATTATCGCATGCATGAAATGACGTATTTGACTATTAGTTACGAGTTATGTTTTGTCGTTTTGAAAGATATTCGGTTTGATACTTACAATATGTATATATACATGATGAGGTTTAAATCATGCTGATATAAAAAGCTCAAAAGTACTTGCCTCGATAATTACGTAACGGCTTTTAAGTCAAATCAGTAACGTCAAACAATCTCGTCAAGCAACCTAGGAAAGTAAAAACACACAATCAACATACATATACTATATACATAATCACAACACCGTCTAATAGGTGTACGAGTGACTTACCTAATTCCTAACTCGAGTTTGGGTTGTACTTCACTTAGGGTTTGCTCAAAACTCGTTATCCAAATCAAGCAAGTACCTAGAATGTCCAACTAGGAATATTAGTTCATATTCTAACTCAACTTAATATGTAACAACCATCCAAGGTTTAGAGAAAACTCACATAGCTTCGTTGTAAAGAAAGTCGATCGACGTTTGTTGAACTTCGCCTTGAGCTAAACCCTTCCCAACATTGTAAACGAACCTAAACAAACATAACTAAACAAGCTTAGCTTAAAAAGACTAAACATGGGTCATAAGACATAACATATATAAATATAGGTTGTTTTCGTAATTAAAACTAGGGTTATAAATCATAAATATAACTCATGGGGCAAAAATATGCAAACCCATAAGTTTGGGCTATTTTTGTAATTTAAAAGTTTGGTTAAAATCTGTAAATATATTATCTGGGGCATTTTTGCTATAACTGGAAAATTGGGCTATTTACGTAATTTAAAACCTGGGTCAAAATCTGTAAATAAGTACAACATGACATAAATATTAAAAACAGAAAACTAGCTGTAAAGGTTGTAAATAAGTTTGGGAGCCTTTTGTAGTTACACCAAACATTCGGGGTCCCGATCGTAGTTAAGGCCAAAGAGGCTTGCCCGGTTTCTGCATGCTTCCCGACGGTCTCCGTCGTCAGCAGGGGCAGGTGCTCCTCCGGTGGTGCCATGGTAGCATGTCAGCTAAGTAACACCCCAAATCCGCGGGACTCGGGATGCTACGGGCGAGACCTCACAATGGGTCCCGACCCTTAGCCTGACAACAATTTCACCGGACCTTCCAACAAGGTACAAATAAAGGCAAAACTCGAAAACGTTTATAATGTATGCGAGACACTGAAAGGTAATAATACAACGTGGAAACTCAGCCGAGTCCTCAAAACAACATAACCTGATACGAAGTCTAAACGTACGACAACATCCATGAACAACAATATGAAACATGACTCAAAAACATCCCCGTCCTATAATGTACGGAGACCCCGGCTGTCCACTCCTCCACCTCACTCGGCGGTGTCCCTAACCTGCAAGTCATCTACAAAACGGTTTAAAACCGTTAGCTCATATTCGAAGCAATAGAAAAACGGTGAAGGCACAAACACATACATAACACAAAACATGAATCACACAAGTCCATTTATTATCTTTTTATTATTAAGTCGTATCCCGTTCTAATTCAACTTCGGTTGTGACACGAGACCACCGTGGTCTCGCCTCGGTCCCTTACCGGCAATGAATGGTACGGATGCACCCGTCCATCTAACCCGCCGGACTCGTCGCCGAGAACCTCCTAGACCTCCCGCAGGACTAGGCAGCTGATGTCACCGCCCGTTATCATACACTTGGGCCAATATATACTTAAGGTCGGTGGTCCTGATTACTGGATTCATTGTTATAACAAAAGCATAAACACACACCACCAAACACACATCAATGCTAATACATAGAATACGAGCTAAGTAAGTCCGGAGACTTACCTCGTCACCAAACCCAACTCACCACACTCTTGCTTCCTTAAGGAGGAAGCCCACAACCTTCTCAAAAGAGATATGCATATCAATACATACTCACTCTCAAGAAGTTTTAGACTTCACTCTTAGTGATCTATGCAAGATCACCTAACCCTCAAACTAGGAATGCATCCTAGGTCCCAAGTACTCACCACACACTCTCCACACATGAAATAGCCCACAACAATTCATAAATCCACAAGATATAAATCCTCAACCAAAGAGGCACAAGCTAGCCTAGAAGATCCAACATACTCACATACTCATATCCATCAACTATATCGAGCCTTAAGGGCTCCTAGGTTCACAACCACTAAGTGGCATTCTCAAGCTACTCTAGGCCATCCTAAGCATGCTACTAATGTGGTTCAACAACAATACTAAGGAAGGAACGAAGAGGAAAGGAGAGGAGAAGCCTACTGTTGTAGAAACGCAGTCGCGGAGTCAAGCTGGCGCCCCGGAGGAGCAGGAGCCGCCCCTGCGGAACCAGAGGCCGCCCAGCGGAGCTGCCGGCCGCACCCGCGGCGGAAGGGAGCCGCCCCGCGGCCGTCGTGTCCTGGAGCCCCGGAACCGCCCCCGCGGCCGTGCCGAGCCCCGGCCGCGGCTGTGCTGGGCCGTTAGCCTGCCGCCGCCCCGCGGCCATGCCGAGCCGCACCCGCGACAGTGGTGTGCCGCTCCCGCGGCCGTGCCGAGCCCCGCCCGCGGTTGTGCTGGGCCGTGAGTCTGCCGCCGCCCCCGCGGCCATGCCGAGCCGCACTCCCAGCAGTGGTGTGCCGCTCCCGCGGCCGTGCTGAGCCATCCCTGCGGCCGTGATGATGTGCCCCCGCCGTCGTGCTGCAGAACGTCGTCTTCTTCGCCTTCGATCGTGGATCCTTGGCTCCAAAGTCCTTCTTCTCTTGCTGGATCTTCTCCAAACACCCATCACTAGTCTTAGGCACCTCTCCTTGACCTAATCGAGCTAAGAACCTATGCGTGCAAAGAGTTGAGCAAAACTCCTCAAGATCTTCCTCCATAGCCATGGATGAAGGAGGGAAGAGGAAGAAGGAAAAACAACAAGGAAGAGAGAGGAGGGAGAGGAAGGAGCTTACCAACAACCTAGAATTCCTTTGCTGCAGTCCATACACAAAGATCCTCAACAAAGATGGAAGAAGAGAAGAGAAGAGAAGAGAGCAAAAATGGAGCCATGGGAGGAAGAGGGAAAGAAACTAACGTGAATGAGCAAGAGAGGAGAGGGAGAGAGAGAGAGGGGACAAGGCTGCCAAAAGGGAGAGGGGACAACAACTGTCTTGTCAGCTTGCTCGGAACGAGGGGTCGGAAATGACCCCTTGTCACTTTTAACCCGGAACGAAGGGTCGGAATGCGGAAAAAGAGGAAAAACGACGAGTCGGCTCGGGATTTTCTTAGGAATAAATCCCGGCTCTCGGCATCTCGGGATTACGGGATAACTACTAGGTGCTCTCAGACCGGAAAAAAAAAAATTCCGGACGTTACAATAACCCCCCTAAAAACAAGTTTCGTCCCGAAACTTGCTAAACCCAACACTCTCCAACCAACCCGTCTCGTAACCCCGTGGAACTCATAAAACGTACACTATCGGCTCTAATCCAAGTCTACAGATCGCATCACATCAAGACCTCGCATGGTACAAATATCTCAAACTAAATCACATAATCACATATAACAAACAAGGAAGATTTCGGGGCTAACCCGCCGGTCTTATCAATGTCGCTAAATCTGCGTAAAACTCAGGATAGTTCCTCCGGATACTATCCTCCGTCTCCTATGTAGCCTCGTCGGCTCCTCGTCTCGACCACTGCACTCTCAGTATCGGTATCTCCTCCGATCGAAGGCGCCTCGTACTCTGCTCTAAAACTGCTATAGGAAGCTCTACAAATGCATGGTCCGGCTCGACCATTAGGTTCTCGTGACTGATTGTGTCTCGGGTCGTGTATGTACTCTCTCAGCTGAGAGACATAAAATACCAGATGTATACCCTCTAACCGAGGTGGCAATGCTAACCGGTATGCCATCTCACCGAATCTCTCCAAGATCTCGAATGGACCGACATATTGGGGCTTAACTTCCCCTTAATGCTGAATCGCTTGACGCCCCGCGTCGGTGATACCCTGAACCACACCTGAGCTCCTAACCTGAACTCGAGAGGTCTACACCTCCTATCCACATACGACCTCTGACGGCTTTGCGCGGTCAACATCCTCTCTCGGATCAAAGCAACTCTAGCCACGTCGTCCCGTACCTGATCTGGAGCTACAACGCTCAAACTCCCCCGCTCGTCCCAACATAAGGGAGTACGGCATCTCCGTCCATACAATGCCTCATACGGTGCCATCCCGATTGACGCGTGCCAGCACCTCGAGGTAAAACACCCGTCCCTGTCCGAGATGATGGTCCTCAGTATTCCATGTAATCTCACAATCTAACAGTTGTGGATATGTCCTCCCATTTCCACTGTGGTGTGGGTGGTGGGTGAAGTTCTCCTCCGTCTCTGGTGCTCGATCTTGACCTGCTGGCAGGTCGCGCATTGGGCCACATATCTAGCTACATCGGGCTTGAGCCCGCCCCACCAATAAAATCTCCTAATATCCTGGTACATCTTACTCGTGCCTGGGTGCACCGAGTAAGGTGCGGAATGTGCCCCATGCAAAATCCGCTCTCTCAACTCCTGGTCTGACGGTACACAAGTACGTCCCTGGCGTCTCAATCGCCCGTCTGCTCCCATGACAAACTACGGAGCCTCTCCTCGGGACATCCTGTCCCGGATCCTCATCAAAATGGGACATCTCTCTTGCTTCTGCAGGATCTCTCCGGACAGGTCAGGTAGTACCTCCAACTCGGACAAACAACTGCCCGTACCCGGGAACCGGATATCCAACTCCAAACCCACCAAATCCCTCTGCAGCTGAGGCTGAACCCTAAGCCGAGTTATCACCTCCTCCCGAGGTGTCCTCCTACTCAAGGCATCGGCGACTACGTTCGCCTTCCCGGGATGGTATAAAATCTCCAAGTCAAAGTCCTTAATGAGCTCCAGCCACCTCCTCTGGCGGTTATTCAACTCCCGCTGAGTGAATAGATACTTCAGACTCTTATGGTCTGTGAAGATCTGGCACGTATCCTCGCACAAGTAATGTCGTCAGATCTGCAGGGTATGAATCACTACCACTAGCTCAAGATCCTGGGTAGGGTAATTCTCCTCGTACGGCTTCAGCTGCTGAGAAGCGTACGCAATAACCCTACCTCTTTGCATCAAAACGCACTCCAATCATTGCTTGGAGGCGTCACTATACACTACTAAAACCTCCACGCCCTCAGGCTGGGCTAAAACAGGAGCGGAGGTCAACCTTCTCTTCAGCTCCTCGAAACTGTGCTGACAAGGCTCGGACCAAACGAACCTGGTAGACTTCCTCAGCAAGGAAGTGAGCGGTCGTGCAATCACGGAGAAACCCTCAACAAAATGGAGGTAGTATACCGCTAAGCCTAAGAAACTGCGCACTTCTTTGACCGTCCTAGGAGGCGGTCATGAGGAAACAAACTCTATCTTCGCCGGGTCAACCATGACACCCTCGGCGGAAACTATATGACCCAGAAGTGCCACCTCGGACATCTAAAACTCGCACTTATAGAGCTTAGAGTAAAGCTCTCTATCCTGGAGGACTCGAAGCACCGTCCTCAGGTGTTCCTCATGCTCCTCTCTACTCCGGGAGTAGACTAAGATGTCGTCTATAAACACTACCACGAACTGGTCAAGAAGTCGATGAAGATGTCGTTCATCAACTTCGTGAAGACGACGGGTGCATTCGTGAGCCCAAATGACATCACGACAACTCATAATGGCCGTGTCTCGTCCTAAATTCCGTCTTCGACACGTCCTCCTCTCTCGATTGATACACTTGAAACGCCGGGTGAACACCCTTTACTCTCGGCGGCCATGCCAGTCGGTAAAACACTTTCCCAACTTGCGCTAAGATCTCAAAAAGGTCCTATGTATCGGGAACTCAACTTCTTCCTCGGGTCTTCCTCTCTACAACATTTTCATTATGTTTCTTCTTTGCTTGTCTCTAACAAAGAAGATCGAACTTCCAATTACACCGTTGGCTTTGGTTCTTGTCAAACCAAACTTCAATGTTACTATTCCTCAATTCTTGTTGCAAGTTCTAAGTAATGAAGGAAGTACTTTGCTTCACACTACCTCTACTAACGAGCCATGTATGCTATAACTTTTACATCGTCTCTCGATACTCAGTCAAGACCATGTCTTGAAAAATCGCTTGTACACTTCAAACTGATCGTACCTCGAGGCAATTTCAGAACAGTTACACCAATGAATATCCTCTTAACTCCCGACGACTCCATTGTCCATTTTTGTCCCACTCAATACTTCATCGTCATCCGGAGTAGGTTAGCCATAGATGGTGTTACTTGGAGAATCTTCCCACAATCCGGTAATGATCAGCCCATCCAAGAAACTTGCAACTTCTTCCACATCCTTCGGGGTTGTCATCCCGAGACAACTGGTCATACGACTTCTCTCTTCTTCGAGAGTAGACCAGAGTGTCCTATTCGGGCATTAGTAAGCTCATACGGAATCACTACAACTCGTAGTGACCATGGTTTGTCCAATATGCGATGTTTGCACTACCCCAATCTCGATTTCTCAATTGGTGACAATCAACCTTAACTCGATTTTAGAAGAGACCACCGACCCTTGCAACCGGTCGAGTAGATTATCTACACGTGGTAAGAGGGTACTTGTTCTTCATTGTAATCTTGTTCGGCTCATTGTAGTCGATGTACAAATGGGGATAACCGTCTGTCTTCTCGCAAACTGGTGTTCTTCATAACAACTTCAAAACAAGAGTTTAAGATATAATCTAAGCTCTTGTTACCGTTCCTTTAGGATTCCACAACCTGGTTACTCTCCCCCACACTCATCCATAGACCACCTGCACATGCGCGTTCTCGGTTGTCACCAATTAGTTGGTAAATGACCTTCTTCTATGTCAAAGACTTACCATTCTTCTATGCATCCATGTTACCATTCTCATGAAGTCTACCCTCGGGGTACCTTAAACTCCGTTAGCTCATTCTTCATTCCACGCTTCCTTTTCCTTCAGCGAGATAAAAATACCCTTCTCGGCGTTGTTGAGTCACATGACTCGCCTTCATAGGTTTAACCGCGCTTCATGATATCTTGTAAGTGCGTCTTCTCAAAATCTCTAACGTTAGTTGTGCCTCTTTGGTTGAGTCACATGACTCAACCAAAGAGGCACAAGCTAGCCTAGAAGATCCAACATACTCACATACTCATATCCATCAACTATATCGAGCCTTAAGGGCTCCTAGGTTCACAACCACTAAGTGGCATTCTCAAGCTACTCTAGGCCATCCTAAGCATGCTACTAATGTGGTTCAACAACAATACTAAGGAAGGAACGAAGAGGAAAGGAGAGGAGAAGCCTACTGTTGCAGAAACGCAGTCGCGGAGTCAAGCTGGCACCCCGGCGGAGCAGGAGCCGCCCCTGCGGAACCAGAGGCCGCCCAGCGGAGCTGCCGGCCGCACCCGCGGCGGAAGGGAGCCGCCCCCGCGGCCGTCGTGTCCTGGAGCCCCGGAACCGCCCCCGCGGCCGTGCCGAGCCCCGCCCGCGGCTGTGCTGGGCCGTGAGCCTGCCGCCGCCCCGCGGCCAAGCCGAGCCGCACCAGCGGCAGTGCTGTGCCGCTCCCGCGGCCGTGCCGAGCCCCGCCCGCGGCTGTGCTGGGCCGTGAGCCTGCCGCTGCCCCTACGGCCATGCCGAGCCGCACCCGCAGCAGTGGTGTGCCGCTCCCGCGGCCGTGCTGAGCCGCCCCTGCGGCCGTGATGATGTGCCCCCGCGGTCGTGCTGCAGAACGTCGTCTTCTTCGCCTTCGATCGTGGATCCTTGGCTCCAAAGTCCTTCTTCTCTTGCTGGATCTTCTCCAAACACCTAGTGTCTTAGGCATCTCTCGTTGACCTAATCGAGCTAAGAACCTATGCGTGCAAAGAGTTGAGCAAAACTCCTCAAGATCTTCCTCATAGCCATGGATGAAGGAGGGAAAAAGAAGAAGGGAAAAACAACAAGGAAGAGAGGGGAGGGAGAGGAAGGAGTTTACCAACAACCTGGAATCCCTTTGCTGCAGTCCATACACAAAGATCCTCAACAAGATGGAAGAAGAGAAGAGAAGAGAGCAAAAATGGAGCCATGGGAGGAAGAGGGAAAGAAACTAACGTGAATGAGCAAGAGAGGAGAGAGAGAGAGAGAGAGGGTACAAGGCTGTCAAAAGGGAGAGGGGACAACAGTTGTCTTGTCAGCTTGCTCGGAACGAGGGGTCGAAAATGACCCCTTGTCACTTTTAACCAGGAACGAAGGGTCGGAACGTGGAAAAAGAGGAAAAACGACGAGTCGGCTCGGGATTTTCTTAGGAATAAATCCCGGCTCTCGGCATCTCGGGATTACGGGATGACTACAAGGTGCTCTAAGTCCGGAATAAAATTAATAAAATTCCAGACGTTACAAGCTACTTCCCCGGTGTGGTGGTCCCGGTGGTGGCTTCTCCGGTGCCGACAGATCTCCAACGGGGCTCGACCGGAGAGGTAGAGAATGCAGAGGGTTCTCCGGTGCTTCTTCCGGTGAATTCGAGGTGGCGATGGTGGTCTTCGGTGACTATGGCTCTCAGTGTGACAAAGAGGATGAGCTGGGAGAAAGGGAGGGCGCAGAGATGATGAGGGGATGGAGTAGGGAGAGAAGAAGAGGGGAGGTAGAGGGACAAGTGGTGGTGCATCCAGTGACTCGGGGCGAGCCAAGATGAAGAAATAGAGAGAAGAAGTGAGGGAGATGAAGGGAGAGGCTGAGCGTAAGTAAGGAGTGTTAGATTATATTGGTATTATATATTCATTTAATGTGGTCCATGTGTCTAGGTTTAATCATAATTAAAGATTAAGTCTAGTATATTATGTGTTTCTAATATAAAGACGAAACCGTAATGGATCGGTATCGGTAAAAGACATTAGAATTACGGGATTAATTATTCCCTCTCCTTCTGCCTATAAATAATTCTTTTATCTATTAATATAAATAAATATATAATTAGATAAAGGAAATAAAAAGAATTAACTTTTACCTTTAAAAGATTAGGAGAGAGAAAAGAGTAACTGACTCTTTTTCTCTAACCTACTCTCTACAAAGGAAGAAAAAGTTTTATAGGGACTTCTCCATTAAAGTCCAACTAAAAGCAAAAAGGCAAGTAAGAGAAAATCAATTTTTACTTGAATCAATTCGCATGTGTTCGATTCAAATGAAGACTTCTACGGATAAAGGTTAGTCTTCTATTGATATAGGCATATTTCGATTGAATCATGTTTTAAGTCTAGATCCATAAAAAAATTTGATTTCGGAATAAATCCTAAAGAATCTAACAATTGGTATTAGAGCAAGGTTATAGACTTACTTGATTCACCGTAACAATGCAATCGGATTGAAGTTTTACCTATTGAATCATGCATTGTTGAAAGATGATGACGGTTACTTCATCCAGTATTCGATACTTTTTTCCACTTATTCATTATATTTCATTCTGAAGTATGTTTAAATTAAGTATGTATATTATATTATATTGCATCATGTGTGAATGGAGATTGATTTGATGTTTCTAAATCCTTCAGAGGAAATCACTTTAACATATAATTTCATAAATTATGTGCAGTGGAATAATGCATGATTAGTAATGATTATGTTGAAATTTTATGGAATGTATAGTACGTAATTGTTATGTATTTGAATTTCGCGTTGATTATGTACACATGAATAATATACGTATGTACCTTTCAATTTCAAACATATAAATTCCTCATAACGTTTTATTATGATAAAGTTATTAAGTTTAAATGTTTAAAAAATTTTATATGACTTGTTAGTCACCAAAGTGACCTAGTTGTATCAAATTTAGACATTTGAACTTTAGTATATAATCAATTGTTTATGATTAAATAGATGTTATTAAATAATTTGATTGAACAATTGATTTTATTGGTTATGATTCTAGGAGATCACCCAAAGGTGGATCATTGAAAATAGTCAATAATATAAAAGAGATTTATCATTGTATTTACGTTAGATAGTATGTATATCCAAATATAGAATGCTTATTTGATTTATGTATGTCATAATAATCTACTAAGTGTATTAGCATCAATGATTGTGTGTGTTTAAGTATTGTCCAAAGGTTACTTGAATGCATGCTTTAATTTTTACATATATGATTTGAATCTATATTATAGTCAAAGCACTAATAGGTAAGCATGTATTAATTATTGCAGCTTCATCAAATTTTTTTGCATCTGCAAACTCTGTCGTTAAATTCAATGGGCTGAACTATGATGATTGGTCTGAACAAGTCCGATTTACTTTGGGCATTATGTCGTTGGATCTTGCTATACTCATGGATAACCTACTAACAACCATCACAAAGAATAGCTCCGAAGCTGAAAAGTCTCTTTATAAGAGTTGAGAGCGTTCTAACCGGTTGAGTTTAAATCTCATGAGGATGAGTATGGATGAACGTATAAAGCCATCAATGCCTAAGACAGAGAATGCAAGAGAATTTTTTCTGAAGGTTAAGGAGTATTCACAATCGGACTTGGCGGACAAGTCAATTGTAGGAGGTCTCATGAGTGATCTTACTACGAAAAAGTTTGACTGGTCTCAGCCAATCCATGATCATGTGACTTACATGTCAAATTTGGCATCAAAGTTAAAGACCTTGGGAATAGATGTTAATGAATCATTCTTGGTCCAGTTTATCATTAACTCTCTGCCGTATGAGTTTGGTCAGTTCTAGGTGAACTATAACACCATTAAAGACAAATGGACCTTTCAGGAATTGAAGGCCATGCTTGTACAAAAGGAAGGGAGATTAAGAAAGATAAAGGATCAAGTTGTCCACTTTACAAGTCATGATGGTGCCAGCAACAATAAAGGTAAATCGGGTAAAAGGGACAAGAGGAACAAGAACCCTTTGAAAGTCAATGAGGGTCATGTTAAGAAAGAAGTGAAGTGTTTCTTTTGCAAGAAAACGGGACATTTCAAGAAAGATTGTCCTAAAAGGAATGCATGGTTTGAGAAGAAAGGTAAACATTATAGTTATGTTTCTTTTAAATCAAATCTTATAGAAGTGCCTAATAATACTTGGTGGATAGATTCTGGTGCTACTACTCATGTGTCTCATATTAAACAGGGATTCAGTTCGATCCAGCCCATAAGAGGAGCTGAACAATATTTGTTCATGGGAAACAGGATGAAGGTGAAAATAGAGGGCATTGGCACTTACAGATTGATCTTGGACACTGGTTTTCATATAGATCTTGAAGGATGTCTTTATGTTGGACAATTTAGTAGATTGGACAATTTAGGTTTTATTATTAAGTTTGGACATGGTGAATTTTCATTGTACAAACATAATAACCTTTATGGTAATGGTACATTGATTGATTCACTTTACAGGTTTAATCTTGATATTAAATTTTCCGAATCTTTGCTTTATGTTGAATCTAATGTGGGAACTAAACGTAGTGTATCTAATGAAACGTAGTGCATCTAATGAAAGTGGACAATGTCCAGGTCCATTTGTAAAGTTCCTTGAAAGTAGAGGCATTTATGCACAATATACAATGCCCGGTACACCTCAGCAAAATGGTGTAGCTGAGAGGCGGAACCGTACATTAATTAACATGGTTAGAAGCATGTTAAGTAATAGCTCTTTGCCCTTATCATTGTGGATACACGCATTAAAGACTGCAACATATTTATTGAACCAGGTTTCCTAGTGTAACACCCCGAATCCGTAGGACTCGAGGCGCTATTAGGCTAGGATCTCACAATAGATCCTAACCCTAGCCTGACAACAAGTTCACTGGATCTAACAACAAGACACATATAGATTAAAACCAAAACATCAAACTGTATATATATATATATATATATATATATATATATATATATATATATATCAAAAGGGTTACAGAAGAACCGCTGAGTACAAACCAAAACATCTGTACTTACAAAATGTTCACATAACCCTCGCATAACCCTAGTGTACGGAGCCCTCAGCGGATCTGAAACGCCCCTAATATAAGGCGCGTTTTATATAAACATTTTCCGTACATTATCATTATTTTTACCATAAATTTTAAAATTTTAACGAGTTATATTTTATTTATAAATTTAAATCAGTATATATATTATATCATTTCCGTAAAGTATTTTACGGAAAAGTTCGAAAAATTTTCCACGCCATACAATTCGTTATGGATGAATTGTATGGATTTATTTTAACGAGTTGTAAGCTATTTTATTTTATCCCTTATTTCTCTTCTTTTATTTTTCCACTTTCCTTCTTTTCCACCTCAGCCGGGCCCCTCCTCCACGCGGACCCAGCTGGCGCGCCACGCTGGCGCTCTCCTCTTTTTTCTCCACGCCCAGCTGGCGCCTCCATCCCCTTCACACCAGCATCTCCTCACCTCCTGCCTAGACTAGCCTACATGGCGTCTTCCCTAGCCTGCAGCTGCCTATCTGGCACCTAGGAGCACCAACTCCCCTACCCACCACTCTCCTACTCTTCCCTCTCTAGCCCGCCTGGCACCTCCCCTAACTAGCCCGACTCTCCACACCTTCTACCATCTCCACCTCCTAGTTTGTCACGCTTCTCACCACCCTCACGCTCATCTCTCCCCCATACTCCCTCTGGTTTCTTCTCAACACTGGCCACCACTCTTCTCAGTGTCTCCCTCCCTTCCAGAGCTCGTTTCACGCCGGTCACTGCTCCCTGCAACTCTCCACCACCTCAGTTCTCTCCTTTCCTCACTATCTGTTCTGCTCTCCCTCCGTCACCTCCTCCCACAAGCTCACCGGGAAGCAACCGCCATACCACCACTAACCTCGAACCCTCTCGCTGCCCCTTCTTCTCCTCCTCTTTGCAGTACCCATCTCCTTCCACGTCTGCTTGGATCGAAGTCTCGACGGAGAGCTGCTTGCACCGTCTCTACTGCTGCCGGGAAAGAGCCAAGAGAGTCGTCCCTCCCCTGGTGTCGCCGGAGAGACCAGCGTCATCTCCACCGTGAAGAAGCAGCTACCGGAGAAACTCACCCCCTCTGTTCCCATTGCTCCTGTCACCACCGGGCTTCTGTCGCCGGAAAACTGCACCACTAGTGAGCTACCACCACAAGGAGTCTCGCTACCCACCGGACCACCTTTCCCTGGCCTCACCCTCGCCGGAGGAGACCAGAAACGCCGCCGGGATGGACGCTAGTAGCCGGCTCTGCATCTCTCTGTCTTCGGAGTTTGCCACTCGCCACCATCCTAGCACGCCGAGAGGAGCACCTGACACCTACCACGCCGGAGGAAGCTCTGCCGGAGCCCAGCCCTTCGCAATCGCCGGGAAACCACCGGAAAAGCACTTTCCCCCCACTTCTAGGGGTATTTGCGATCGGGCTACCAAACCTTTGGGGTAATTACATAAAGTTCCCAAAGTTATTTACGACTTTTACAGTTACTTTTGTGTTTTTAACAAATATGTCCTCTGTTAAATATTTGCAGAAATTGACCCAAGTTTTAACTACGTAAACAGCCCCATAGTTTCTGTTTTCACAAAAATACCCCAGCAAAGTATTTACAGATTTTAACCAACCTTTGTATTTTAAGAAATGGCCCAAATTATTAGTTCTACAGTTTTTGCCCATAAAATAATATTTATGATTTTTTTTAACCCTTATTTTAATTACGAATTTCAACCTATATAATTTATATTACAATTTATGACCCAAGTTTAGTCTTTTTAAGCTAAACTTGTTTAGTTATGTTGGTTTAGGTTCGGTAATACGTTCGGGAAAGGTTTAGCTCAAGTCAAAGATCGACAAACGTCGATTGACTTTCGTTACGACGACGCTACATAAGTATTCTCCAAACTTTGGAATGGTTATTTGCATGTTAGGTATAAGTTGGAATATGAACTTAATATGCATAGTTTGGCATTCTAGGTACGTACTCGATCGGTTGGATAACGGGTTAAGGCTAAACCCTAGAAGGAGTGAAATCGAACTCGAGTTGGATTTAGGTTGTTTGACGAGTTAGTTGACGTTATCGTTTTGGCTTCGAGCCACTGAGTCATCTTTATCAAGGTAAGTACTTGTGAGCTTTTGTATATGAGCATGATTACGTTTGAGCCTTCATGATACCGCATGTATGATTGATATATTTTAAATTATGATTTGGTATGACGAGCATGATTAAGTTTAAGCCTTCATGATACCGTATATATGATTGAGATGCTTGAAATTATGATGAGCATGATGAGCATGATGAGCATGAAAAGTATATAAATGTACATATGTTATGATATCTAGAGGAGAATAATCTTGGAGTTAATGAGGAATGCATGATATTATTTGTTGAGTTATGGGTATAGTATGATTTGAGGAGAAGGTTTAAGAAGCCTTGTGATTACATGATAATTGATTGGGACTAGTTAAAGAGGAGTCTATCAGAATATATTAGAAAAGGAAACAATTATGATATTGAGGATTCGAGATGACTTGGCCTTTGACCTAATTGGCTTTTGCTGTATATATACATGTTAGATGATTTAGACTATGACCTTTACGGCATTTTGCCTTATTATGATTTGATGAGATACTTGGTCTATGACCATGGCGGCTTTTAGCCTTATATTTATTCATTGAGATACGGGGCTCACGACCCCGGTGGCAATGAGCCGGTATTTTGTTTTCATGATTTTTACGCTCTTCGGATAAGGCGAGCTATTGTACCTATGGTACTTGGTTTGTGCGGGCCGTTGGTTGTGCCTGACTTTAGTGGATGACGAGGATTCACCTGATCCGTGATTGCCGTATCATCCCATGGTTGGGGTTTAGGAGGTACCTTCATGTTCAATGCGGGTTGGACATGTTTTAAACTAAAATACAAAATTTACATTTTGAAGTTGATTTCTACAGTAAAAATGCTCGATCATGTTTTGATATTATGATCTGGATTATTCATGTTATGATTTGATGAAGGGGCAAGGATATACCTTGTTACCCATTTCGGTCGATTGATCTTTGGATATGTTATACCGGTTGAGTTGGATTAGGAGTAGTTGACATAGTTTGTGAGATGTTGAGTTGAATTATGAGATGTTGAGTATCTGACTTAGTTTATAATATGATGAGTTGGAATATGAGTAGGTGTCATAGTTTATGAAATATTTGTTTGGATTAGGAGTATTTGACATAATATATGAGTTGTTAATTTGAATTATGAGTTTTGGATTTGAAGCATGAATCGTTGACATGAATTATGAATATTTAATATGATCTTTTGAGATTGATAATGATTAAGTTGCATGATTTTATTTCAATTTCTTGAGTAATTCTAAGACCATGTCATGTCATGTATACTTATTCGCATATCTTGATCATATATATTACACTTCTTATGTATTAGCTTAGTCTATGTTGAAGACTAACCCCACCACGGTGGGGCTGGTTATGTTTTTGGACATAATCAGGTACATGATCAGTTCAGGAGCATGGAGGTCAGGAACCCTAGTATGAGAGTTTGGTCGGTTGAGTTTGGTTGTTGGTTACTTAGTACTTGATCCTAACTTTTCCATCTATCATCTTTTGGACGGGTTTACTATGATTATAGATTGTTGACCATTCATGGTCGTTGTTGTTGTGGTTTTGGAGCCTTTTATTTTTGGCGTCATGGGACGTCTTTTGGTTTTTCTCTTGCCCTTCTTATGGGCAAGTTATGCCTTGTGGTGTGTTGTGTTTTATCTTTATCATTATATACGTTATCTTAGCCTGAGGGAGTCCTTGTCCGAGGCTCCTGGCGCTGTGACGCCTATCCCGTTTTGGGGGCGTTACAGGATCACCCCATCTGGATCACTCTACAGCTCTCCTAACCTGCAAATGATCTACAACACGGTATACAACCGTTAGCTAACCATACACATATATACATAGAAAATGCATAAGCACAAACACAAGTCACGAAACATTAACACATCATCATGCTATCACACATTTACCCGGTTAATTATCTTTATAAAGTCCAACACTCAAATCGTATAAATAGATGTATATGAATATATGTGACACGAGGAATATATAATCCTCGCCTGTGGGCGCTCATGCCAGCTAGAGTGGTGCTTGGTCACACCTCCCCATGTACCCTATGGGAGTGGAGAGTGCCCGAACCGTTTACCAGATCTGGCCCAACCACAGAGAACCTCCCAGACTCCCAGCGGGATGAAAGGACAAGTTGTCACGGCCCTACAATGGGCAGTCACTAAACCATAGGTCGGTAATAATCAACATCGCATGCTATCAAGCATATCTCACACACACTCATGCATAGACCCAAGGGATCCATAAGGATCATATCCAACTTATAAACCTCGATAATCTACTAAACCTCAAAGCCATAACCGACATATAACGATATCATACACATCAACATCCTATCCTCATACACATACCTAGCATGCTACTAACCCTCATACTAGGAAAGGAAATGATCCATACTACTCTAGTAGATCCGGGACAAGACGCATCTGCGTGACAGAAGAGACGCAGGGGCGAAATGATAGAAGCCGCAGGCGCGAAGACGCTTCCACGCAGGGGCGGTGACCGTAGCCGCAGGGGCGGCGGCGCTGAGGCGCGGGTGCGGTGACAGGGTCCCGCAAGGGCGGCAGCTCACAAGCGCGGGTGCGGCGACAGTGCAGAGCGTAATCTCCCGACTTCTCTTCCACTCTTCACGTGATTAAATCACGTCTTCATCATTCCACAACCACAATCATACATATACATACACATTCTAACATCAATAAAAGCCTAGATCATCTATCCTAAGCTAAGGAAGAGGAATGGAATTAAAGAAGGAGAAAGTAGAAGAAAGGAGCTTACCTACTGCAATGACCTAAGCAAGAAAATGATCACAAAACATCACCAGCTGGCTCCCAAGCTCAGCAATACACACATCATGCTCATCATCATCAACCACACAACAAAACTCTTCCAAAACAAGAAGGACTCAAAAACAAGATCAAGGAGAGGAAAGGAGGCAAGAAGAAGCTCGTGAGGGTAGCTGGAAATGAAGAACCCTTGCTCAGTAAGCCAAGGGAAAGTCTAAGAAGGAAGGAAGGAAAGACAGTAAAGCACGGGTCAAGAGTCAACAAAATCGGCTGCAGCCGCAGGAAACCACAGGGGCGGGTATCCTGGTCGTAGGGGCGGAACACTGCACAAGCCGCAGGGGCGTCCCTATGGACCCGCAGGGGCGGATTAGTCCTATCTCGGCTCTTAAGACTAAGGCTCTTACACCTAGTAAAGCAGTTCCTAAGACGCCTTATGAAATGTGGACGGGAAAGAAACCTAGTTTGAAACACCTCCGTGTTTGGGGTTGTCCTACAAAAGTGAGGGTGTATAGTCCATATGAAAAGAAGCTTGATCCAAGAACAGATTGGATTCTTCATTGGCTATCCTGATAAGTCAAAGGGGTATAAATTTTATTGCCCTAACCATAGTACGAGAATCATAGAAACTAGCAATGCTAGATTCATCGAGAATGGTCAAACTAGTGGGAGTGGTTATCCACGAAAGGCTGACATTCAAGAAATTCGGGTTGAAGATCCTTCACTTCTGGTTTCTTCTAAGGTTGTTGTACCAATTGTTGTATCACAGTTACATGACACATTGGAACAAAAAAATGATATCCAAAATCCATTAGTTGAAAATGAAATAGATGAACCTGTCGGTACATGAAGAGATAAATGAGCCACATGAATCTTTAAGGCAATCTATAAGAGAAAGAAGATCTGCCATTCCAGATGATTATGTGGTTTATACTCTTGAAAATTAATGTGACTTAAGCATTGATGAAGATCCAGTCTCATTTAAGAAAGCCATGCAAAGTGACAATTCTGACAACTGGTTTATTGCCTTGAAAGAAGAAATGCAATCTATGAGTGACAACCAAGTATGGGATCAAGTTCAGTTACTTGAGGGTTCCAAGACCGTTGGGTCTAAGTGGGTCATTAAGACAAAACTAGACTCTAAGGGCAACATTGAAAGATATAAAACTAGACTAATTGCTAAAGGGTACACTCAGAAAGATGACATTGACTATACAGAGACTTTCACTCTAGTCTCAAAGAAAGACTCTTTAAGAATTGTTTTGGATTTGGTGGCTCAGTATGACCTTGAGCTTCACCAAATGGATGTAAAGACCGCTTTTCTAAATGGATATTTAGAGGAGGAAGTATATATGGACCAACCTGAAGGGTTCTTGACCACAAGAAAAGAACAAATGGTGTGTAAGTTGAAGAAATCAATATATGGACTGAAACAAGTTTCCAGAGAATGGTATCTTAAGTTTAATGATATCATCACAACTTATGGTTTTGTAGAGATCACTGTTGATCAGTGTATTCACATAAAGGTCAGTGGGAGCAAGTTTGTTATAAGTCTTATTTGTTGATGATATATTGCTTGTTGCAAATAATATAAGCATGTTACATGATATAAAGAAATATCTTTCTGAGAACTTTGAAATGAAGGATATGGGTGAGACATCCTATGTGATTGGAATATAAATATTCTGGTGTAACATCCGGAATTTTTATTCCGGACTTAGAGCGTTTTGTAGATCTTCCCGCAGGCACGAGGTGCCGAGTGCCGGGATTTATTCCTAAAATCCCGAGCCGATTTGTCGTTATTCCTTTTTCCGCTTTCCGACCCCTCGTTCTTAGCTGATGTGACAAGAGGTCATTTCCGACCCCTCGTTCCGAGCTGAGGTGACAAGAGGTCAGCTGACCCCTTGATCCCCTCTCCTCTTTTGCAGCCTTGTCCCCTCCCTCTTTCACTCTTGAGTTTCATTTCACGTTAGTTATTTTCCTCTCTTCCTCTCTTCTCTCTCTTTGCTCTTCTTCCCTCTTTGAAGCTCTTGGATTGTGGATTGCAGTGGAGGAAGATCAGATCTAGTTTGGTAAGCATATTCCTCTCCTTCCCTTCTCTTCATTGTTGTTCTCCCTTTCTTCTTCCCTCCTACATCCATGGCCATGGATGAAGCTCTTGAGAAGCTTTTTCCTCAAATCCTTGCATGCATGTGCTCTTAGCTCGATTAGGTCATGGAGAGGAGTCTAAGATCAGTGGTTGGTGTTTGGAGAAGACCCAACAAGGAGAGGAGGACATTGGAGCCAAGAATCCATAGTCGAAGACGAAGAAGACGAGTTTCTACAGCGAAACCGCGGGGCGGCTCACCACAGCCGCAGGGGCGGATCCAGACCACACAGGGGCGGCTCCAGGGCGCCAGACCGCCGCAGGGGCGGCGCCAGCGATCCGCAGGGGTAGTGACTGCTCCGCCGGGGCGCCAGCTTGACTCCGCGGCTGCGTTTCCTCGACAGTAGGTTCCTCTCCTCCCTTCCCCTTCGTTCTTTCCTTAGTTTTGTAGTTGTATCTTGTTAGTAGCATGCCTAGGATGGATCTAGTGTAGCTTGAGATGCCACTTAGTGGTTGTGAACCTAGGAGCCCTTAAGGCTCGATGTAGTTGATGGTTATAAATATGTTGAGCATGATGGACCTTCTGTAACACCCCGAATCCGTAGGACTCGAGGAGCTACTGGGCTAGGATCTCACAATGGATCCCGACCCTAGCCTGACAACAAGTTCACTGAATCTTACAACAAGGCATAGATAGATTAAAACAAAACATGAATCTGATATATATAAATATCAAAAAGTGATAAAGAAGTACCGCTGAGCACAAAAGTAAAACATAAACTGTACATATGAAATATCTCATATCCCCGATAACGTCCCAGTTTACGGAGCCCTCAGCGGATCACCCCACTGGATCACTCTGCAGCTCTCCTAACCTGCAAAGGATCTACAACACGGTATAAAACCATTAGCTAACCATACACATATATATAGAGATGCTAGAGCACAAACACACTTAAGGAAAAATAACATATAAACATGCTATCACACATTTACCCGGTTAATTATCTGTATAAGGTCCAACACTCAAATAGTATATATGCCGGCATATGAAAATAGGTGACACGAGGAATATATATAAAATCCTCGCCTCTGATCGCTATAGCCAACAAGAGTGGTTCCGGCACCCAACCCGTATACCCTATGGGAGTGGTGAAGAGTCCATCCCGTATACCAGATCTGGCCTAACTACAGAGAACTTCCCAGACTCCTAGCGGGATGAAAGGCAAGTTATCACAACCACTACAATGGGCGGTTACTATAACATAGGTCGGTAATAAACCATAACGCATGCTATAAAGCATATAACAAACACTACTCATGCATACATCCAATATAAGGATGGAAGCTAAGTAAGTCCTATGGACTTACCTCGAATTCAGAATTAATCTCAACTATGATAAACTATCAACCTGGTCCACTCCAATCTGGAGGACAACACGGCCTATACAAGGAATACATATATACATATCAATCTACTATCACACAAAGGGGTCACACCTAGACCCAAGGGATCCATAAAGATCATATCCAACTCGTAAACCTCGATAAAACTAAACCTCAAAGCCATATCTGGCATATTCCGATATCATAATCTTTATCATTCTATTCTCATAAACATGCCTAGCATGGTACTAATTTCCTCATACTAGGAAAGGAAAGGATCTATACTACTCTAGGTAGATCCGGGACAAGAAACACCTGCGTGACAAAGAGACGCAGGGGCGGAGCAAGTAATCCGCAGGCGCGGCAAGACTCAGCCGCAGACGTGGATACAGCGGCCACAAGCAACGCAGGCACGGCGCTGGCGCTGGTGCTGGGACAATGGCCGCGAGGCGGCGGCTTCCGGGCGCGGGTGCGGTGACAAGGTACCCGCAGGGGCGCTTTGCTGGACCGCGGGGGCGGTGACAGTTCAGAAGATGATCCCACGGTTCTTCTTTCACTCTTCACTTGATCAATTCACATCTCTTCCATTCCAGAACCACATACAACCATATACAAACACAAACTAACATCAACATACATCTATACATGCATCTAATCCTAAGCTAAGGAGGAAGAACAAGAAAGAAAGAAGGGAAGGAAGGATGAAGAAGCAAGGAACTCACCACTACTACTGGTCTAGGCAAGACAAGATCACAACCACTATCACAACTGGCATCACAAGCTCAACAACTAAGCACATCATCAACCTCAACAAGGCCACAACACAAATTCTCTTCCAAACCCAAGGGAAAACAAGAACAAGATCAAGGAGATGAAGGAGGAAGCAAGAAGGACGTAGGAAGGCTGGGAATGAAGTGATGAAGAAGCCCTTGATCAGCTAAGGAAAAGAATAAGAGGAAGAAAGAGTAAAGCACGGGTCAAAGGGTCAACAAAGCCGGCTGCAGCCGCCGGAAACCGTAGGGGCGGTTCCTTGAGCCACAGGGGCGGGAAGCATCACGAGCCGCAGGGGCGGCTCCCTAAGCCCACAAGGGCGGCTAAGGCCAAAAAAAATGGCTCCAAAGACTAAAGCTCTTACACCTCACCCCCCCTAAAAACAAGTTTCGTCCCGAAACTTGTAAAATCCTCAAACCACTCGGACTCGCAAGCCGAGGTACACTCTCTCTCTATCGGAGGTATCACCCTATATCACTCTATAACCTCAAGCACAAGCATGGAGGAACTCATCATCTCCAACCATAAGATCACTATACTATCCAAGGCATAGAGGTAAACCATCTCTAGCCAAACTATAATCATATCACAAGGGCATAGAGAAAAAACATCTCTAGCCGTATCATCATCACATCGCAAAGGCGTAGAGGAAAAACATCTCTAGCCGCATAACAGAAGGGCATGGAGGAAAAACATCTCCAGCAATACTATGTCCATAAAAAAAAACATGGAGGAATAACCATTTCCAGCTAAATCCTAATCGTACCACAATAGCATGGAGGAAAGAGCCATCTCCAGCTATAAATATCAGTCGTACTAGAACAACAAGATCTACTAAGATCACATATCACATCATAGCTAGTACGAAAATAAACATATCATAGCATATAAGCACATCAGCATAATATCACCAAGATAGTACTAAGATCTACTCGTCGATCCTACTGGTACATCTATCTCGGCGTAAAACTTTGGATAGTTCCTCTGGATACTATCCTCAGTCTCCCATGTAGCCTCATCAGGTCCTCGTCTCGACCACTGTATCCACAACATAGGAATGTCCTTCGAACGCAGGCGTCTCATACTTCGTTCTAAGACTGCAATTAGATGCTCAACAAAGGTGTGGTCCGGCTCAACCACCAAATCATCATAACTCACGATGTGTCTCGGATCTGGTATGTACTCCCTTAGCTGAGACACGTGAAACACAGGGGGAACACCCTCTAATCTCGGAGGCAAAGCTAATCTGTATGCTGCGCTCCCAACCCGATCTAGAATCTCGAACGGTCCGACATATCGGGGCTTAACTTCCCCTTAATGCCAAAACGTCTAACACCTCGTGTCGGAGACACTCTCAGCCACACATGGGCTCTAACTCTGAACTCTAGAGGTCTACGCCTCCTATCTGCATAGGACTTCTAACGGCTCTGAGCAGTCAGCATCTTCTCTCTAATCAGTGCTACACGAGCCACATCATCCTGAAACTGATCAGGTGTTAAACCACTAACACTGCTCTGCTCATCCCAACATAACGGAGTACGGCATCTCTGTCTATACAGTGCCTCATATGGGGCCATCCCATTAGATGCATGCTAGCTGTTGTTGTATGAAAACTCAACTAGTGGGAGATGATTCGTCCACACTTGTCTCCAATCCAACACACAAGCTCGCAACATATCCTCCAAGGTCTGAATGGTCCTCTCTGACTGACCATCTGTCTGAGGATGGAACGCAGTCGTGAAGTGCAAACTCATCCTCAAGGCAGTTTGAATCTGCTGCCAAAATCTCGAGGTAAATCGTCAATCTCTGTCTGAGACGATCGTCCTCGGTACACCATGGAGTCTCACTATATGCCTAGTGTACTCCTCAGCTAATCTGCTCACCGGCCACGTCTCCCTAATAGGAAGGAAACGTGCCGTCTTTTTCAATCTGTCCACTATGACCCATATGACATCAAAACTCCGGCTCAGCCTCAGTCCAGTCACAAAGTCCATGGTGACGTCCTCCCACTTCCTCTGTGGAACAAGAATGGGATGGAGCTCCCATCTAGGTCTGCAATGCTCTATCTTGACCTGCTGGCAGGTCGCACACTGTGCCACAAATCTGGCCACATCGGGCTTCAGCCCTTCCCACCAATATAACGTCTCAAATCCTGATACATCTTACTCGTACCTGGATGTACAGAGTAAGGTGTACAGTGAGCCTCCTGTAAAATCCTCTGTCTCAGCTCTGTATCAACAGGTACACAGACGCGACCGTGGCGCCTCAATACTCCATTTGCTCCTAGTAGGAACTGTGGTGCCTCATCTCTAGACATCCTATCTCGTATCCTCATCAATGTCGGGCAGGTTTCCTGCTTCTATTGGATTTCACCCAACAGATCAGGAAGAACCTCTAAAGTACGCAACTGGGCATCCTCATCAGGAAACTGGATGTCCAACTCTAACCAGATCAAATCCCTCTGTAACTGTCGCTGAACTGTCAGCCTCGCAATCGCTTGCTCTCGAGGCGTCTTCTTGCTCCGGGCGTCGGCAACAACGTTCGCCTTCCCGGATGATACAGAATCTCCAGATCAAAATCGTTGATCAGCTCAAGCCACCATCGCCGGCGGTTATTCAATTCCCGCTGCATGTAACACCATTCAAGTAATGTCTCCAGATCTTCAGTGCATGAACTACCGCTACCAACTCCAGATCATGAGTCGGGTAGTTCTCCTCATACGTCTTCAGCTATCTAGACGCATATGCAATCACTCTGCCCTGTTGCATCAACACACATCCCAAGCCTAGCTTGGATGCATCACTATATACCACAAAATCCTCTGTAGCCTCTAGCTGTGCCAAAATAGGAGAAGTCAGACGTCTCTTCAGCTCCTCAAACTCTGCATACACTAATCAAACCATACAAATCTGGTAGTCTTCCTCAGTAGACTCGTCAGTGGACGGACAATCATAGAAAATCCCTCCACAAAGCGTCTGTAATAACCGGCTAGGCCAAGGAAACTACGTACTTCCTTGACGTTCGTCGGTGTAGTCCAAGCTGCTACTGCCTCAATCTTGGCCGGATCCACCTTGATTCCTTCAGCTGAAACCACATGACCCAAGAATGCTACCTCTGGCATCCAGAACTCATACTTAGAGAACTTAGCATAAAGTTCTCTATCTCGTAGAACCTGTAATACAGTCCTCAGCTGTCTTGCATGCTCCTCTTTCCTGCGAGAGTATACCAAAATATCATCTATAAAGACCACCACAAACTGATCCAGGAAGTCGATGAAGATATTGTTCATCAACTCCATAAAAACGGCTGGGCATTCGTAAGCCCAAATGGCATCACTATAAACTCGTAGTTTCCATATCTGGTCCGGAATGCTGTACTATGCACATCCTGCTCTCTCACCTTCAGCTGGTGATATCCTGAGCGCAGGTCAATCCTGAAGAATACAGTCGCTCCCCGAAGCTGATCTAACAAATTATAACACCCCAAATCCGCGGGACTCGGGATGCTACGGGCGAAACCTCACAATGGGTCCCGACCCTTAGCTTGACAACAATTTCACCGGACCTTTCCAACAAGGCACAAATAAAGGCAAAAACTCAAAACGTTTTTAATGTATGCGAAAACCGAAATGTAAAGAATACAAAGTGGAAACTCAGCCGAGTCCTCAAAACGATGTAACTCCGATATGGAAATCTAAATTGTACAACAACATCCACAAACTAACGATATGAAACATCACCCAAAAACGTCCCCATCCTATAATGCACGGAGACTCCGGCTGTCCACTCCTCCACCTCACTCGGCGGCGTCCCTAACCTGCAAGGCATCTACAACCACGGTTTAAAACCGTTAGCTCATATTCGAAGCATTAGAAAAGAGGCGAAGGCACAAACACATACATATCACATAGCATAAAACACGCAAGTCCGGTTTGTTATCTTTTTTTTATTAAGTCATATCCCGTTCTAATTCAACTTCGGTGTGTGATACGAGACCACCGTGGTCTCGCCTCGATCCCTATTTACCGGCAAAGAATGGTACGGATGCCTCCGACCATCTAACCCGCTGGGCTAGTCGCCGAGATCCTCCTAGACCCACGCAGAGCTAGGCAGAATGTCACCGCCCGTTATTATACACTTGGGCCAAAATATATAAGGTCGGTGGTCCTATTTACGGGTTTAGTTGTGTATAACATAAACAATAATACAAGCACACACCACCAACACACATCAATGCTAATACGTAAAATACGAGCTAAGTAAGTCCGGAGACTTACATCGTCCCAATGCTAACTCACAAAATGCTCTCGCTTCCCTTGGGAAGAAGCACACAACCTGCTCACAACAAGATAACCATCAAAACCCGCTCAACTCAAGAAGTCTAGGACTTCTACACAAATGATCTACGCAAGATCATTTGACTCTCATTCTAGGACCGCATCCTAGAATCTCTCACACTCACATCTCACTCAACGCATGAGGAGATATCTCATTCTAGGACTGCATCCTAGAATCTTTCATACTCACATCTCACTCAACGCATGAGGAGATATCTCAACAACCTACTAACTCTCATATGATCATACTCAAAACCCAAGAACCAGTAAAAGCCTACTAGGTCTATCATGCTCATCACACTCGTGACCATCAACTACATCGAGCCTTAAGGGCTCCTAGGTTCACAACCACTAAGTGGCATTCTCAAGCTACTCTAGGCCATCCTAAGCATGCTACTAACATGATACAACTATAAAACTAAGGAAGGAACGAAGAGGAAGGGAGAGGAGGAACCTACTGTCGAAGAACCGCAGCCGCGGAGTCAAGCTGGCGTCCCGGCGGAGTAGAAGCCGCCCCTACGGAAGGCTGGCGCCGCCCCTGCAGCCTTCTAGCGGAGCAGGCATTGCCCCTGCGGTGGCAGGAGCCGCACCTGCGGCGGTCTGGGCCACCCCTGCGGCTGTGGTCAGCCGCACCTGCGGCGGTCCGGCGTCCTGGAGCCCGGAGCCGCTCCTGCGGCGTGATGAGCCGCACCTGCGGTGGTCTTGGGCCGCCCCTGCGGCTGTGCTGAGCCGCACTTGCGGCGGGCCGCTCCCGCGGTCGTGATGATCTGCCCCCGCGGTTACGCTGCAGAAGCTCGTCTTCTTCGTCTCGATCGTGGATCCTTGGCTCTAATGTCCTCCTTTCCTTGCTAGGTCTTCTCCAAACGCCAACCAATGGTCTTAGACTCCTCTCCACGACCTAATCGAGCTAAGAACACATGCATGCAAAGATTTGAGCAAAAACTTCTCAAGATCTTCATCCATGGCCGTGGATGAAGGAGGGAAGAAGAAAAGGATGATCAGCTAAAGAAGAGAGGGGAGGGAGAGGAAGGAGATTACCAAACCAAATCTGGAACCTCTCCACTGCAGTCCACAGTCCAAGCTTCAATCAAAATGGAAGAAGAGAAGAGAGAGCTAAGAGAGGAAGAGAGGAGAGGGAAAGAAACGTGAAAGAGAATTGAGGAGAGAGAGAGAGAGAGGGACAAGGCTGAAAAGTGGGGAGGGGACCAAGGGGTCAGCTGACCTCTTGTCACCTCACCCCGGAACGAGGGGTCGGAATTGACCCCTTGTCATTTCGACCCGGAACGAAGGGTCGGAACGCGGGAAAAAGGGAAAAACGACGAGTTGGCTCGGGATTTTAGGAATAAATCCCGGCACTCGGCACCTCCTGCCTGCGGGAAGATCTATAAAATGCTCTAAGTCCGGAATAAAATTTCCGGACGTTACACAAATCATCAATACGAGGCAGTGTTTACTTGTTCTTGATGGTCACCTTGTTCAGCTCTCTGTAATCTATACACAACCTCAACAATCCGTCCTTCTTCCGTACGCAGAGGACAGGTGCTCCCCATGGGGACACGCTACGGCGAATGAAGCCCTTCTCAACCAACTCCTCGAGTTGCTTCTTCAGCTCTAGCATCTCGACAGGTGCCCTCCGGTATGGGGCCTTTGAGATCGGTCTCGTACCAGGCTCTAACTCAATACTGAAGTCCACACTCCTCTGAGGCGGCAAACTGGACGGCTCAGCAAACACATTTGCAAAATCACAAACAACTGGGATATCCTCTAATGTTGGACTCTCCCCCTCCTTTATGGCATAACACCGGAAGGCCTCACAACTATGTGCAATCAGTCTAGCTGCCCGTATCGCACTGATAACCATGCATGTCTTTCCAAGGTCCCAACCTCGGAAAACCTCTATCTGACCTAACTCGGTAGAGAGGGTAACAATCCTCCTACCTACATCTAAGACTGCAGAATGTCTATCCATCCAATCCATACCTAGAATAACTTCTTCATGCTGTAATGGCATGACAAAAAAGTCAACTAGTAACACACGAGTCCCTACAGAAATGGGACAACTATGAATCTCACGGGTACCTCTGACCCTACTACCATGGGGTAACCCTATATTAAAGGGTATCCCCTCAATCGTATCTAGACCTAGACGCTCAACACAGGCATCAGAAATAAAAGAATGTGTAGCACCAATATCAAATAAGACTTTAACAAGTAAATCATGAATCAGAACGGTACCTGTAGCAATCGGTGCAGTTGGCTCCTCTGCACTCCTCAGCTCAAAAACTCGACCATGTGGTCCTCTGGTGTCCGTGGTACTCCCACCACGACCTTTGCCTCTACCCAACCCAGGAGCAGATCCATGAGTGGTAGGACGATCTGGGACTCTCTACTGTCCTTGCATCTGCTGTTGCTGAGGTGGCCTCTGCCCACCTCCTACTGCGCTAACAGGAGAAGAATCTTGCTGTAATAAAGCTCTGCCCCGTTTATAGAAAACATGTCTGTGCCCTGGTTTTCCACAAGTGAAACAAATCACCGTCTGTCTCGGACACTCTGACCGCATATGTCCGTACTTACCACAGTTGTAACACTATACTCCCTTATCTACAACTGGGGCAGATGAAGGATGACTCTGGCGGCTTTGACCTCGCCCTATACCAGTAACACCACCAGTATCCTGCTGAGATGAAGCTCCACCCCATCTACAGAAAATATCTATGTGACCTCGCCTGCCACAAGTGGAACAAGTTACTAACGGCTTCGTACACGCTGGTCGTAGATGTCCAGGATCATCACAGTTAAAACACCGTCGACCCGTAACTGCAACCAGTGCCGCTGCGGGGTAACTTGGACGTCTCCGATTTAGTTCAGAATCCACAACTCCACCAGCACCACTGGTCTGCCCAATTCGCTGTCTCTTCCCAGGCCTTCTATGCTCCTCTGAAACTTGAGTAACCTCAGCAACACCTGCCGGTATAACTGGCACCTAAGTAATTCTATGAAGTCCTTCAAACGATTCCCCAAGTGCTGGCAGATCCGGGGTACATCTATCCGCTTTGGCAGCCTCCTCCACTTGTCTGATGTATGCGCGGAAATCTGGTCCCCTCATAATGACATAACCCAAGTCATTAGACTGGACTCGCGGTGGTGTATATCTCTCAGTTATTCCGTTCCCAGTCTCAGGAACAACCCTCTCAGCAGCAACCTCATGAACCTCCTCCGCTGCAGATGGATCAACAGCCGGAATCTGACACTGTCCTACATCTACTGGAGGAAGAGGGGATCTCTCCCTACCTCGTCCATCTGCAGATACAGCTCTAGTCTGAGCCATATGCGGAACAAGTACACTTAACCTATCAGGCTATATATATGCCATATGTATAGATATATATCAAATCAATCACAACAGAATATCTATATATATCTATACTGTCGAGATCTTCAGAGGGGCGATGACTCACGTACACGGTATCCCAAAACATTTGTACTCATTTCAAACCAAAACCTTTTGAAAAGTCAGACCCCTTTCGGGTTCTGTTTATTTATCCATTCGAACTTTATTGCAGATTACAAGTGCCATTGTTGTCAACCTGGACTCTGATACCGACTTTGTAACACCCCGAATCCGTAGGACTCGAGGCGCTACTGGGCTATGATCTCACAATGGATCCTGACCCTATCCTGACAACAAGTTCACTGAATCTTACAACAAGGCACAGATAGATCAAAACAAAACATGAAACTGATATATATAAATATGAAAAAGTGATACAAAAGTACCGCTGAGTACAAAAGTAAAACATAAACTGTACATATGAAATATCCCATATCCCCGATAACGTCCCAGTGTACGGAGCGCTCAGCGGATCACCCCACTGGATCACTCTGCAACTCTCCTAACCTGCAAAGGATCTACAACATGGTATAAAACCGTTAGCTAACCATACACATATATATAGAGATGCTAGAGCACAAACACACTTCAGGAAAAATAACATATAAACATGCTATCACACCTTCTAGGATAGCTTGTTCCTTCTTGGCTGAGGTTTAAGATCATGTGAGGTTATAAACTGTTGTGAGTTGCTTTCATGTGCTGAGAGTGTGTGAGTACCTGGGACCCTATGATGCATTCCTAGCTTGAGGGTTAAGTGATCTTGCTTAGGATAGCTTGTTCCTTCTTGGCTGAGGTTTAAGATCATGTGAGGTTATAAACTGTTGTGAGTTGCTTTCATGTGCTGAGAGTGTGTGAGTACCTGGGACCCTATGATGCATTCCTAGCTTGAGGGTTAAGTGATCTTGCTTAGATCACTAGAGTGAAGTCTAAGACTTCTTGAGCGTGAGCATGTGTTGATATGGATATCTTGTTGTGAGCAGGTTGTATGCTTCTTCCCAAGGGAAGCGAGAGCGTTTTGTGAGTTAGCATTTGGGACGAGGTAAGTCTCCGGACTTACTTAGCTCGTATTTTACGTATTAGCATCGATGTGTGTTGGTGGTGTGACTGTGTGTTATTGTTTATATTATAAACAACTAAACCGGTAAATAGGACCACCGACTTTATATTATTTTGGCCCAAGTGTATCATAACGGGCGGTGACATCATTTGCCTAGCTCTTGCGAGAGTCTAGGAGGTTCTCGACGACTAGCCCGTGCGGGTAGACGGTTGGATGAATCAGTACCATTCCTTGCCGGTAAGTAGGGACCGAGGCGAGACCACGGTGGTTCTCGTGTAACAAACCTAAGTTGAATTAGAACGGGATACGACTTAATAATAAAAAGATAATAAACTGGACTTGTGTGTTTTGGAGTATGTATGTGTTATGTGATGTATATGTGTATGTGCCTTCACCTCTTTTCTAATGCTTCGAATATGAGCTAACGGTTTTAAACTGTTCATGTAGATGCCTTGCAAGTTAGGGACGTCGCCGAGTGAGGTGGAGGTGTGGACAAACGGGGTCTCCGTACATTATAGGACGGGGATGTTTTTGGGATACGTCTTTGTATTGTTGAATTATGTTGTACGGTATTGGTTTTCTTATCGGAGTTGTATCGTTTTGATGACTCGGTTAGGTTTCCACCTTGTATCTTTACATTTCAGTTTCTCGCATACATTATAAACGATTTTGAGTTTTGCCTTTATTTGTACGTTGTTGGAAAGGTCCGGTGAAATTGTTGTCAGGCTAAGGGTCGGGAACCATTGTGAGGTCTCGCCCGTAGCATCCCGAGTCCCGCGGATTTGGGGTGTTACATCCGGGACAAATCACAAGGATTGTTAGGTTTGTCTCAAAAGGGATATATCAATAAAGTTTTAGAGAAATATAGAATGGATAAATGCTCTGCAGGGATAGTTCCAATTCAGAAGGGAGATAAGTTTAGTAAACTACAAGGTCCTAAAAATGAATTGGAACGAAAGAAAATGGAAAATATTCCTTATGCATCAGTGGTTGGGAGTTTGAATTATCTTCAAACATGTACTCGACCTGACATAAGGTTCGATGTAGGCATGTTGGGTAGATATCAAAGTAATCCCGGTATGTACCATTGGAAAGCTGCCAAAAAGGTTCTCAAGTACTTGCAAGGCACCAAAGAGCATATGCTTACATATAGGAGATCCGATCATCTAGAGGTCATTGGATATTCAGATTCAGATTTTGCCGGATGCGTGGATAGTAGGAAAATCTACGTTCGGATATGTGTTCTTATTAGTGGGAGGAGCTGTTTCCTGGAGGTGTGGGAAGCAATCTATCATTGCTACTTTGGCTATGGAGGTTGAGTTTGTGGCATGCTTTGAGGCCACTAACCATGGATTGTGGATGCGGAATTTTATCTCGGGCTTGGAATTGTTGATAGTATAGTTTGGCCGTTGAGAATTTATTGTGATAACTCCGCAGCCGTGTTCTTTTCGAAGAACGATAAGTACTCTAACGGTGCTAGGCACATGGAATTGAAGTACTTGTCAGTTAAAGATGAAGTGAAGAAACATAGAGTGTTTTTTGAGCATATTAGAACGGACATGATGGTTGCAGATCCGTTAACTAAGGGTTTACCACCTAAGGCGTTCAATGGCCATGTAGAACGTATGGGTGTCATAGATAAGACCTTGCTATTATAATTACATTTCGCTCATTAAATTATAACACTTTGAATTCATTTTTTGATATGTTTCTACTTTACATTGCTTGTCATCATTATCGTATTTGTATACAATTATATTTTTCGGATGACATGTTATTTTGAGACTTATAGTACATCTCAAAGTTAAGTAATATTGGTGGTTTGGATTGATTTGTGATACATGGAAGGAATCATGTCGCTCAATGATGTGTGACCGCCATCATTCAATCGGTTCAGATTCAATTATGGATTATTAATGTTTTATGGACTTATGTAAGCTCCCTCGTTTACAAGTATTGAACCATTAAGTTGACACATAGACCAGTGGGAGAATGTTAGAATATATTGGGATTATATATTCATTTAATGTGGTCCATGTGTCTAGGTTTAATAATATTAAAGATTAAGTCTAGTATATTATGTGGTTGTAATATAAAGACGAAACCGTAATGTTTCGATATCAGTAAATGCCATTAGAATTACGGGATTAATTATTTCTTCTTTTCCTGTCTATAAATAATTCTTTTATCTATTAATATAAATAAATATATAATTAGATAAAGGAAATTAAAAAGAATTAACTTTTACCTTTAAAAGATTAGGAGAGAGAAAAGAGTAACTGACTCTTTTTCTCTAACGTACTCTCTACAAAGGAACAAAATTTTTTACAGGGACTTCTCCATTAAAGTCCAACTAAAAAGCAAAAAGGCAAGTAGGACAAAATCAATTTATACTTGAATCAATTCGCACGCGTTCGATTCAAAATAAAGACTTCTACGGATAAAGGTTAGTCTTCTATTGATATAGGCATATTTCGATTGAATCATTATTTAAGTCTATATCCATAAAATTTTTTGATTTCCGAATGAAATCGTAAAGAATCTAACAAGGAGAAGTCGAGAGAGAGACAAGAGGGTGCAAAGGCTAGCTGCGCAACGGAAGAGAAGGGGAGTACAGGAGAATGGGGGGAGAGAAGCTCAGTGATCTCGGGCTGGTTGTGACAGCGTGGAAGATAGGTGTAGGTGGTGGAGATGAATGCAGAGGGAGAGCGAGAGAAATGGAGGAGAAGGGTAGCAGGAGGTAGAGACGAGGATAGTGAGACCAGGAGAGAGAAGGTGGGTAAGGAAGAGGAAGAACGAGGGGTCGGGTGTAACGCCCGGAAATTTTAGAAAATAAATATATCGTGTTGTTTCGTTTTCCGTAAATTATTCTACGGAAAGGGGCGATATATATTCCTAAACCGTAAACCGTAAATTATTTTTACGGGAATGTCAGAAATATTCCAACCCGTAACATCCGTTACGGAATTATTTTACGAGTTTAGAACCCGTCCCATTATTGGTTCTTTTTATTTTTTCCCCTCCCTTTCCACCTCAGCATGGGCCCCACGCCATGTTGGCGCCACGTCGCCCGGGGCCTACCGCCACGCTGGCCTGCCCTTCTTTTCTTCTCTTTCTTTTTTCTTTTCCCGCGGCTTGGTTTGGACCAGCCTGGCATGCCGCCCGCCTACTTCCCCGCCTAGCCTGCAGGAGCACGCCTACCCAGCTCTGCACCACTCCGCGCCCACCTGCTCTGCAGCACTCCTGGCCACCCTAGCCTGCGCCCTACCCACCACTCGTCCCTGCCCCAGGCCTACACTCATCAGCCCTCAACCCTCCTTCCTTCGTCACTCACCACCTTTCACTCCTCTCTCTTCGATCTCTCCTCTCTCGCTCCAGCCAGCCGCCCTTCGTTTGCAGCCTCACCACCGGCGACCACCACCTGAAGCTACCTCTCCTCTGCGTCCGTTCACGCGAGCACCGGAGAGCCACCACCCTGCAAGTTCCTTCGAGCTCGCCGGAGTCACCACCAGCCAACACGAGGAGCAGCTGACTCGAAAGCCTGACGGGAGCCCTCCTCGTCTTGGCCGGTTGAAGCCCGAGAGCCGACGACGCCCTGTTGCCTCCCCATCGCCTCTGTCGAACAGTCGTGCCCTCCTCCCTGCTGCAGTCCTCACCGGAGCTGGAAGCCGCCGCCACCGTCTGCAGCCGCGCAAGAAGCCACGGAACCTTCCCCTCCCGCGCCTGCGCCCTGGTGTCGCCGCCGCCGCGGGCTGGTGCAACAGCCTTGGGGGTTAATTAAAATCGGGCCCCCCCTCTTTTGGTATAATTGCTTTTCTGCCCTCAGCTTTTGGTTAATTACAGAGTGTACCCAGTTTTATTTTAATTTCCAGTTTTGACCCATATATGCTAGGAAATGCAGATTTGCCCCGGAAAATACGTTATCGAGTTTTTAACCTCGGAATTTAGGAACGAATTTATTTTAGGTCAATATATAATTTTGGGATGATCAATTTAGCGTATGGACTAAATTGCGTAGTTTCATGCTAGGTTCCGTATCCCGATAAAAAGTCACGAATTCATATCGATCTAGTTATGTTCCGTAGTATCATGATAGGTTGGAATTGCATAACTTAGTGGAAATGCCAAGTAACGGCTTTTGAGACCTTAGGATAATGTGAAGAGCGTTTTTAGACCCCGTTAGCTTTTTGACGGTATTTATGTTGGACTCTAGGATGCGGACCTAGAATGGTAGTCAAATGATCCTGCGTAGGTCATTTGTGTAGAAGTCCTAGACTTCTCGAGTTGAGCGGGTTTTTATGGATACCTTGTTGTGAACAAGTTGAGTACTCCTTCCCAAGGGAAGATAGAGCGTTTTGTGAGATAGCGTTTGGGACGAGGTAAGTCTACGGACTTACTTAGCTTGTATTTTATGTATTAGTATTGTTGTGTGTTTGGTGGTGTGTGTTATTTTATGTTACAACAATGAAACCGGTAATTAGGACCACCGACTTTATATAAATGTTTATATTGGCCTAAAGTGTATGAGAACGGGCGGTGACAATACTGCCTAGCCCATAGTGAGGTCTACGGGATTCTCGGCGACTAGCCCGGCGGGTTAGATGGGCGGATGCATTCGCACCATTCCTTGCCAGTAAGTGGGGACCGAGGCAAGACCATTGGGGTCTCGTGTCACAAAAGAAGTTGAACTAGAATGGAATACGACTTAATAATAAAAGATAAGAAATCGGACTTGTGTGATTTATGTTTGGTGTTATGGATGTGTTTGTGCCTTCATTGCTTTCCTAATATCTAGAATATGAGCTAACGGTTTAAAACCGTTATGTAGTTGACTTGCAGGTTAGGGATGCCGCCGAGTGAGGTGGAGGAGTGGACAGCCAGGGTCTCCGTACATTATAGGACGGGGATGTTTTGAGTCATATTTCATATTGTCATTTATGTATATTGTCTTACATTTGGAATTCGGATCTATTTACGTTGTTTTGAGGACTCGGCTGAGTTTCGAAGTTGTAGTTTCGTACTTTTCGTTTCCGCATACATTAAAAACATATTTGAGTTTTCGCCTTTATTTGTGCCATGTTGGAAGGTCCGGTGAAATTGTTGTCAAGATAAGGGTCGGGACCCATTGTGAGGTCTCGCCCGTAGCACCCCGAGTCCTGTGGATTTGGGGTGTTACATCGGGTTATGTAGGCACCAAGGTCAACGGTCGGGGCCCGGAAGGAGATAAGGTGATGGCCCACGCGAGGTGGGACCCGGAAGAGAGGAGCGAGCCAGCATGGCGCCAACCGGGCTGGAAGAAGGAAAAATAAAATAAATAAAACAATTAAGATAAAAAAATAAAATAAATCCGATAATAATATACCGAATGGAGGTTCTAGATTGGAAAATTTTTCCGAGCGTTTCCAGAAAATAATTTAAGGAATATATACATATATATATATATATACTTGTTTATAATTATAAATATAATATAAATGTAACACCCCAAATCCGCGGGACTCGGGGTGCTACGGGCGAGACCTCACAATGGGTCCCGACCCTTTGCCTGACCACAATTTCACCGGACCTTCCAACAAGGCACAAATAAAGGCGAAAACTCAATACGTTTTTAATGTATGCGGAAACCAAAAAGTAAGAAACTACAACTTGGAAACTCAGCCGAGTCCTCAAAACAACATAATCCGATACGAAGTCTAAACGTACGACAACATCCATAAACAAGAGCATGAAACATGACTCAAAACATCCCCGTCCTATAATGTACGGATACCCCGGTTGTCCACTCCTCCACCTCACTCGGCGGCATCTCTAACCTGCAAGTAAACTACATACGGTTTTAAACCGTTAGCTCATATTCTAGGTATTAGAAAAGCGGTGAAGGGACAAACACATCCATACACAAAACATAAATCACACAAGTTCGGTTTATTATCTTTCATTATTAAGTCGTATTCCATTCTAATTCAACTTCTGTTATGGCAGGAGACACCAGTGGTCTCGCCTCGGTCCCTTACCGGCAAGGAATGGTGAGATGCATCCGCCCGTATACCCGCCGGACTCGTCGCCGAGAACCTCCTAGACCCCGCCAGGGCTAGGCAAATGATGTCACCGCCCGTTATCATACACTTGGGCCAACACACACACACACACACACACACACACACACATATATATATATATATAAAGTCGGTGGTCCTAATTACCAGTTTAATAGTTATAACAAGAACATAAACACACACCACCAAACACACATCAATGCTAATACGTAAAATACGAGCTAAGTAAGTCCGGAGACTTACCTCGTCACCCAACCCAAGTCAACCACACTCTTGCTTCCTTAAGGGGGAGCCCACAACCTGCTCACAAGAGATATGTAGAAGCAGGAGAGTTGTCCCAGCTACAGAGGGATTTGATGGGCTTAGAGTTGAAAATCCGATTTCCGCGTACGGACGGTCGTTTGACCGAGTTAGAGGGGTTACCTGACCTGTCCGGAGAGATCCTGCAAAAGCAGGAGAGTTGTCCCATTTTGAGGAGGGTCCGGGACAGGATGTCCCGAGGAGAGGCACCACAGTTTGTCACGGGAGCAGATGGGCTGTTGAGACGTCAGGGACGCATTTGTGTACCGTCAGATCAGGAGCCTAGAGAGCGGATATTGCAGGAGGCCTATTCCACACCTTACTTAGTGCACCCAGGCGCGAGTAAGATGTACCAGGACCTTAGGAGATCCTATTGGTGGGGCGGGCTCAAGCCCGATGTAGCTAGATATGTGGCCCGATGCGCGACCTGCTAGCAGGTCAAGATTGACCACCTTAGACCCGGAGGAGAGCTTCACCCACTTCCCGTGCCGCAGGGAAAGTGGGAGGACATATTTATGGACTTCGTGACCGGCCTGAGACCGACTAGGAGCTTTGACGCGATATGGGTGGTAGTAGATCGGCTGACGAAGACCGCACGTTTCATTCCTATACGGGAAACGTGGCCGGTGAGTCGTTTAGCCGAGGAGTTTACCCGTCAGATTGTGAGACTACATGGAGTCCCGAGGACCATCATCTCGGACAGGGACGGGCGTTTTACCTCGAGGTTCTGGCAGCAGGTACACGCCGCCCTAGGTTCGAACCTCCTTTTCACCACCGAAAGCATACCATCCCCAGACCGACGGCCAGTCTGAGCGGACTATTCAGACTTTAGAGGATATGCTTCGAGCGTGTGTACTAGAATAGGGTCAGGTATGGCCAGATCATCTCCCGTTGGTCGAGTTTTCGTATAATAACAGCTGGCACGCTTCGATTGGGATGGCACCGTATGAGGCATTGTATGGACGGAGATGCCGTACTCCTTTGTGTTGGGATGAGCCCAGGAGCTCTAGCATTGTAGCACCGGATTAGGTACAGGACGACATGGCGAGAGTCGCTTTGATTCGGGAGAGGATGTTGGCTGCGCAGAGCCGTCAGAGGTCGTATGCGGATAGGAGGCATAGACCCCTCGAGTTCAGGGTAGGAACTCAGGTCTGGTTGAGGGTGTCACCGACACGAGGCGTTAGACGATTCGGCATTAAGGGGAAGTTAAGCCCCCGATATGTTGGACCTTTTGAGATCTTGGAGAGAGTCGGTGAGGTGGTATACCGGTTAGCATTGCCACCGCGGTTGGAGGGTATACACCCGGTCTTTCATGTCTCTCAGCTGAGAGAGTACATACATGACCCGAGACACGTCGTCAGTCACGAGGACCTAGTGGTCGAGCCGGACCACACTTTCGCAAAGCATACGATAGCGGTCTTACAGCGGATTACGAGACGCCTTCGATCGAAGGAGATATCGATGCTTAGGATCCAGTGGTCGAGACGAGGAGCTGACGAGGCTACATGGGAAACAGAGGATAGTATCCGGAGGAACTATCCCGAGTTTTATGCAGACCTAGCCACATCGATAGGACCGTCGGGTTAGTCCCGAGATCTTTCTTGTTTACTTTTTGTGATATGCGTTTGGTTGAGTTATGTGGACCTTACGAGGTTGCGATATGTTTCTATACATAAGCTTGATTTAGAGATGACAATATACCTTTTATGAGTTGTACGGGATTACGAGGCGGTTATATCGGAGAGTGTTGAGTTTAGCAAGTTTCGGGACGAAACTTGTTTTTAGGGGGGTTAGATGTAACGCCCGGGATTTTTTTTTAGAAAATGAATTTATCAAGTTATTCTTATTTCCGTAAATTATTTCTACGGGAATATCCGACTTTTATTCCAAACTGTAAACCGTAAATTATTTTACGGGAATGTCGGGAATTTTCCCGACCAGTAACACCCGTTACGGAACTAGTTTAACGGGTCGTTTTTCGCCCGGGTTCTTTCCTCCCTTCCTCTTTGAAATCCCGGCCAAGACAAGCTTGGCCGAGACCGAGGCCCAGCTGGAGCGTGCTGCCCAGCCTAGCATGCCGCCCGCCTACTCCCCGCCTAGCCTTCAGCTCCCCTCTGCACCACTCCACGCCCAACTCCCCTCTGCACCACTCCCCGCCTCTGGCGCCTACAACCCTAGGCCGACCCCTCGGTCCCGCTCCACACTCACCTACACCGAGCTGCACACCACACTTCCCCTCTCCCTCCTCTCACTCCCACGCATCACTCCCTCCCTCAGCCCTTTCTCACCATCTTTCTCCCGCTACTCTCACCCCGCCGTCCAACCGTCGTCACTCGCCACTGCTACGCCCGAGCCCCTGGAGCACGTCGGAGAGCCACCAACCGGGAACTCCTTTCCCTCTTTCTGCGTCGGGGCTGCTCAGGCAGAGAGAGCCGCAGCAAGCCGTCGTCGCCCCGGGGAGACCTTCGCCGTCGACGTGCCTCGCCTGCACGGGCCTAACTGGAGCCGCCAACGCCAGTCGCCTCCCCTCCGCCACGCCTTCTCCTTTGGCCTCGGGTGAACAACAACTCACTTCTCCCCTCCACTGCAACGTCCTCGCCGGAGCTGGAGGTCGGCTGCCACCGTCGGAGTGAAGCCCGGGACTCAGGCCGTCCAGGGAGACCATCACAGCCACCTTGCCGCCGCCCTAGCCTCGCCGGAGAAGCGGTGAAACCGCGGAGACACCACTGCAGAATCTCGGCCGAGATTTCTGGGTAATCTCGGTCGGCCACCCTCACTTTCGGTATAATTACACTTTGACCCCCCCCAGTTTATATTAATTGCAGATTATGCCCTTATGCTTTAGGAATTGCAGATTTGCCCGGAAAATACGTTAGCGAGTTTCCAACCTCGAAATTTAGAAACGAGTTTGATGTTAGGTTCGATATGTTATAGTTTTACGATCAAATAACGTATGGGCGATTTAGTTAGTATCATGCTAGGTTGGAAATTGTATAACTTAGTGGAAATTCCAAGTAGCGGCTTTTGTGACCTTAAGAGAGTGTGATGAACGGATTTAGACCTAGTTGGCTTTTACGTCATTTTTTTGACGGTAACTATGTTGGACTCTAGGGTACGGTCCAAGAATGCGAGTCAAATGATCCTGCGTAGGTCATTTGTGTAGAAGTCCTAGACTTCTCGAGTTGAGAGTGTTTTTGTGATACCTTGTTGTGAACAGGTTGAGTACTTCTTCCCAAGGGAAGCGTGAGCGTTTTGTGAGATAGCATTTGGGACGAGGTAAGTCTCCGGACTTACTTAGCTCGTATTTTATGTATTAGTATTTCTGTGTGTTTGGTGGTGTGTGTTATTTTATGTTATAACAATGAAACCGGTAATTAGGACCACCGACTCTATATATATATATTGTGGCCCAAGTGTATGATAACGGGCGGTGACAATACTGCCTAGCCCATAGTGAGGTCTAGGGGATTCTCGGCGACTAGCCCGGCGGGTTAGATGGATGGATGCATTCGCACCATTCCTTGCCGGTAAGTGGGGACCGAGGCAAGACCATTGGGGTCTCGTGTCACAAAAGAAGTTGAACTAGATTGGAATACGACTTAATAATAAAAGATAAGGAACCGGACTTGTGTGATTTATGTTTTGTGTTATGGGTGTGTTTGTGCCTTCACCGCTTTTCTAATGCCTAGAATATTAGCTAACGGTTTTAAACCAATTGTGTAGATGGCTTGCAGGTTAGGGATGCCGCCGAGTGAGGCGGAGGAGTGGACAGCCTGGGTCTCCGTACAATATAGGACGGGGATGTTTTGAGTCTTTTCATGTCGTCTTTTATGGATATTGACGTTTGTTAGAATTCAGATTTATTTACGTTGTTTTGAGGACTCGGTTGAGTTTCCAAGTTGTAGTTTCGTATTTCTCGTTTCCGCATACATTAAAAACATATTTGAGTTTTCGACCTTTATTTGTGGCATGTTGGAAGGTCCGGTGAAATTGTTGTCAAGCTAAGGGTCGGGACCCATTGTGAGGTCTCGCCCGTAGCGCCCCGAGTCCTGTGGATTTGGGGTGTTACATCAGGCTGGGCTAAAACAGGAGCGGAGGTCAACCTCCTCTTCATCTCCTCGAGACTGTGCTGACAAGGCTCCGACCAAACGAACTTGGTAGACTTTCTCAGCAAGGAAGTGAGCGGTCGTGCAATCACAGAGAAACCCTCAACAAAACGGAGGTAGTATCCCGCTAAGCCTAAGAAACTACGCATTTCCTTGAACGTCCTAAGAGGCGGTCATGAGGAAACAACTCTATCTTCGCCGGGTCAACCATGACACCTTCGGCGGAACTATATGACCCAGGAATGCCACCTAAGACATCTTGAACTCGCACTCAGAGAGCTTAGCGCAAAGCTCTCTATCTTGGAGGACTCGAAGCACCGCCCCCAGGTGTCCCTCAAGCTCCTCCCTACTCCGGGAGTAACCTAAGATGTCGTCTATAACCACTACCACAAACTGGTCTAAGAAGTCGATGATGATGCCGTTCATCAACTCCATGAAGACGGCGGTGCATTCGTGTGCCCGAATGGCATCACGACAAACTCATAATGGCCGTATCTCGTCCTGAATGCCATCTTCGGCACGTCCTCCTCTCTCGATAGATACACTTGAAACGTCGGGTGAACACCCCTTACTCTCGGCAGCCATGCCAGCCGGTAAAACACTTTCCCAACTTGCGCTAAGATCTCAAAAAGTTCCGATGTATCGGAAACTCAACTTCCTTCTCGGGTCTTCCTCACTACAACATTTCCATTATGTTTCTTCTTTGCTTGTCTCTAACAAAGGAGATCGAACTTCAATTTACACCGTTGGCTTTGGTTCTCGTCAAACCAAACTTCGATGTTACTTTTCCTCAATTCTTGTTGCAAGTTCTAAGTAATGAAGGAAGTACTTTGCTTCACACTGCTTCTACTAATGAGACATGTATATTATAACTTTTACATCGTCTCTCGATACTCAGTCAAGACCATGTCTTCAAGAATCGCTTGTACACTTCAAACCGATCGTACCTCGAGGCAATTTCCAAAACAGTTGCACAAATGAATCCCCTTTTAACTCCCGACGACTCCATTGTCCATTTTTGTCCCACTCAATACTTCATCTTCATCCGGAGTAGGTTAGCCATAGATGGTGTTACTTGGAGAATCTTCCCACAATCCGGTAATGATCAGCCCATCCAAGAAACTTGCAACTTCTTTCACATCCTTCGGGGTTGTCATCCCGAGACAACTGGTCATACAACTTCTCTCTTCTTCGAGAGTAGACCAGAGTGTCCTATTCGGGCATTAGTAAGCCCATTTGGAATCACTATAACTCGTAGTGACCATGGTTTGTCCAATATGCGATGTTTGCACTACCCCAATCTCCACTTTTCAATTGGTGACAATCAACCTTAACTCGATTTTAGAAGAGACCACCGACCCTTGCAACCGGTTGAGTAGATCATCTACACGTGGTAAGAGGGTTCTTCTTCTTCATTGTAATCTTGTTCGGCTCATTGTAGTCGATGTACAAATGGAGATAACCGTCTCTCTTCCCGCAAATTTGGTGCTCTCCATAACAACTTCAAAACAAGAGTTTAAGATATAATCTAAGCTCTTGTTACCGTTCCTTTAGGATTCCACAACCTGGTTACTCTCCCCTACACTCCTCCATAGACCACCCGCACATGCGCGTTCTCGGTTGTCACCAATTAGTTGGTAACTGACCTTCTACTACGTCAATGACTTACCATTCTCCTATGCTTCCATGTTACCATTCTCATGAAGGCTACCCTCTCGGGGTAACTTAAACTCCGTTAGCTCATTCTTCTTTCCACGCTTCCTTTTCCTTATGCGAGATAAATATACCCTTCTCGGCGTTGTTGAGTCACATAACTCGCCTTCATAGGCTTAACCGCACTTCATGATGTCTTGTAAGCGCGTCTTCTCAGAATCTCTAACGTTAGTTAGCATCACGTGTTGCTCTCATCTTCTTGGGATCATCATTTACATACTTCCTTCTTTTTGGCGTTTCTTCGCCTTATCGTCATAACAGAAACCGGTCAACTCCGCGTAAATCCTCACCTTGCCGTTCTTCTCATAACTCTCGTAATGTTAACTCTTCGCTTAATGGTACCTCGTAAGCTTAACTTACGGTATCTTACATCCTTCACACTTGGTTCGATCGCGTTCTCATCTTGACTCCGAAGCTTAGGAGCGTCTAAGGACAGCTTCACTTCTCGTGATGGAACACCGCCTTTAACCTTGTTAGAATGCACCCATCTCC
This sequence comes from Fagopyrum tataricum, assembly GCA_002319775.1. Taxonomy (NCBI): domain Eukaryota; kingdom Viridiplantae; phylum Streptophyta; class Magnoliopsida; order Caryophyllales; family Polygonaceae; genus Fagopyrum; species Fagopyrum tataricum. The sequence continues at coordinate 25,202,966 of CM008284.1, read as the reverse complement.
TCCTTGATTCGCATCTTTAGTTGTCCACGCGTCTTCACGAAGAACTTAAGTTTGTTATCTCCATTGTTCTTGTCGTACGTATTCCTCAAACACGGTAGCTCCAATGGACGCTCCCCCGGTCCTGGAAGATGGAGAACTTTGCGCTCAGACCCCCCAACGATCCTATCCCCAGCCTCGGGAACGATGCTCTCGGAGACGTCCTCTACGGAAAACTTATCTACTAGTTGATCCACAACTGGTGGGTCCGCAATGGGGATACGTCCCCGACCTCTCGCGCCTGGAGGTCTTCCTACTCGTCCTCGCCCTCCTGGCGGTAGGGGAAAGTGGTGGTCTACCCCTGACGGGTCCCACGTAAGCGGTAGCTCTCGTACGTGCCATCTGATTTCGTATGACGTTTACTTAAGTATAAATGCGTGGTACTACTTATAATCCGGTATAATAACTTCTAAAAGTATAAAAGTAACATGATCATAATACATATCCAAGGCATGCAAGCCCAAACATCCTAAGGTCACATACATAGCTAGGTATGTACAATATCCACAAACATCCTAAGGTCATATATATATATATATATATATATATATATATATATATATATATATATATATATATATATATATATATATATATATATATATATATATATATATATATAACTATATATACATATTTCTAATTCAGAGATCTATGTCGCCGAGGTTTGCGGAAGGAGTGGTGGTCCCGTACATTCTAACCCGAACCCGACTCATGCATATGATTTTGAAAACGAAAAGTCCAAACCCGTGTGGGTTTTGTTTTATTCCATCATTCGGCCTTTAAAAAGATTGCAAGTGCCATTGTTGTCAACCTAGGGCTCTGATACCACTTTTGTAACACCCCAAATCCGCGGGACTCGGGGTGCTACGGATGAGACCTCACAATGGGTCCCGACCCTTAGCGTGACAACAATTTCACCGGACCTTCCAACAAGGCACAAATAAAGGCGAAAACTCAATACGTTTTTAATGTATGCGGAAACCGAAAAGTAAGAAACTACAACTTGGAAACTCAGCCGAGTCCTCAAAACAACATAATCCGATACGTAGTCTAAACGTACGACAACATCCATAAACAAGAGCATGAAACATGACTCAAAACATCCCCGTCCTATAATGTACGGAGACCCCGGCTGTCCACTCCTCCACCTCACTCGGCGGCATCCTTAACCTGCAAGTCAACTACATACGGTTTTAAACCGTTAGCTCATATTCTAGGTATTAGAAAAGCGGTGAAGACACAAATACATCCATACACAAAACATAAATCACACAAGTCCGGTTTATTATCTTTCATTATTAAGTCGTATTCCATTCTAATTCAATTTTTGTTGTGACACGAGACCCCAGTGGTCTCGCCTCGGTCCCTTACCGGCAAGGAATGGTGCAGATGCATCCGCCCGTATACCCGCCGGATTCGTCGCCGAGAACCTCCTAATCCCCGCCAGGGCTAGGTAGATGATGTCACCGCCCGTTATCATACACTTGGGCCAACACACACACACACACACACACACATATATATATATATATTTATATATATATATATATATATATATATATATATATATATATATATATATATATATAAAGTCGGTGGTCCTAATTACCGGTTTAATAGTTATAACAAGAACATAAACACACATCACCAAACACACATCAATACTAATACGTAAAATACGAGCTAGTTAAGTCCGGAGACTTACCTCGTCACCAAACCCAAGTCAACCACACTCTTGCTTCCTTAAGGAGGAATCCCACAACCTGCTCACAAGAGATATGCATATCAATACATACTCACACTCAAGAAGTCTTAGACTTCACTCTAGTGATCTACGCATTATCACCTAACACTCAAACTAGGAAACGCATCCTAGGTCCCAAGTACTCATCAGACTCTCAACACATACAACAACCCACAACAGTCCATAATTCCACAAGATAGTAATCCTCAACCAAAGAGGCACAAGCTAGCCTAGAAGGTCCATCATGCTCACATGCTCATATCCATCACTTACATCGAGCCTTAAGGGCTCCTAGGTTCACAACCACTAAGTGGCATTCCAAGCTACTCTAGATCCATCCTGGGCATGCTACTAACAAGATCCAACATCAATACTAAGGAAGAAACGAAGAGGAAAGGAGAGGAGGGACCTACTGTTACCGAAACCGCAGCCGCGGAGTCAAGCCGGCGCCCCCTGCGGACACAGGAGCCGCCCCCGCGAAATAAGGAGCCGCACCCACGGAGGACTGTGTCGCCTGCCAGGAGCCGCCCCCGCGGTTTTGCCGAACCGCGCCCGAGCCGGAGCTCAACTACACCCGCGGCCGTCCGCCGCCGCACCCGCGGCCTTGTGCTGCCGCACTCGCGGCCGTCCGCCGCCGCACCCGCGGCCTTGTGCTGCCGTGAGTCTGCCGCCGCCCCGCGGCCATGCCGAGCCGCACCCACGGCGTGCTGGGTCGTGAGTCTTCCGCCGCCCCCGCGGCCATGCCGAGCCGCACCCGCGGCGGTGCTGTGCCGCTCCCGCGGCCATGCTGAGCCGCCCCTGCGGCCGTCCGCGCCAGCGGCCGTGATGATCTACCCCCGCGGTTACGCTGCAAAAGCTCGTCTTCTTCGTCTCGATCGTGGATCCTTGGCTCCCAAGTGCTTCTTCTCTTGCTGGATCTTCTCCAAACACCCACCACTGGTCTTAGGCACCTCTCCTCGACCTAATCGAGCTAAGATCACAAGCATGCAATGGACTTGAGTGAAAACCTCTCAAAGCTTCATCCATGGCCATGGATGAAGAGGAGGAAAGAAGATAGGATGATCAGCCAAAGAAGAGAGGTAAGGGAGAGGAAGGAGCTTACCACAGATCTAGAATGCCTCTTCAAGCTGTCCACAACAAGATCTCTACACAAAATGGAAGAAGAGAAGAGAAAGGAGCAAAGATGGAGCCATGGGAGGAAGAGGGAAATGAATGAACGTGAAAGAGAAAGGGAGGGGAGAGAGAGGGGGACAAGGGTTGTAAAATGAGGTGACAACAACTGTCTTGTTCTCTTTTGCCCGGAAAGAGGGGTTGGAAATGACCCCTTGTCACTTTGACTCGGAACGAAAGGTCGGAACGCGGGAAAAAGGGAAAAACGACGAGTCGGCTCGGGATTTTCTTAGGAATAAATCCCGGCACTCGGCATTTCGGGACTACGGGATAAACTACAAGGCACTCTAAGTCCGGAAAAAAATTAATAAAATTCCGGGCATTACAATAACCTCGTAAAAATTTTAAATTTATGGTATAAAAATAATAATAACATAGGATATTTATATAAAACTCACTATTAAGGGTAGAAATGTCGGTTAAGGTAGATGCAACGGTTAAAACTAGTTTGAATACAAATGCCTTTTGAGCGTATCTTTAAAGAAATAACGTTTGATACACTAAAAACTACAAATAATTACTAAATACCCTTACGACATTGAATTGCTAAACGGAATCTCTACTCGTTTTTTTTAGCATTTTCCAACAGAAGTGTAATTATCATGGACACAACATGTTATTTATCCTTATACGTATTAAATTGCTTGCCGCTAATGTTCTCTCTATGTGTAGAGTAGGTATAAACATAATTTACGCTATACTTATCTATATAAACATTCCTTTTATTTTATTTAATACTATATTCATTATAACATTTCCTTTTTATATCTTTCAATGAAATTCCGTATCACCACTAATTTTTTTGTCATTTACCATAAAGTTGCAATTTTCTTTCAAAAATCGAAGAAAACTATACTTGCTTGACATAATGAGGCGACTAAAAATAGCACAAACTTGAGATTGAACATGATGTTGGAGTATAAATCAACTTCATCAACTTCACCATCACAATCATTGAGGAAAACCGTTCATACTCACAACATTCACCATGAATCCCAACAACAATGTGAAGAGTGGAGAGAATGCTTCACCACCGCAACAAGGTGGCCGTCAACCCCAATCCAGCGAGAACCCGAGGGTTGATGAATCCATTGAAGTGGAGGTGATAGAAAATATTCTTGTGGTGATGGGTTGTGTACTTTTCCATATTTATTGTATGGTATCTAAGAAAACTCCAAAGTCTCCAAAGTGCGGCTCTACAAACCTAATTGTTATTCCTCCAACGAACTAAATGTGTGTGCATTGTACTGCCTCCCTATGAAACGTGTTCATGCCTTTATTGCATCATCATTGTTTTACAACTTCATTTAAATTTGATGCCGTTACTTCACTGAGTTTTTTTTATGCTACATTTGTCGTTTATTTATGAAGAAGTGCTATGGCACATGATATGTTGATCACTTTAGTTATTGGTAAAAGTAGTGTTTTGTCATTCGAAAGTTAAAGATTTTTTTTAATATAGTTATCCCTTGAATCTACATGCATTATATATGTTCAGGTATATCGTCTCAACTAATTATAATTGTGGTGTTTGCATCTACGATTAATAATTCAAGTAGTTTAAAATCTGTGGGCGGAAAATACTCTCCGGCCAACTCCATAAATCTTCACTAAAATCCCAAAAATCATTATGTATTTCTTGAATTCTAAAACACATCTTTCTTGTTCTCTTTTAAAGAACATGTCTTTAAAATCTCATACATATGATAAAAAGTTACTTCTCGATCAACAGATGTAGTTTGGTCTAAATTTCATTAATTTCCTCAAACAATATCTCACACGCTTCTAACATGGTAATGGACAACCAAATTTTTTTCAAATTCTAAAATTTATTACGACTTCCATATGGAGCACGCGGTGATTGTTTCAACTGTAGTTGCTAGTATTCTCGTCATTGACCTTATTATAGGCAAATTAAATGAAAATATGTATAAATCATTTTATATTTTTGTTACGACCGTCTTGACTATCGTTTTTAATAAAAGTGATTAATTGTTTTCTACTAAACTTGATAGAGTTATTAGAGGCTTTTATGAATGGGATGCCACACCCCTTTTTCACATTTATGTTCATGCATACACAAAACTACTAATGTTCTGACGCATGATTCGTGATGTTAAACGTGGTGTATTGTTTCGAAGAATGTTAGCAAATAAACTGATGTTCCAAAAAAAATATGAAAGTATCGACAAAAGGAAGAAGAAGACAATAAATAAGTAATCACATAAAAATTTCCTTCATTGTGTAAAACTTTTTTTTTTGTTTTACTTAAATATTGGAAATAATAATTAAAAATATTAAATTTGCAATTTAAATTATCAATAAAAATTTTCAATTATATATTTTTCATTCTGTATAAAGTATTTTTTTCTTTATTGATATAAAAACATTTATAGAATGTAAAAATGTCTTCCTTTTTTTTTTTTTAATGTATATGAATTATTTTTTGGTATTTCTAAATTTATAAAAAATGTGGAGTTTGTTACGTGTCAAGCGGTAACATTAAGGGTAGCAATGTCGGTTAAGGTAGATGCAACGGTTAAAACTAGTTTAAATACATACGCTTTTTGAGAGTATCTTTAAAGAAATAACGTTTCACACACTAGATACTACAAATAATTACTAAACACCCTTAAGACATTGAATTTCTAAACGGTATCTCCACTCGTTTTTTTTTTAGCATATTCAAACACAAGTGTAATTATCATGGACACAACATGTTATTTATCCTTATACGTATTAAATTGCTTGCCCCTAACGTTCTCTCTATGTGTAGAGTAGGTATACACATAATTTACGCTATACTTATCTATATAAACATTCCTTTTATTTTATTTAATGCTATATTCATTATAACATTTCGTTTTTATATCTTTCAATGAAATTCCGTGTCACCACTATTTTTTTTGTAAGTTACCGTAAAGTTGCAATTTTCTTATAAAAATCGAAGAAAACTATAGTTGGTGGACATAATGAGGCGACTAAGAATAGCAAAAACTTGAAATTGAACATGATGTTGGACTATAAATCAACTTCATCAAATACACCATCACAATCATTGAGGAAAAACGTTCATACTCACAACATTTACCATGAATCCCAACAACAATGTTAAGAGTGAAGAGGCTGCTCCACCACCGCAACAAGGTGGCCGTCAACCCCAATCCAGCGACAACCCGAGGGTTGATGAATCCATTGAAGGGGAGGAGATAGAAGATTTTCTTGTGGTGATGGGTTGTGTACTTTGCCATATTTATTGTATGGTATCTAAGAAAACTCCAAAATGTCCTAAGTGCGGCTCCACAAACCTGATTGTTATTCCTCCAACGAACTAAATGTGTGTGCATTGTACTGCCCCCTTATGAAACGTTTTCATGCCTTTATTACATCATCATTGTTTCACAACTTCATTTAAATTTGGGGCCGTTATTTGACCGAGTTATTTTATGCTACATGTAACGCCCGAAAATTTATTCCGGGCTTAGAGCGTTTTGTAAATCTTCCCGTAGGAACGAGGTACCGAGTGCCGGGATGATGCGCCCTTGGAGGTAACCAAGGATAACTTTCGGATCTAGATCCAGCCAAGCTCCAACTACTCCTTGAATCTTTGTGCTGCGTTGTTTCGATTCAGATCCAAAGGGGCGGAAGAGATGAAGAAACAAGGGTTGATTCGATCTAGAGAGATCGAATAAACCGTTAGATGGAGATCGAAAGTTGATTCTAAAGAAGAATCCTCGAATATGGTGTTCTTGGATCAAAGACGAGATCCAAGGACGAAATTTGAGAAATAGACGGGAAGGTTTGATGCCCAAGCTAAGTAAGAGGAAAATCTTCTCAAAAACCTAGTAAAATTGAACATGGAAAATAAGTGAGGCAAGAGGTCCCTTATATAGAGAGTCTTGCTCACCTATGGGCCAACGGGCCAAACAAACATACATACAAAAAGTCCAACAAGGGAAAAACCCTAAAAGATAAGATCAAAGGGAATATTCTATAAGGAATATCCCTTTTATTACATAAAAGAAAAACATGCAAAATATAGTCCGAAAGTAAAAGCGTGGACGGGACCGATAGCCTATGCCATGATGGTGTAAAGACAGGCATACCGGCGACTGGTCTAAGTGACGAAGTGGTGCGGGTGATGATGGATCTAGTGGCTCGGGCAATGACCTTGGCTCGGGATCGGGTGAGCGGTCCATCTGACTTGTATGCATTCGGGCCATGGCGGGCTAAGATGCGGAATGGGCCATCACCACGGTCCGATAGCTTGCTCATGCGGCGAGTAGGAAAACGCTCCTTCCTTAGGTGGAGCCAAACAAGATCACCGGGCTCAAAAGAGACGTCGCGGCGGCCTTTGTTGCGTTGTCCGGCAAGTTGGGCGGCACGACGTTCTAGTTGTGTCCTAGTCCGCTCATGAAGCTCAATGATCTGGGCGGCTCGGTTTGCGGCGGTGATGTGTTCTCCGTCCTTGAGCGGTCGGGGAGTGAAGTCCAACGGGGTGTGTGGATTAAGGCTATAGACAACTTCAAATGGGGACAATTTAGTTGCCGTGTGCCTAGACCTGTTATACGAAAACTCCACAATAGAAAGTAAGTCCTCCCACCTACGTGGGTCGGTCCTAGTGGTGGCTCTAAGTAGAGCACCAAGAGTCCGATTGGTCACCCCCTTTTGACCATCGGTTTGGGGGTGATAACTACTTGGAAACAACAAGTTGGTTCCAAGTTTTCCCCATAGCGTTCTCCAAAACCGACTCACGAATTTCACGTCCCGATCACTAACGATAGAACGGGGTATCCCATGTAAGCGCACCACATTGTCAATGAACAAGGTGGCGACTTCACTAGCATTATGGGTGCTCTTACATGCAATGAAATGAGCCATTTTGGAGAAGCGATCGACTACCAAAAAAATGGAGTTTTTGCCTCGTTTTGACATAGGTAACCCGACCACAAAGTCCATGGATAGATCCTCCCAAGGTCCCATTGGTATAGGCAAAGGAGAATACATTCCATCCGGACCTTGGCGCGACTTTGCATGATGACATGTGATGCAACCCTTGCAAAACCGTGTCACATGCATACGCATCCGGGGCCAAAAGAAATGCTCTTGGAGAGCGGAAAGGGTCTTGGTAGCACCGAAGTGACCACGGCCCTCATGAGCTTCCTTGATCAACAAATGGCGTATAGATGAGCGCGGAATACAAAGTTTTCCCGCTCGGAAAAGATAGCCATCGTTAATAAAGAAAGACTCGTGCTCTCGGAGGTCGAGGCATTGTACCCATATGTCCTTGAAGTCAAGATCCGTGGCATATAACTCTTTGATAAGAGCAAAGCCATGTATCTTGGCGTCCATATACACAAGAAGGGCATACCGGCGAGAAAGGGCATCGGCTACCACATTCTCCTTGCCTTTCTTATGCCAAATAACATAAGGAAAGGTCTCTAAAAACTCTACCCAACTAGCATGACGCCGACTTAGATTTGTTTGACTCTTGAGATATGAAAGAGCCGCATTATCCGAATGAATCACGAACTCCTTCGGCCACAAGTAATGTTGCCATGTCTTAAGACAACGAACTAGAGCATATAGTTCTTTGTCATATGTAGGGTAGTTGAGCGAAGGACCGGAGAGTTTTTCACTAAATTAGGCAATTGGACGAGTCTCTTGTAAGAGAACTCCTCCAATGCCCACATTCGATGCATCACACTCCACCTCGAAAGTTTTAGAAAAATTGGGAGTTGGAGTAATGGTGCATTACAAAGGCGGTCTTTGAGCGCATCAAACGCTCGAGCATGGATATCACGCCACTCAAACGTGACACCCTTGGTAGTAAGCTCATGGAGCAGGGCCGCTACCGTGCTAAAGTCCTTGACAAAGCGCCGGTAGAAACCCGCTAAGCCGAGAAAGGCTCGGACCATGGTGACCGTAGTAGGAGTAGGTCACTCCCGAATAGCACGAACTTTAGATTCGTCTACTCCTAGTCCATCCTTAGACACGACATAGCCAAGAAAGATAGTGGTGTCCGAGCAAAATACGCATTTTTTAAAGTTGACATACAATTGCTCTTGTCTAAGGCACTCGAGCACTTGGCGAAGGTACCCGATGTGATCCTCCAAAGACGTACTAAACACCAAAATATCATCGAAATAACAACGACAAATATACCCAAGAATCGGCGCAAGACATGGTTCATGAGGCGCATGAAGGTGGATGGGGCGTTGGAGAGGCCAAATGGCATGACAAGCCATTCATAGAGTCCATACGGCGCCAAAAACATTGTTCGCTATTTTCACGCCCCTGTAAACTTTTATCAAAAATGATAAAAGCTCACACGTTAGTAAAAATACGGTATGTTTTAAATTTATAAACAAAAAATAAACACCGAATCTGTAGCAAACCCACAATGTATGGGTCAATTACAGTTAGGGTAGGTATTCCAAGGTCGAACTCAGGGACTAAATGTTTGGAATGCAGATGTGATCACTTATAGCGTAAATCAAAATAAAAGAACGAGGTTGGAAAAGAAGGGAAGAATGATCAAAGGAGTTTTGAAGGGTTTTCTGTAAGTTCGCAATCAAATAACAGATTTGATCGAAAACCAAGTAAAACAGACAAATGAAGGTATATCAATAAAGAAAATGCGGATTCCAAGGATTTAAGGTCATCGTTATTACGCACGGACTCAGGAAATCTCTAAAGATCCATGGTTACAAACTTCAGAGATGAACGTTTCTAAACTGATAGTCTATTACCGGGTAAGTCTCAAGACTATCTAGTTTCAGACCAACTACCTATTACCGGGTAAGTCTCAAGGTAGAGAGGTAGGAAATTCTAAACAAACCAAATTCCGAACTAAGGGAAAGGTAAACCATTACCGGGTAAGTCTCAGGTATTACCCTACTTAGGACAGAATATAGGCACACTCAACCCAATAGAGGTTTCCACCTCTATTACCTATGATCGAACACTAAAGTATCCAAATGGAACATTACCGGGTAGGTCTCAATTCCGGTTTAGGTTACTAGCTAGATGAATTCTAACTAGGTTTAAGAACAGGCCAACCATAAGATTTCAAAGCTACTTAAACCAAGCAATAAGCACAATTCCATCATAGTCCGGGTAATAACGAATATCAATTCACCTTGGATCCACACGAGTTTTAGCCAACAGTCGACATTTCAAACGCAATCATCAATCCAAGTAATTCAATGGAAGAAGCAATTATCAATTCAATCAATTCAAGAGATTCAAGAGAGGATGCATAAACAAGAATCTAAAATAGATATTAAAGAAGAAACTCAGCTTTATTGATAGAGGATTAGCAAAACGTCAAATTCCCCAATATTCGCGAAGTTTCTCCAAGCTCCAACAAGTTCAATAATGGCCAACAATGTCCTAGGGCCAAGGGATAAGAAAAGGGGGAAACGCTCTCTCCAAAGGAGCTCGAAATTTGAATGAAATGGGAACCCCCGGAAATCATTTAGGGCTTTCCTTTTATATCCCGAAACGGGCTGCCCTAAAACAGATCCGAAAATAGCGAATTAAACCGGCGCACTGAATTCTCGGTCGGAAATCTCGGCCGAGATCAGGCCAGTCGGGACTGAGATTTGGCTACAGAAAGTTCAGCGTCGCAGCACATCGGGAATCTCGGCCGAGATCAAGAAATCTTGGCCGAGCTCGGACCATCTCGGCCGAGCCAAGGCTGATCTCGGCCGTGCCAAGGAAATCTCGGCCGAGCCAAGTGTGATCTCGGCCGAGCCATGGAAATCTCGGACGAGCCAAGTGTGATCTCGGCTGAGCCATGGAAATCTCGGCCGAGCCAAGTGTAATCTCGGTCCGAGATGCGGTCTTCTTCGTTCCTTCGTGTCTTTAGCTCGATTCCTCGCGTCCTTAGCTCGATTCCTCGCCTTTCCTTAGCTCGATTCCTCGCCTTTCCCGTGCACGTACGCTTGCTCCAATGCGTCCACTTCGAGGCTTGATCCTCAAATACGTCCTTTTAGCTCCAAAATGTGCCAAATCACCTACAAAGCCACAAATAGCATGTGTAGACATCTATTCTTGCAAAGTAGAACTAAACAAGCATAAATGGCACAAACTAAGGCCAAAACATGAATGCGGAAAGGGGAAATTTTACTAAATGCATGTGTGCAACAGGTCGATAAATCATGTTATCAAACGCCGTCTTCCACTTGTCACCTTCGGCCATCCGGATTTGGTGGTAACCGCTCCGGAGATCAATTTTGGAGAAAATGGTGGCGCCGTGGAGCTCATCCAACATGTCATCAAGGCGCGGGATCGGGTGGCGGTATTTAACGGTGATTTGGTTGATGGCACGACAATCAACACACATCCGCCATGATCCGTCTTTCTTTGGCACTAATATGACCGGGACGGCACATGGTGATAAGGATTCACGCACATGTCCCCGGTCTAGGAGCTCTTGCACTTGACGTTGTAGCTCCTTCATCTCTTCCGGACTTGCTCGGTACGCGGCACAGTTTGGTAAAGAAGCACCGGGCACAAAGTCAATTTGGTGTTCAATCCCTCGGATTGGTGGCAAGCCGGGTGGTTGGTCTTTGGGCATAATATCTTGAAATTCGGACAACAACAAAGACACCTCGTGTGGCACATTACTCGGGTCATGAGAAGTAGATAAACAAAACGGAACAAGCAAGAAACATGGAAACCTGCCTTCCATGACCGGTTGCAAATCATGCCGGCGAGCTAAGAGTATCCTCGGTTCATACCGTCCTTGAATTACGGGGTCCGAAGGTGGCAAAGGTGCGCTCGTAGGAACGATGCGGCCTTTACTTCCTTTGGACTCGGTCGCATGGACAGGAGGGGCGGTGTTCCGGGATTTGGAAGTACTATCACCTACAACATCGGAACACTGAGGAGGGTCCGATTTTGCCGGCGCCTTAGCGAACTCATCTATAAATTGTTGCCTCTTCCGTTCCGCATAGTCAACCAAAATTTCGTGCGGAGTCATAGGCAAGAGTGTCACCCGTCTTCCATTATATTGGAACATGTACCGGTTAAGATAACCATCGTGAAATGTTCGGCGATCGAATTGCCATGGTCGTTTTAATAGGACATGTGTGGCGTCCATCTTGATAACATCACAAAGGACCTTATCAACATAGGCGCCAATAGAAAACTTCACCCAAGCTTGTTGTGTGACGGTGTCACACGCCTTATCGGAAATCCATTAGAGTCCGTAAGGTGTTGGGTGGGGGGTTGTAGGCAACTTGAAGTGTTTTACCACTCGTTCGTTGACAATATTGCAACAAGAACCCCCGTCAACAATGAGAGAAAGACTCGTATTATTGACCAAGCAACGAGAGTGGAAGAGATTCTCGCGTTGATCAATAGGAATAAACTCTTTAATAGCCAAAATACGACGAGAAACAATAGCGAATTTACCAGGTTGTGCTGGGGCGCAAGCAAGCTCGTCGTCACATGGTTCCATTCCAAATTGTGGGTCGGCGTCTTGGTCATCCTCAATGATGATATCGCCATCTTGATGATCATCTTCGTCCTCGAAATATGCTGGGTCGGCAAACAAAACCCGTTTGCTGTTTGGACAATCACGTTGCACGTGACCAAAACCGCTACACTTGTAGCACACGGGTTCCCTTGGGCGAGCCGCCGGTGAAGGTCCTTGTTGACCTCTAGCGGGAGGTGCCGGGGCCGTGGACCCATGGTTTGGTGCCCTCTCATTACCCGCTTGCCTATTGGATTGACCCGTCCTTTGGGCTCCTTTGGAAGCGTCGGCATCTAGAGAACTAGGCACATCTCGAGTATGTGTGTTAGAAGAATGAGGATATTGACTCGAGGAAGAATTATACCTTGAATACCGAGGCATCTCAAGTTGTTGCTTGTAGAGCTTCATGGCGGCATGACACAATGCCCCCAAATCCTTATATGGTACAATCTCAAGTGGGCGCCGAATGGAAGCAATAAGCCCACTCATGAATTTGGTGCGAAGGGCGTAAGGAGAGGCCGAGACGCCGGCCTTAATGTGCATGTCCTCGAGTTTGGCCAAGTAAGCCACCGGGGTGAGGTTGCCTTGTTTGAACTCGGCAATTTGCAACCGCATATCATTCTTGAAGTCCTCGGGCATGTATTTCTTAGTCATGACATAGATCAATTGCTCAAAGGTCGCAATCGGTGCCCATCCTCGCCTTTCACGGGTGATCTCATACCGGTTCCACCAAGACTTTGCATCTCCTTCAAAGTAAAGAGTTGCCGCCTCGATTTTCTCGTATTCATCCTCATAATGACAATGTTTCAAGGCTCGTTTCATATCCTGCGCCCAATCAAGAAAAACACACGGATCATAGTCACCATGAAAGATAGGGAATTTAACCTTACCTTCCCTACGAGTGCGGTAGGGGTCCGGGCGGGGCGGTGGATTGTAGGTATCATGGGCACGGGCTCGCCGGTGGCCGCCTTGACGCCGGTGGCACCCATGAACGGGTGGATCATGCCTAGGTGGGTTTGGGGGAGGCAACCATTCTTTACTTCGGTCTTGGTTCTCATAAGGGTCCATGATGGGTGGGTGCCATGGACGGTCATGTGCCACCCGTTCCAAGTCGGACTCATCACCGGAGAAGTCCTTGAAATCGTTTTGCTCATCATACTCATCAAAGTCAAGGGTCGTCGGTTGCCGGGTTGACCGTTGGCGACGGCGTCCGGAACGATCATTCTCACGACCATGATTGTTGTTCGAGTCGGGACGGTACCGGGGCTCTTCCCGGGCTCGACGGTCGGTGCGTGGCGCACTAGGTGGAGGTGGAGAAGGGACATACCGTTGGTGTTGAGGCTCATAATGCTTGTGCCGATTTTCCGTATCGACTATGAGAAGGTCATCTTGAGTCGGATCGGGGAATTCTTCGTCCTCTTCATGGGACTCATTTCCGTCAAGAGGTAAGGGACGTTGGCATTCAATGACGGACGCAAGCCGGGGACCGTTTGATGGCCCGACTCCTAAAACTCCCTTGCCTTTCCGTTGTGCATCGGATGTGGAAGCATTGACCAAGGTCTCAATCGGAATTGTTGGGGTGGGACGTTGGGCAAGCCGTAGAGCCTTAAGAGCTTCCAACTCTTGCTTCAAGGCAATATTTTCTCGGGTCAAGGCATCAAACTTTTTTTGTGCCTTCAAAGCTTCCAATTCCTGCATTATGGAGTCATTTTCGAGGGACAACGAAGCATTTTCTTGAGCCAAAGGTTCATTGGACTCTTGCGGACCAGAACCCTGAGAAGTTTCCAATTCAACGTTAGTCATTGCTCCAAATCAGCACACAATTGCAAGCAATCAATAGAGCAAGGTGACAAGTTAAGTCAAATTTACCCAAGTTCATGTGCATTATCGGGTTCTACTTTGGGGAAGACCGTTTTAGCGGTTAGGCAAGTAAGGCAAATCCAACAAGATTGAACCAATTACACACAAATAAACAAGTGATATTTTGCAAACGTATGTAAGAAAATGGTGAGGCGGAAGATGGACGGATTGTGCAGTAGGCAAGCTTTGCTTGCTTTCGGTCTTTGACCGTTTTGTAAAATCCGATTTTTCGGATGGACCGGTTTGCCGGATGTCTTTTCACTTTTGTGTTTCGTTTCTTTGAAACGTTTTGAGCAACACTTTTTTTTTTGAACACAAATCCGTATTGATGAAGAGTTTTTTTGCTTTTCTTGGAATATCAAATGCGAGATATCCGAATTTTTTGTTAACAAAAATAACCCAAGAAATTTGGTGAAATTAATTATCAAAATTGTCGGATTTGGTTGGTTAAAGAAAAAGACGGTTTTGATAATTGGTTTGATGGCAAACCAAATATCTCCTTTTTTTTTTGTTTTTCAAATTGATCAAAAGAAAAAAAAAATTCAGGAAAAATGGATGAACATGATGAACAACATGAAGATCATGAAGAACAAATGAAGAACATCATGAACAAACGAAGAACATCATGAACAAAAGGCCAAAAAGGTTGAAGATAATAACACACAAAAACAAGAGTAAAGAGAACTTAGTTTTGATCCCTTTGCTCTGATGCCAATTTGATGCGCCTTGGAGGTAACCAAGGATAACTTTCGGATCTAGATCCAGCCAAGCTCCAACTACTCCTTGATTCTTTGTGCGGCATTGTTTCGATTCAGATCCAAAGGGGCGGAAGCGATGAAGAAACAAGGGTTGATTCGATCTAGAGAGATCGAATAAACCGTTTGATGGAGATCGAAAGTTGAATCTAAAGAAGAATCCTCGAATATGGTGTTCTTGGATCAAAGACGAGATCCAAGGATGAAATTTGAGAAATAGACGGGAAGGTTTGATGCCCAAGCTAAGTCAGAGGAAAATCTTCTCAAAAACCTAGTAAAATTGAACATGTAAAATAAGTGAGGCTAGAGGTCCCTTATATAGAGAGTCTTGCTCACCTATGGGCCAACGGGCCAAACAAACATACATACGAAAAGTCCAACAAGGGAAAAACCCTAAAAGATAAGATCAAAGGGAATATTCTATAAGGAATATCCCTTTTATTACATAAAAGGAAAACATGCAAAATATAGTCCGAAAGTAAAAGCGTGGACGGGACCGGTAGCCTATGCCATGGTGGTGTAGAGACACGGCATACCGGCGACTGGTCTAAGTGACGAAGTGGTGCGGGCGATGATGGATCCAGTGGCTTGGGCAATGACCTTGGCTCGGGATCGGGTGAGCGGTCCATCTGAGCGGACCCTCAAAGCCTCGTCCTCATCGTCTACGGTCAACGTAAGAGTAGCATCCAAGGGCGCATCACGAGATTTATTCCTAAAATCCCGAGCCGACTCGTCGTTTTTCCCTTTTTCCGCTTTCCGACCCTTCGTTCCGAGTCGAGGTGACAAGGGGTCATTTCCGACCCCTCGTTCCGTGGTGAGGTGACAAGAGGTCACCTGACCCCTTGATCCCCTCAACACTTTTCACCTCATGGCTCCTCTCTCTCTCTCTCCTCTCTTCTCTTTCACGTCACTTTTCTCTTCGATTCCTCTCTTTGCTCTCTCTTCTTCTTGCTCCATGGATGCTCTTGGATAGGGACTGCAGAAGAAGAAGTTCAGATCTGGTGTGCTAAGTTCCTCTCCTTCCTTCCTTCCTTCTTCTCCATGGCTGCTCATCCCTTTCTTCTTCCCTCCTTCATCCATGGCCATGGTTGAAGCTTTTGAGAGGTTTTTACTCAAATCCTTGCATGCATGTGTTCTTAGCTCGATCAGGTCGTGGAGAGGAGTCTAAAATCAGTGGTGGGTTTAGAGAAGACCCAGCAAGAAGAGGAGGACATTGGAGCCAAGGATCCACGATCGAAAACGAAGAGTACGAGTTTCTGCACCGAACCCGCGGGGGCGGATCATCATGTCCGTAGGGGCGGCTAGAGCCCGCCGCGGGTGCGCCACATCACGCCGCAGGGGCGGCTCCGGGCTCTAGGACGCCGGACCGCCGTAGGTGCGGCTGACCACAGCCGCAGGGGAGGCCTAGACCGCCACAGGTGCGGCTCCTGCCACCGCAGGGGCGGTGCCTGCTCCGCCAGAAGGCCGTAGGGGCGGCGTCTGCGTAACACCCCGAATCCGTAGGACTCGAAGTGCTACTGGGATAGGATCTCACAATGGATCCTGGCCCTAGCCTGACAACAACTTCACTGTATCTTACAACAAGGCACCAACAGATTAAAACAAAACATAAAATTGATATATAAATATCAAAAGGTTTATACAATACTGCTGAGTACAATCAAAACAGAAATCCGTACAATATGGATAATCTCAAAAACCCCACGAATATGCCCCGTGTAGGGAACCCTCAACAGATCACCCCTCCGGATCACTCCGCTGCTCTCCTAACCTACGAGGGATCTACAACACGGTATGAAACCGTTAGCTAACTATACACATATATAAGAAGATGCTAAAGCACATACACACCTTAGAAATGATAAACACTTCAACATGATATCAAACATTTACCCGGTTTATTATCTTTAATAAGTTGAATCATTCAATCGTATAAATAGATATATATGAAGATAGGTGACACGAGGAATATAATCCCCGCCTCTAAGTACTCTAACCAGCTGGGGTAGTATCAGCACACCTCCCGTGTACCTTGTGGGAATGGTGAGGGTCCTTCCTTTATACTAGATTTGACCTGACTACAGAGAACCTCCCAGACTCCACTACGGGATGAAAGGGAAAGGTTATCACATCCACTACAATGGGCGGTCAATATAACATAGGTCGGTGACCAAATAATAACACATGCTATAAAGCACATAACACACACCACTCAAGCATACATCCAATATTAATTCATATACATTACAAAAGAAGAAGAAGAGATAATTCAAAATAATATTTGTTTGAAAATTTTACATTCTAACCATGCTTTTATATCAATAAAGAAAAAAATATTTTATATAGAATGAAAAGTATATAATTGAACATATGTATTGAAAATTTAAATTGCAAATTTTATTTTTAATTATTATTTCCAATATTTAAGTAAAACCAAAGAAAAAGTTTTACATAATAAAGGAAATCTTTATGTGTTAATTATTCATTGTCTTCTTCGTCCTTTTGTCGACACTTTCATTTATTTTTGGGAACATCACTTTATTTGCAGAAATTTTTCTAACGAAGTTTTTGGTGATTTTCACCAATTAAATATCATGTTTGTTGAGAGAGTCAAACGTGAACAAAGATTTGATGACAAAGAGAAAAGATTTGTTAGGGTGTAACATGTTAGTGTCGTTTTCTTATGTGAAGAACAACATCTCATTTAAGATTTTTAAAGTTAATACGAATCCAAAATTTTAATATGAACTAATAGTTGACATGTATAAAAACCAAAACGTAAAAACATAACCTTATGATAACCCACAACTTCCTCGTTTTTTAAGCAAACTATAGAACGCAACTTATATGGTTTGATATGTAACACCCAAAATCCGCGGGACTCGGGACGCTACGGCCGCGAGACCTCACAATGGGTCCCAACCTTTAGCCTGACAACAACTTCACCGGACCTTTCCAACAAGGCACAAATGAAGGCAAAACTAAAAACCGTTTATAATGTATGCGAACCGAAAAGAAAGATACAAAGTGGAAACTCAGCCGAGTCCTCAATACAACATAACTCCAAGAAGAAACCACAACCGTAGAACATAAACCCACAACGAACACAACCTAAAAACGTCCCCGTCCTATAATGTACGGAGACCCCACCTGTCCACTCCTCCACCTCACTCGGCGGCATCCCTAACCTGCAAGTTATCTACAGCCACGGTTTAAAACCGTTAGCTCATATTCGAAGTATTAGAAAAGAGGTGAAGGCAGAAACACACGGATAGCACATACATCACATACAAACTCCAAAACACACAAGTCCGGTTTATTATCTTTTTATTATTAAGTCCTATCCCGTTCTAATTCAACTTAGGTTTGTGACACGAGACCACCGTGGTCTCACCTCGGTCCCTACTTACCGGCAAGGAATGGTACGGACGCATCCGACCGTATACCCTCCGGGCTAGTCGCCGAGATACTCTTAGCCCCAGGCAAGGCTAGGCAGAAGATGTCACCGCTCGTTATCATACACTTGGGCCAAAATACATAAGGTCGGTGGTCTTATTTACCGGTTTAGTTGTTTATAACATAAACAATAATACAAGCACACACCACCAACACACATCAATGCTAATACGTAAAATACGAGCTAAGTAAGTCCGGAGACTTACCTCGTCACCAAACCCAAGACACCACTGTAACGCCCGGAAATTTTAGAAAAATAAATATCGTGTTGTTTCGCTTTCCGTAAATTATTCTATTGAAAGGTTCGATAAATGTTCCGAAACCGTAAACCGTAATTTATTTTTACGGGAATGTCGGAAAATATTCCAACCCGTGACACCCGTTACGGAACTAGTTTAACGAGTTTAGATTCCGCCCTTTAATTCCTTTTCTTTTCCTTCCTTTCTTCTTGGAGCCGTCTCGGCCCGCCTATCTCGGCCGAGACCGACGCCCAGCCTCGCGGGAGCACGCGCGGGCTTTCTCCTCTCCTCCACGCCAGCCAGCACACGCCTAGGCTTGCACTGCCGCCCACCTAGGCCTGCAGGAGAGCAGAGCCTACAGGCCGACCCCTCGGCCCGGGGCCTGGCATGCTGCACCATGCCGACCTCTCGGTCCGGCCTCCTCTCGTACACTCATCCCTTCCTCACTTGGCACTCACTCCACACAACTCTCACTCTCTCTCCCTCAGCTCTCTTTCTCACACCACTACACCCAGCCGCCGTCCAGCCCGTCGTCACTCCTCCCCCTCTACGTCCCGAGCCCTTGGAGCACGTCGGAGAGCCACCAACCGGCGCTTCTCACCCTCTTTTCTTTGGCCGAGATACCCTTTGCGTTCAGGCTGCTCGAGCTCCGGAGAACGCCACGCCGCCGCCATCAACACCACCGAGGAAGAGCCTCCCCGCTACCCTAGGAGCCGCCGTCAAGTCTCACTGCTTCCTTCGGCCTCGGGTGAGCAACAGCTCACGGTTCTTCACCTTCTGCTCGCCTTGGCCATAGCCAGAGAACGGCCGCCACCGGGAGCCAGGCCACTGCCGGCCACCTGCAGCACCACCGAGGAAGCTAGCTGCCGCCCTTGCCCCGCCGGTGAAGCAGTGACGCCACCGGGATACCACTACAGAATCTCGGCTGGGATCTTCTTAGTAATCTCGGTCGGCCACCCTCACTTTCGGTATAATTACACTTAAGCCCCTCATTTTATGATAATTACAGTTTATGCCCATATGTGTTAGGAATTGCATAAGTGCCCGGAAAATATGTTAGCGAGTTTTAACCTCGGAATTAGACGAGTTTATCTTAGGTTCCGATAAGCTATAGTTTACGATCAATTTAGCGTATAGGCGAAATGGCATAGTATCATGCTAGGATCCGAAGCCTGATAAAAGCCATGAATTTCTATTGATCTATTTATACTTAGTGGTATCATGATAGGTTGGAACTAGCATGACTTAGAATAATGCCAAGTAGTGGCTTTCGGGACCTTAAGATAATGTGAGGAGCGGGATTAGACCTAGTTGGCTTTTACGTCATTATCGACGGTGATTATGTTGGACTCTAGGATGCGGTCCAAGAATGGTAGTCAAATGATCCTGCGTAGGTCATTTGTGTAGAAGTCCTAGACTTCTCAGGTTGAGCGGGTTTTTATGATACCTTGTTGTGAACAGGTTGTGTACTCCTTCCCAAGGGAAGCTAGAGCGTTTTGTGAGTTAGCGTTTGGGACGAGGTAAGTCTCCGGACTTACTTGGCTCGTATTTTATATATTAGTATTGCTGTGTGTTTGGTGGTGTGTGTTATGTCATGTTATAACTTTTAAAACGGTAATTAGGACCACCGACCCTATATGTTTATATTGGCTCAAGTGTATGAGAACGGGCGGTGACAATACTACCTAGCCCATAGTGAGGTCTAGGGGATTCTCGGCGACTAGCCCGGCGGGTTAGATGGGCGGATGCATTCGCACCATTCCTTGCCAGTAAGTGGGGACCGAGGCGAGACCATTGGGGTCTCGTGTCACTAAAGAAGTTGAATTAGAATGGAATACGACTTAATAATAAAAGATAAGGAACCGGACTTGTGTGATTTATGTTTTGTGTTATGGGTGTGTTTGTGCCTTCATCGCTTTTCTAATGCCTAGAATAATAGCTAATGGTTTTAAACCGATTGTGTAGATGACTTGCAGGTTAGGGATGCCGCCGAGTGAGGCAGAGGAGTGGACAGCCGGGGTCTCCGTACATTATAGGACGGGGATATTTTGAGTCATATTTCATGTTCTTGTTTATGGATATTGTCGTATGTTTAGAATTCGGATCTATTTACGTTGTTTTGAGGACTCGGCTGAGTTTCCAAGTTGTAGTTTCGTACTTTTCGTTTCCGCATACATTAAAAACATATTTGAGTTTTCGCCTTTATTTGTGCAATGTTGGAAGGTCCGGTGAAATTGTTGTCAGGCTAAGGGTCGGGACCCATTGTGAGGTCTCGCCCGTAGCGCCCCGAGTCCCGCGGATTTGGGGTGTTACAAAAGTGGTATCAGAGCCCTAGGTTGACAACAATGGCACTCGCAATCTTTTAAAGGCCGAATGAGGTATAAAACAGAACCCACACGGGTTCTGACTTTTCGTTTTCAAAATCATATGCATGAGTCGGGATTGGGTTAGAATGTACGGGACCACCGCTCCTTCCGCAAACCTCGGCGACATGGATCTTTGGATTAGAACTAGGTACTTATATTAGTACACATATATATATATATATATATATATATTTATGAGCTTAGGATGTGTGCTGATATTGTACATACCTAGCTATGTATGTGACCTTAGGATATTTGGGCTTGCATGCCTAGGATATGTATTATGAACATGTTATATTTATGCTTTTAAGTTATTATACCAGATTATAAATAGTACCACACATTTATACTTAAGTAAACACAATATGAAATCAGATGGCACGAACGAGAGCGACCGCTTACGTGGGACCTGCCAGGGGTAGACCACCACTTCCCCCTACCGCCCTAGGAGGGCGGGGGCGTGTAGGAAGACCTCGAGGTACTAGAGGTAGAGGTCGGGGACGCATCCCCGTTGCGGACCCACCAGTTGTGGGTGCACCAGCAGCAGAGGCCCCAGTAGAGGAGGTCGTAGAGAGCATCATTCCCGAGGCTAGGGATAGGACCGTGGTTAGGTCCGGAGCACAGGGTTCTTCATCTACCAGGACGAGGGAGCGTCCATTGGAACTACTGTATTCGGAGACTATGTACGACGAGTTGAGGAGGCATTTCGGAGTGGAGCACCACCTCCCGCACCACCAGTGCCTACACCTGTACCAGTGAGATCAGCTGAGGTCACACAGAGGGTGACCCAGGTTCGGGCTGCACCAGAGATAGTAGCACCGACAGTGGCTGCACCCCAGCCAGTTGTGGAGGCTGCTAGGATGAGAGACGAGCTGAGGTCTCCGAGACCTGATTCATGGTTGAAGGCTTTCAACCAGCAGCATGTACCCTACTTCGACGGGAAGGTAAGGTTAGAGGTGGAGCTGGATTGGGCACGTAGAGTCAGCCTTAGAGGCGATCCGTTGGCCAATGGAGAGGCAGGTGGAGATAGTTCAGACACTGTTTCGAGAGTAGGCCCAGTGCTGGTGGAGGACAGTTAGAGGCGGTGTGACTAGGATGGATCAGCTGTGGAGCCTCTTTAGGGGGACCTTTTGCCCAGCTTCACTGAGGAGTGATAGAGTCCAGGATTTCTTGGAGGCAGGATTTGAGGACGTACCAGTCATTAAGGCGATCAGGCGATTTCGGGCAGAGTTAGCCTTGCTGGGACCTTCCGCACCCCCAGCGGACCAACATGTCTATCTCTTTTCCAGGAGATTGAGGGAGTCTACCCGTACTAACCTGGCGGGATTCCGTTGTACCTCACTGGCGGAGTACCAGGACCGGGCTTCGGCCTATGAGAGAGACCGCCTTGGGTCTAGGAGATCAGCACAGTCCGGGAGACCGGACAAGAGACAGAGGACGGCACCAGCTGGGTCAGGGGCCGGAGCGACAGGTCAGGGACGTTCTGGTCCTCAACCGTCGAGACCGGCATCCGACGGAGGACTTCAGTGCTATGGTTGTGGAGGGTACGGACGTACGAAGAAGACATGTAGGAAGCCACCCGTGGCTTGTTTCACTTGTGGTCAGATGGGTCACCGAGCCGCTTTTTGCCGTCAGGGCAAGTCCCAGTCACAATAGGGTTCTTCGCCTGCTTGTATAGCAGGGGGTAGTCAGAGGCCGCCCCAGTATCAGGCACATGGCTCTCAGCAGAGGAGCTAGGGTCAGGGTCAGACCCGCACGCAGGGATCAGCTCAGGGACAGGGCCGAGGTAGAGGCCGTGGTGGAGGTACCCAGGAGACCAGAGGCACACATGCCAGGGTATTCGAGCTGAGGAGTGTTGTTGATCCTCTAGCGCCGGCAGCCCCAAGTACTATTCAGATTCACAGTTTTCCGTTCCGAGTTTTATTTGATACGGGTGCTACGCACTCGTTTATATCCGATGATTGTGTAGCTAGGTTGTCCTTAGCTACGATAGAGGGGAGACCCTTTACTATAGGGTTACCTGATGGAGGTAGGGTTAGTGGCACCCGAGAGGTACGCGATTGCCCCATTCGTTTGGGGAACCGAGATTGGTTAGCCGACTTCTTTGTCATGCACTTAGTACATGAAGAAGTCATCATGTTGATGGATTGGATGGACCGCCATCATGCCGTTTTGGACATCAGCCGGAGGACCGTGACGATTTCCACAGAGACGGGGCAGGAGGTGATTTTCTGAGGTTGGGACCTCGGGAAAGCCGGTACAGTCATTAGCGCCGTTCGAGATGCTAGACTTATCGGGCAGGGATGTTGTAACGTCCGGGAATTTTAGAAATAAATATATCTTTTTATTTCTCCTTCCATAAATTATTTTACGAAAATGTTCGGAAAATATTCCGACCCGTAACCCGTAAATAAATGTCACGATAATGGCGGAAAATATTCTGACCCGTAAACATCCGTTACGGAATTATTTTAACGAGTTTTAAACCCGTTTCTTATCTCTTCCTTTACCTCTCCTTTTTTTTTCCACCTCAGCTTGGGCCCCACGCCACGTAGGTGCCCTGTCACCCGGACCCCACCTCCACGCTAGCACCTCCTTTTTCTTCTTTTCCTGCCGCTGCTTTCCTTCCTCTCTCCTTCGTTTGGGAGCAACGTTGCCGCCCGCCTAGCCCTGCAGGATCGCCCTTTGCCGCCCGCCTACCGGCCTAGGCCTACAAGCTGTCGCCCGACCCCTCGTCCCTGCACCAGCCGACCCTTCGCTTGGGGCAGCTTACCTCGGCCCCTTCCCCCTGCCTGCTCACACGCTACCCCCATCTCCCTCTCTACCCTTCTCTGCACCTCTCCCGTCTCACTCATCCCTCCCTCACCTTCCGTTTCACCGCCGGCCACCTTCCACTCCTCTCCGTTTCTTCATCTCTCTCACCCTCGCCGGGAGCAACACCACGCCGCAGAAGCCCGGGTTCTCGCTCTCACCGTGCCCGGCTCACCTCCATCTTCTCTCTCTCCCCCTTCGGCCAGGCTGCTCGAGCACCGGAGAAACCATCGAGCCGCCAGGGAGCCTCTGCCCTCGCCGTGCCCTGCCTGCACGAGCCGCAGACGCCACCGTTCTCCTCCCGGCTCACTCTTCTCTTCTACACATCTTCGTCGGCCGGAGAACGGCCGCCACCGGGAGCCAAGCCACTGCCGGCCACCTTCAGCACCACCGAGGAAGCTCCTGCCGCCTTTGCCCTCGCCGGAGAAGCCGTGACGCCACCGGGAACCACCGCAGAACCTTGGCCGAGATTTGCTCCGTAATTACGATCGGGCACCCTCTTATTCGGTATAATTACACTGAAGTCCCTCAGTTTTGTATTAATTACAGTTTTGGCCCACATGTCTTAGGAAATGCAGATTTGCCCCGGAAGATACGTTAGCAAGTTTAACCTCGGAATTTAGGAACGAGTTTGATGATAGGTTCGATATGTTACAGTTTTACGATCAAATAACGTATGGGCGAATGGATAGTATCATGCTAGGAGCCAAAGCCAATAAAAGCCATGAATTCGCATCGATATATTATCATGATAGGTTGGAACTAGCATGACTTAGAATAATGCCAAGTAGTGGTCTTCGAGACCTTAAGGGAGTGTGATGAGCGGATTTAGACCTAGTTGGCCTTTACGTCATTATTGACGGTAATTATGTTCGACTATAGGATTCGGTCCTAGTATGGGAGGCAAATGATCCTGCGTAGGTCATTTGTGTAGAAGTCTTAGACTTCTCGAGTTGAGCGGGTTTTTATGATACACTTGTTGTGAACAGGTTGAGTACTTCTTCCCAAGGGAAGCGTGAGCGTTTTGTAAGATAGCGTTTGGGACGAGGTAAGTCTTCGGACTTACTTAGCTCTTATTCTATGTATTAGCATTGCTGTGTGTTTGGTGGTGTGTGTTATTTTATGTTATAACGATTAAACCGGTAATTAGGACCACCGACTTTATATATATGTTTATATTGGCCCAAGTGTATGAGAACGGGCGGTGGCAATACTGCCTAGCCCATAGTGAGGTCTAGGGGATTCTCGGCGACTAGCCCGGCGGGTTAGATGGACGGATGCATCCATACCATTCCTTGCCGGTAAGTAGGGACCGAGGCGAGACCATTGGGGTCTCGCGTCACAAAAGAAGTTGAACTAGATTGGAATACGACTTAATAATAAAAGATAAGGAACGGGACTTGTGTGATTTATGTTTTGTGCTATGGGTGTGTTTGTGCCTTCACCGCTTTTCTAATGCCTAGAATATTAGCTAACGGTTTTAAACCGATTGTGTAGATGATTTGCAGGTTAGGAATGCCGCCGAGTGAGGCGGAGGAGTGGACCGCCGGGGTCTCCGTACATTATAGGACGGGGATGTTTTGAGTCTTTTCATGTCGTCTTTTATGGATATTGTCGTTTGTTAGAATTCGGATCTATTTACATTGTTTTGAGGACTCGGCTGAGTTTTAAGTTGTAGTTTCGTACTTTTTGTTTCCCCACACATTAAAAACATATTTGAGTTTTCGACCTTTATTTGTGCCATGTTGGAAGGTCCGGTGAAATTGTTGTCAAGCTAAGGGTCAGGACCCATTGTGAGGTCTCGCCCATAGCGCTCCGAGTCCCGCGGATTCGGGGTGTTACGAAAGTGGTATCAGAGCCCTAGGTTGACAACAATGACACTCGCAATCTTTCTAAACACCGAATGAGGTATAAAACAGAACCCCCACGGGTTCTGACTTTTCGTTTTCAAAATCATATGCATGAGTCGGGATTGGGTTAGAATGTAAGGGACCACCACTCCTTCCGCAAACCTCGGCGACATGGATCTTTGGATTAGAATTAGGTAAAAATTATTATATAGTTATGCATAATATGTGACCTTAGGGTGATTGTGGAAATTGTATGTATCTAGATAATATGTGACCTTAGGATATTTGGGCTTGCATGCCTTGGATATGTATTATGAACATGTTTTATTTAAGCTTTAAATTATTATATCGGATTATAAATAGTACCACGTATTTATAATTAAGTAAACGCAATACGAAATCAGATGGCACGTACGAGAGCGACAGCATACGTAGGACCCGATAGGGGTAGACCACCACTTCCCCCTACCGCCCCAAGAGGACGGGGGCGAGTAGGAAGACCTCCAGGTACGAGAGGTAGAGGTCGGGGACGTGTCCCCATTGCAGACCCACCAGTTGTGGGGGCACCAGCAGCAGAGGCCCTAGTAGAGGAGGTAGCTAAGAGCATCGTTCCGGAGGCTGGGGATGGGACCGTGGTTAGGTCCGGAGTTTAGGGTTCTTCATCTACCAGGACCGGGGGAGCGTCCATGGCAACTACTGTATTTGGAGATTACGTACGTCGGGTAGAGGAGGCATTTAGGAGTGGAGCACCACCTCCCACACCACCAGTGCCTGCACCGGCACCAGCGAGATCAGCGGAGGTCACATAGAGGGTGACCAAGGTTCAGGCTGCACCAGAGATAGTTGCACCAACAGTTGTTGCACCCGAGCCAGTTGTGGAGATTGCTAGGCCGAGAGACGAGCTGAGGTCTCCGAGACCTGATTCATGGTTGAAGGCTTTTAACCAGCAGCATGTACCCTACTTCGACGGGAAGGTAGGGTTAGAGGTGGAACACTGGATTGGGCACATTTAGTCAGCCTTAGAGGCGATCCGCTGCCCAGAGGAGAGGCAGGAAGAGATAGTTCAGACAGTGTTTCGAGAGCAGGCCCAGTACTGGTGGAGGACATTTAGAGGCGGTGTGACCAGGATGGATCAGCTGTTGAGCCTCGTCAGGGAGATCAGCACAGTCCGGGAGACCGGACAAGAGACAGAGCACGGCACCAGTTGGGTCAGGGGCTGGAGCGACAGGTCAGGGACGTTTTTGTCCTCAACCGTCGAGACCGGCATCCGACGGAGGACTTCAGCGCTACGGTTGTGGAGGGTACGGACGTACGAAGAAGACATGTAGGAATCCACCCGTGGCTTGTTTCACTTGTGGTTAGATGGGTCACCGAGCCGCTTTTTTCCGTCAGGGCAAGTCCCAGTAACAGCAGGGTTCTTCGCCTGCTGGTATAGCAGGGGGCAGTCAGAGGCCGCCCCAGTATCAGACACAGGGCTCTCAGCAGAGGAGCCAGGGTCAGGGTCAGACCCGCACTCAGGGATCCACCCAGGGACAAGGCCGAGGTAGAGGCCGAGGTGGAGGTATTCAGGAGACCAGGGGCACACATGCTAGGGTATTCGAGTTGAGGAGTGTTGTTGATCCTCCAGCGCCGGCAGCCCCAGTTACTATTCAGATTCATGGTTTTTCGGTCCGAGTTTTATTTGATACGGGTGTTACGCACTCGTTTATATCCGATGATTGTGTAGCTAGGTTGTCCTTAGCTACGATAGAGGAGAGACCCTTTACTATAGGGTAACCCGATGGAGGTAGGGTTAGTGGTACCCGAGAGGTACGCGGTTGCCCCATTCGTTTGGGGAACCGAGATTGGGTAGCCGACTTCTTTGTCATGCACTTAGTGCATGAAGAAGTCATCTTGGGTATGGATTGGATGGACCGCCATCATGCCGTTTTGGACATCAGCCGGAGGACCGTGACGATTTCCACAGAGACGGGGCAGGAGGTGATTTTCCGAGGTTGGGACCTCGGGAAAGTCGGTACAGTCATTAGCGCCATACGAGCGGCTAGACTTATCTAGCAGGGATGTGAGGCCTTCTGGTGTTATGCCATGAAGGAGGAGGAGACGGGACCATCACTGGAGGAGATCCCTGTGGCATGCGAGTTCGAGGACGTTTTCGGGGAGCCACCTGGGCTACCACCGCAGAGGAGCGTTGACTTCACTATTGAGTTGGAGCCCAGCACTAGGCCGATCTCCAAGGCTCCATACCGCATGGCGCCGATTGAGTTGCTAGAGCTGAAAAAGCAGCTCGAGGAGTTAGTTGATAGGGGTTTCATACGCCCGAGCGTTTCCCCTTGGGGTGCACCGGTCCTCTTCGTTAAGAAGAAGGACGGATCTTTGAGACTATGTATCGACTACCGGGAGTTGAACAAAGTCACCGTCAAGAACAAGTACCCGTTACCGCGCATTGATAATTTGCTGGACCAGTTGCAGGGAGCCTCCGTATTTTCACGTATCGATTTGTGGTCGGGATACCACCAGCTTAGGGTGAGAGATGAGGACATACCGAAGACGGCATTCAGGACGAGATACGGCCACTATGATTTTGTCGTGATGCCATTCGGGCTCATGAATGCACCTGCCGTCTTCATGGAGTTGATGAACGGCATCTTTATCGACTTCTTGGTCCAGTTCGTGGTGGTATTTATTGACGACATCTTAGTCTACTCCCGGAGTAGAGAGGAGCATGAGGGACACCTGAGGACGGTACTTCAAGTCCTCCAGGATAGAGAGCTTTACGCTAAGCTCTCTAAGTGTGAGTTTTGGATGTCTGAGGTGGCAATTTTGGGACATATAGTTTCCGCCGAGGAAGTCATGGTCGACCCGGCGAAGATAGAGTCTGTTTCCTCATGGCCGCCTCCAAGATAGAGTCTCTAAGTGGAGATGTTATGGTGTTTGAAATACATAACTTATTTTCATATTTGGAGATGTTATGGTGTTTGAATACCATTTATTTTTGGGGAAAGAAACTATAGTATATATTGATTTGGAAGACTGTGAAGGAAACTGAGTAGTCTGAATGTGCCTAATCAATTGCACATCACCCTTTCATCTAATAAACGGAAGAAAACCACACAATTTCGCCGCCACCGTCGCCGGCGATTCAATCGTACACAGTTTTTGTCCGTTGTTTAATAGTTCTCTCCTCCAGCAATCAATGCCACCGAAGAAGTCAGCCTCCCGCGGACGTGCCCGGCGCATTAGCCGCGCTTCCGGCCGCGGATCCACCGAACAAACTCCTCAATCTCTTAATACTGACCAATCCCCGCGGTAAACGACGGTTCAGCCGCCATTACGCCCCCAACACCATGGCTTTTCCTCCACAGACTCCTGCTATCAATGATTCTCTTGCCCTAATCGCCTCCGGGCCGGCAGCGAAACGCCGTCGTCCTCCAAGCCTCCCCTAAAAGATGCCGACTTGGATGCTCCCACTATTTCCGTCCAACAGCCTTCTAACGACGTGGTTTCCGTCTCGGCTTCTCCAAAACCGGATGGATTGAGAAACCCTAATTCTGGACTGACGTCGAAATGGAAGCAGGGAAGGTGTCAACTACTGTTGAATCTTCGAGAAGGGAATAGTTAATGGAGGAACCGGTGTGAAAACGAAAAGAGTGGTGAAGAAGACTGTAAAGATCATCAAAAAAATCGTCAAGAAAGTGCCCAGGAAGATTATCAAAGCGGTCCTGACTCTAGGATTGATGAATCAGGGCTCCCTGTGGTTAATAACGAGGGGATTGTTCCTATATCCGGTTCTACGTCAAATTGTTTGAATTCAGATGTGAAGGAAGAAGAAGAGGATAAACGGAACTCCTCAAACACTGAAATTTCACCTACTGATGTTTCTCTAATGGAACTCGAAATGTTGCAGCAAAAGTTGGATCTCTGCGAACAAATTTGGATCTTTGCGAGCAAAATTTTGAAAACACGCATAAGTTTCAGAAGTTCAAGCTCAGAAAGAGGGTGCTTCCATTGAGTGTAACCCCTGAGAATTCAGGTTTTGATGTTTCTCTATCCATGGAAGTCGAGAAGTTGCAGGATAAATTGGGATGATCAAAACGTTGAAAACAAGAATGAGTTGGAAGTTCAAGGCTCAGGGCGAAGGTGCTTCCATGGAGGCAGATGAAAATGTTGATGGTGGGGTTAAACTTGAGATTCAGGTACTGATTTTCCAATAGAAGCTTTGGCTACATCAGGAGATGGAGAAAAAGGGAAAGAGGACAAGAATGAAGGGAAAAGATTGGATGAAGGCCAAGATGGTGATAATGTAGCTACACCAGAAGATGAAACGGGTGACAGATTGTTTTTGTAGTGTTGAAATGGAGGCGTTGGAAAGGCGGAGGAGGAGGAAGAGAGAGATATTCTTGGGGAGGTTTAGATAAGGATGCAAAGGAGGAGGATATTAGAAAAGTTTTTGAGGAAGTGGGTGAGGTTTTAGATGTGAGATTGATAATGAATGGTAATTCTGGAAAGAACAAAGGTTATGCCTTTCTGCGCTATGCATCAGCAGTTGATGCTAAGAAGGCTTTGGAGAAGTTTTCCGCAGTTGAGGTATTTTGTTGCATTCATCCAATTTTTGTTACTTTTTTTGTTCTTGTTAGTATTACTTGATGTTGTCTTTAACCTGAAGGAACACAAGGCAACGAATCAGGTAGTTTCCATTTTCTCATTTGGCTTAGTTCTTGTTTGCTGATACGATGCTGACAACACTTATTCATTAAATTATGTGGTATAAATCTTCCTGATTTACTCATGAAGTTCATCTTAGTCAGAGGTAGATGTGTGTTCGTTTTAAGAAGTTTCTAGAGGTAGTCAAATTTTAACATGATGCCGAATGATTCAATCCACATGCAAGTTAATGGAACTTGAGCAAACTCTCCTTATTTTCCAAAAATGAAATTCCATGGATCATATCCCTCCCTACCTTTTTTATCTTCCCAAAATGAAATTTCACAGGATATCCTCTCCTCCATCCACACTGCCTCTGTCAGATAGCACTCTATCTCTAGCAAACAGCTTGCCACCACCGAGCCCCACCACTATCCCCCAATTTGAACAAGTAGCACCACTGTCTACCAAAAGAAGTCCTTCCTTTCAGTACAATTTTGAAGTTTTTAGTGAAACGAAATGGGTTCTGTAAGATTTTTCTTTGTGAGCATCATTTTATTGTCGTTTTACTATCATTGTTCAAATTGTTTTTTAGTTTTCTTTGAAATTTTGTCGTTTTATCTATATTTTTCTGAAAGGAAATGGTTTTAAAAGAAATGGATTTTTTTGTCTTCACATCTTTTGTTTCCTTTTCTACTTTTCGGATCTGATTTTATCCTTTCTCTTTCATAAGGTTTGATTTTGGCACAGGTAATTTGGTCATTTTACCCCATTTTTGACATAACCTCAATGGCAAACGGAAGTATGGGGTGGTAAATTTTTTTACAGAGATAACGGCTGGTTAAATGCAATCTTGGTTGTTTAAAGCTGCAACATAGCCTAAATACGGCTTGTGTTTTTATTTAATGTTTGCGGCTTATTCTGGTTACATTATCGATTTTTTTATTTTCGCTCTTTTCTTGCATATATTCCAAAAGGGTTATCTTTTTTGCCTCAACAATTGCTATACATCTATCTTTTGTACAGTTATCCATTCTCCTTGTTTAAGTCTAAAAGGATCTTCTAGGGTTTCTCTATTTTTGCATCTTTTTGTAGTTCATGCTATGCATTACATAGTGATTGTATTGTGGCATGAAATATTGAATTTAAATCAGTGTAAGGGCTTTTTGTCTAGTTTCTTTTGGAATTTGGACGAAAAATGAAATTCTAGCTTGTAGCATTTGTTTTGTGTTTTGCAAACTCACCATCCATCTATTCAAATTGCTTTAGTTATAATCGTGCAAAATCAATATATGTGGCTATATATTCAGATGAAGTGGTCACTGACATGGCAATATACATATTATCCCACTTGATGGCACTTGCAAGTGCTGAACTAAGTCGAAGTGAATTCCAAAGTTTTGTTTCCGTTTTATTTCCATCCCCTAAATGCAAGTAAAAAAGTACTTAAATTTTTTTGGATGTCTGTAAAGCTTTAGTTCTTGTAATTACATTACTTTATTTGTTGGGGTCTCTTTGTGATCTATTTCTTGTTTCCATATACATGATATTATTAGATCTGTGGAAAGCAGTGTGGTGCTGTACCTCTGGAAGGTAATGACACGATATATCTCGGTGGCATTGATAAGAAATGGAAAGATGAGGATGTAAGCTCCCTGATTTTGTGTTTGATTAATACTAAAGTTCCTGGAATACCTTAGTTGACTGAAATTGTTTGTCTGGCTAGATTGCAAAGTTGTTGCAGGATATAGGGATCGAGGGAATTGATAATGTTTTGGTTATGAAGGATCCTGAGAACAAGGATCGCAATCGTGGATATGCATTTGTTGAATTTGAGACTTGCAGAATTGCTCAGGTTGCTTTTAAGAAGCTTCAAAAGAAAGATATTTTGGGCAAGAATTCCAAAATGAAAATTGATTGGGCAGGACCATTGAATGAACCTGATGAAGGCAGAAATGCCAAAGGTCCGTGATGGATGCCTTTTAGCAATTATGTATACATCTGAGGTTTTCTTTTATATTATGACTAGGAGGCTAGCATGCATGCAATTTTGTTTTCAAAACAAAGAATCCAACCATCTCCCTGATTCATATAAATGTTTGTTGGAATTGTTTCTGAAGCCTTATCGTGACCTATTTTTCTTCACCCAATATATGTAGGTGAAAACTGTTTATGTTGAATATATTCCTTCGACTTGGGATGAAGAGAAAGTGAAGGAGGACTTTAAGAAGTTTGGGGAAATAGATAATGTTGTTCTTGCGAGGAATCTGCGAAATGCTAAGAGGAAAGATTATGCTTTTATCAGCTATAAAATCCGAGAGGCTGCTATTGCATGCATTGAATCATTTAAGCAGCAATCACAGAATGATGAAGGAACAAAGGTTTTGCAATACGTTAAATTTCTTAAATCGCTCAGTTACATTTCTTGAATATATTGTCTAACTTTTTTCTTTAGATGAATGTGAAGGTGTCTCTTGCTAGACCGGTCTCAATCAAGCAGCCTAAACAAGTTTCAAAGCCTATTACTAAAGAGATTCCAAAGGAAAGGTCAAAACCAAAACAAGGTAAATAAATGAATATTCTGGGCCATACTAATACAGTGGAGCATATGGAATATGGATACCCCACCGCCCACACGCAGACACCACCCTACCACTACTATCAATTTTTTGCCCCTGATTTTTTCAGTTCGTTGTGCCAATGGCAATTTTTTTCCTCAGTAACACAATTTTAAAAAGTAAAATGAGCAAGTGAGAGTGCATTTATCTGCAAAAATGTGGGTATTGATGATTCTTTTGTAGTTACTGGCATGGAGTAATTCACTGATGGCAATTGCATTGTGAAATGTTTTCAATTATCCAATCCTATGAATTGCCAGTTTCTTTTGGACTCATATCATTTTTATTAAAAATCACTAGATGCTGTATATTTTGGCATTTTATTTAGTTTAATAATTTGGTTCTTCAATTTGTTTTCAATCTATAATGCTTTCTACAGGTAATGTGACCGTGAGGCGAATTGACCCAAGAAACAATGCTTCTAATGTATTCTCAAGGCAAGTTGGTCCAAGAAACAATGCTTCTAGTGTGATTTCAAGGCCAGTTTGAACCAAGAAACAACACAGCTGGTGTGATCTCAAGGCAATTTGACCCAAGAAACAATACACCTAGTGTGATTGTGAGGCAAAGTATACCTCACTATGGTATTCATAGACCAGAGTTCATCAAACCAGGTTGTTATTAGAGATGAAAGATATTCAACAAATCCTGAACTAGTACATCTTTTGAGAGAGCAAGCTTCGTGAGGCCACCACTTTCAGGTTTTTTGGGTTTGCTTATCTTTAAACATACTTAGGGTCCATTCGGCAAGTGCAGATTATGGGATTATTGGAGGGATTATTATACTCGGATTATTTTTTGGATTATTTTGACCCAAAAAAAACAAACCCAAATACACTTTGATTATCAATTATTGAGGGATTATTGAAAATAATAATCCCGCAGAATAATCTGCTGGGTTTGCTGAACGGACCCTTAAACCTGTTTATTACACAACAGTAGGCTACATCTCACTTTTGAACGTATTTTCCCTATAACTGTTCACTTTCACACATGAGAAGTAAATGTTTTCTTTTCAATAGTTGTATATGCCGGCACTTTGATTACTTTCCTTTTTAAAATTTTATAATGGAGAAGGCTCACAATGAAAGAGACATCAAAATGATATTAAACTGAAATATAATGCAATATATGTTTCATGTAAAGGAATAATAGGAAAAATTTATAGTCCCCAATACCGAAGGCTAAGTCTCTTAATCGCTGAAATTATAGGATGTACATGAAATGGTAGTTCTTAAAGTGGTCCTGGATCCTTAATAAGATTGTCTCATCAGTATAAAGATGAAAAGGAACCTTTTATGTTATGAGCATCACCTGCCTTCTATATATTGAATTTGTTCTTCACTGAAAAAGATGGAAAGGAGCCGCAGTTCTAGATGAGAGTGTGGACTTAGCTACTTTCAATTACTGCTACTTGGAAAATTATTTATGACTTCCAAAGTTATTAGGGAACCACAAAGTTCATAAAAGTAATTAACCCGATCTTTGATTTACAGGGTCCCTTAATGTTGGTCATTTCCACCACTTTTTCTGGCAGGAAGCGTCCATTTCAGCATTGGTCAGTCTTGTAATTTATATCTGTTTGATTGTACATGTTGTGGTTTCTACTTTCCCTGAATTCTCACACTTGATTACAGGACCCTATCCAGTGTATACTGAAATGAGTGGATATCCAAATCATCGCTTTCAAGGCACTTTTCCTTCAAGCTCAAGGTTGGTTGTCCAAGCACGACCATACATTTTTGGATTTTGTATATTCTTACACTGTAATTTCTGTTTTTTGATTCGCTTTTATCCAGATATGATGCATATCCGCAACACATCACACCTGCACCCTCAGCATATTATCAGGGTCAGGCTAATTATGCTTCTGGTAAGTTGATAAAAATGGATACATTGACAGCAGTTCAAGTTGAGTTGTAACCTGATGAGATTCGTTTATTTTCAGATTTACCTTATAGTGGAACTCGGAATTATTCAGGAAACGAGGTATGAATTTACATTTATGTAATACATGATTCTTGCTGTTAATTGTTACTTCAAATTGATGAGGTTTTCTTTGCTTCTTAATTTTGTCGATTCATTCTTTCATCCATACCCTCATTGATTGAAATTTTGGTTTTTTACCATTAGTGGAAATAAAGAATCTAGAGTAATCTTCCTCCGATCACAAGAAAATGACTTTCTAGCCATTGACACAATTATTAATAATCTTAAAAACATAAAACGACACTTAAACTTAATCAAAATTTGAATGCTAGAAAGTCATTTATTTATTATTGGAGGAAGTACAGTTTGCTGTCGCTCAAGATGTTACCTGATACTATACAATGTCATTGATGAGACAGTATAAGGTTAGGGCTCAATGTTTGAGACCCATGAACCTGAACTAGATGCATATTATAATGCAACATGTGGTTATTGCTTTGTACCTGGGTGATGTTGCTTACTGGTCTTGTATTTTGCAGCCTCGGGGCAGAGCTCATGGTAGCAGTCCTTTATTCCGTAGATGTAAGTAATAGGGTTACTACGACGCGGTATGTATGACTTGTAAATTCCATAAATCTGATGGCTGAACATTATTTATCTGCAGATTGAGTTTGTAACAAGATCTTGACTTTGAATCAGGGAGGCTTTCTGTTTTTGCACAGTTTGCGAAAGTGGGTTAACTGCTACAGTATCTTCTTAGACACAATTTGCTGCATAAGACAACTAGTCTTGTAAATCCTCTCTTTTTTATTTAATTATGAAATATAGACTTTCCTCTTTACTCATTTACACGCTCGGTAAACAACCAAACTCTTTTCCTGCTCATGGAAGATTGCCTTGACAAACTGCGCTTCAACGGGCGAGTTTGAACAGTCTGTTGATAACCAACCCCCTTTGCTAATATGATCAAAGAAGTTGTTCTACTTTGTGGATGCAATACAATCAAGTTGATCATTGTAATGTTGTTTTGTTGTATTTAATCTATGAGCCCTTAAGAACACAAATCCAACGGGAAGAAGTGAAGGACATTGGATTTTTTATTTTTTTTTAACGAAAACGGTTCGAAACAATAAACGACCCGTTTAATGGATCAAAAAGCCGAAAGATCGGCAGACAGATTAATCGTGTCATGAAAAACCACAAGAGAAAAAGAACAAAAATACATGAAATTCAAAAGCAAAACGATTGAAAGGAGATTCAATCTAATGGGAAGTGGCGAGTACAACATCCATTGTTAAAGAAAGTGAAGGACATAATTGATTTCTCTTAAGATACAACTGCGTTAAGTACAACATCCATTGTTAAAGAAAGTGAAGGACATAATTGATTTCTCTTAAAGATACAACTGCGTTAAGTACAACATCCATGTTCACGTCATTGATTTCTCTTAAAGAACCTAACATCCATGTTCACGTCATTGATTTCTCTTAAAGACCTCATCCATGTTCACATCATTGATTTCTCTTAAAGATACAACCGCGCATATCGTTAAAGGAAGTGAAGGACATCATTGATTTCTCTTAAAAGATACAACCGTGCATAGCAGGTGACAACTTAAGAGATACAAGGAGTTGAGAGATTAAGCCAAGGAACAAAATCCCAAAGCCTAAGACATTAATGCACATTGTGCTCATAAACTCTACCTAAAATGAACCCATGAGATTATTCAATCAATGAAATAAAAATTTCTCCATATCCATAAGCTCATTGATCATAGTAACCCTTTCTCACTTGGCACCGGAAAGTTCCTTGCGAAGAAGCTTGCAGCAGCAACCATGTTGAGAAGTGCGGGCTTGACCTCGCCATACTTGCGGGTCTTGAGACCACAGTCCGGGTTGACCCACAAGATGTTAGTCTCCAGCACCGCAAGCATCTTCCTGATCCTATCAGCAATCTCCTCTGTGGATGGAATCCTTGGAGAGTGGATGTCGTACACACCTGGCCCAATTCCTGCACCGTACTTGACTCCCTCGCGGAAAACTGAGAGGAGCTTCTCGTCGGAACGAGAGTTCTCAATCGTGATCACATCAGCATCCATGTCAATGATGGAGTGGATGATGTCATTGAAATGGGAGTAGCACATGTGGGTGTGGATCTGTTTGTACATAGTTTGTTAGTGAAATCACGAAGAACACTACTGTTGTACATAGGGCTGCACATATTTGGACCAGACCGGAAATTACGGTCTGGTCCAGTGTAATTGTAAAAATCCGGCCTGGTCCAGTCCATGAAATTACGGTTCTGTCCTGGACCGGAAATTAACGGTCTGGTCCAGTCTTGGACCGTAACAGTCCGTTCAGGTTCTAAACCCGTACCGGATTTAATTCATAAAAAAATATTTTTTATTTTTTTTAAAAAATCAATCCAGTCCGGACCGTGGTGGACCGGACTGCATGGACATTTTCAAACAACAATGAAACGGTCCGGTCTGGAGCGTTTGACCAGCTCTAGTTGTACAACTTCAACTTCGAACCTACGAATGGAGGAATGCAGACCTGGGTGGTGTCCTTGACTCCACAGTTGGTGATGCGGAACGAGTGAACAGCCCATTTTCAAGTAGAACGCGTGCTCAGACTTTCGGAGTGGCAACCCTTCTCTCAAAGCAGCCTCGTCAATTTGGATGACATTGATTCCGGCCTTCTCAAGGTCCTCCACTTCATCCTTGATAGCAAGGGCGATCTGGTAGGTTGTCTCGGATCTGGAACAGATATACACACGTGAATGTTATTCATAGGATGTGTTTGGTTAGTCAAAAGGGGATGAAGATTATGGGGTGAAAGGGTAGTATAATTCCCTTAAGCTTGTTTGGTAAGGGAATGAAGGGAATGGTCATTAAATTATGGAAATTAAAGGAATTAGATTATAAAACTGTGTAATACTATTAAACTTCGATTATAAAGATTATAGGATTATTGATACTAAAATTTCATTTTAACCCCTCTTTCTTTTTTTCTCTTTCATCTACAAAAATATTTAACACATACTTTTACGTTATTTTACCCACAACCGTATTCATTTACTAAACACTTATTTCACTTATTTTCATACTCATTTCCTTAAACAATTTCATCTCCACAATTTTTTATCTATATAGTTTTATTTCATCTTTAGCTTCAGCTACGTAATCTTGTTTTACCAAACAGACCCTATGTTAAAGCAAATTATGGACTTTCATTTGAAGATGTAACAACTGTACCTGGGTTGGTCATTCCTGACAAAGGACCAGTTGAGAATGGTAACAGGCCCGGTAAGCATACCCTTCATTGGGCGGGAAGTCATGCTCTGAGCCACTGACGACCAGAAAACGGTCATTGCCTTGGGTCGGCTAACATCACCATAGATGATGGGTGGCTTCACGCAACGAGAACCATAAGATTGTACCCAACCATTGACGGTGAAGGCAAAACCAGACAATTGCTCCCCGAAGTACTCAACCATATCGTTCCTCTATAAAAACCACATTACACAGAAATGACAGAATCAGCTAACTGAACTTGAAGAACTTCAAATGGTTATGTGTACGAAAAAGAAACTCACCTCAGGCTCTCATGAACCAAGACATCAATGTCGAGCTCTTCTTGAAGCTTGACAACCTTGTTGATTTCTTCCTTGATAGACTTGACATACTCTTCCTCGGAGATCCTGGTAAAAGGAATTAAATTTGAACATAAGATATCTTAGAGAATATTCTTATTGCCGAGGGGCATGCAAAGGACACTGACTTGTTGGCCTTGTATTCACGCGGACTCTCCTTAGCTCAATGGTCTGTGGGAAGGACCCAATGGTTGTGGTTGGAAGAACGGGAAGGCTAAGCTTCTTCTGCTGAGCATCCAATCTAGCACTCACATTTGTTGCACGGCGGTGGTCATTGTTCTTCAAGGCAGCAGCCTGCAAAAAAAATCATATAATTAACTTGACAGCTACTTGAAGGAACATGTGAAGCCGTATTACAAACTTTTAACAAGAACTTACAGCCTTCTGCACATCTGCATTGTTCACCCTTGGAGAAGACTTCCTTGAACCTTGGGCAGCAGCATTTGCAGAGAAGAAGCCCTGGAAGAATGAAATTGCCTATATTACTCCTACGCCAAAATTCAAATAATTGGCCTAAAATTTAAAAAAAAAAAAAATGCACAAGATCTTATGTATTTAAACAAGAAAGATACCCCGTCTTTCTGACAGCCAAAGCCTTTGCCAAGGCGTTCACTTCCACAACCTTCTGTGCAGCGAAGGCAAGCCACGACTTGATTTCATCATCTAGCTTAGTCTCGTTGACAAGATCAACAGCAGTGTGAAGAAGTGAGCAGGAGGTGGAGACTACAAGTTTTGTCTGCAATCAAATGGTAAGTGTATAAGTCAAAACCTTTGTACACAATTATAAATATGGTGTAGCATTGACAACAAAACATATACCTTTCCCTACAATGCCCTCAAGGACTCCAGAGTAGCAAGGCGAAGGACGGTTAAGGAGGTGCGCAATTTCTTGGGCTTAGCGGGATACTACCATAGACCCGGAGGAAAGCTACACCCACTGCCCGTGCCGCAGTGGAAGTGGGAGGACATATCTATGGACTTCGTGACCGGCCTGAGACCTAGTAGGAGCTTTGACGCGATATGGGTGGTAGTGGACCGGTTGACGAAGACCGCACGTTTCATTCCTATACGGGAAACGTGACCGGTGAGTCGTTTAGCCAAGGAGTTTACCCGTCAGATTGTGAGACTACATGGAGTCCCGAGAACCATCATCTCGGACAGGGACGGGCGTTTTACCTCGAGGTTCTGGCAGCAGGTACACGCCGCCCTAAGTTCGAGTCTCCATTTCACCACCGCATACCATCCCCAGACCGACGGCCAGTCTGAGCGGACTATTAAGACTTTAGAGGATATGCTTCGAGCGTGTGTACTAGACTAGGGTCAGGTATGGCCAGATCATCTCCCGTTGGTCGAGTTTTCTATAATAACAGCTGGCACGCTTCGATTGGGATGGCACCGTATAAGGCATTGTATGGACGGAGATGCCGTACTCCCTTGTGTTGGGACGAGCCCAGGAGCTCTAGCATTGTAGCACCGGATCAGGTACAGGACGACATGGCGAGAGTCGCTTTGATTCGGGAGAGGATGTTGGCTGCGTAGAGCCGTCAGAGATCGTATGCGGATAGGAGGCGTAGACCTCTCGAGTTCAGGGTAGGAGCTCAGGTCTGGTTGAGGGTATCACCGACACGGGGCGTTAGACGATTCGGCAATAAGGGGAAGTTAAGCCCCCGATATGTCGGACCATTTGAGATCTTGGAGAGAGTCGGTGAGGTGGCATACCGCTTAGCGTTGCCACCGCGGTTGGAGGGCATATATCCGGTCTTTCATGTCTCTCAGCTGAGAGAGTACATACATGACCCGAGACACGTCATTAGTCATGAGGACCTAGTAGTCGAGCCGGACCACACTTTCGCAGAGCACCCGATAGCGGTCTTAGAGCGGAGTACAAGACGCCTTCGATCGAAGGAGATACCGATGTTGAGGATCCAGTGGTCGAGGCGAGGAGCCGACGAGGCTACATGGGAGACGGAGGATAGTATCCGGAGGAACTATCCCGAGTTTTATGCAGACCTAGCGACATCGATAGGACCGTCGGGTTAGTCCCGAGATCTTCCTTGTTTGCCTTATATGTTACGTATTTTGGTTGAGTTATGTGGACCTTACGAGGTTGCGATATGATTTCTATACATAGACTTGATTTAGAGATGGCAGTATACCTTTTATGAGTTGTACAGGGTTACGAGGCGGATATATTGGAGAGTGTTGGGTGTAGCAAGTTTCGGGACGAAACTTGTTTTTTTAGTTGGGTTAGATGTAACACCCGGAAATTTTAGAAAAATAAATATATCGTGTTGTTTCGCTTGCCATAAATTATTCTGCGGAAAGGTTCGATAAATGTTCCGAAACCGTAAACCGTAATTTATTTTTACGGGAATGTCGGAAAATATTCCGACCCGTGACACCCGTTACGGAACTAGTTTAACGAGTTTAGATTCTGCCCCTTTAATTCCTTTTCTTTTCCTTCCTTTCTTCTTGGAGCCGTCTCGGCCCGCCTGTCTCGGCCGAGACCAACACCCAGCCTCGCGGGAGCATGCGCGGGCTTTCTCCTCTTCTTCACGCCAGCCAGCACACGCCTAGGCCTGCACTACCGCCCACCTAGGCCTGTAGGAGAGTAGAGCCTACAGGCCGACCCCTCGGCCCGGGGCCTAGCGTGCTGCACCATGCTGACCTCTCGGTCCGGACTCCTCTCCTACACTCATCCCTCCCTCCCTTGGCACTCACTCCACACAACTCTCACTCTCTCTCCCTCAACTCTCTTTCTCACACCACTACACCCAGCCGCCGTCCAGCCCGTCGACACTTCTCCCCCTCTACGTCCCGAGCCCTTGGAGCACGTCGGAGAGCCACCAACCGGCGCTTCTCACCCTCTTTTCTTTGGCCGAGATACCTTCTGCGTTCAGGCTGCTCGAGCTCCGGAGAACGCCACGCCGCCGCCATCAACACCGCCGAGGAAGAGCCTCCCCGCTGCCCTAGGAGCCGCCGTCAAGTCTCGCCGCTTCCTTCGGCCTCGGGTGAGCAGCAGCTCACGGTTCTTCACCTTCTGCACGCCTTGGCCCTCGCCGGAGAACAGCCGCCACCGGGAGTCAGGCCACTGCCGACCACCTGTAGCACCACCGAGGAAGCTAGCTGCCGCCCTTGCCCCGCCGGAGAAGCAGTGACGCCACCGGGATACCACTGCAGATTCTCGCCCGGGATCTTCTTAGTAATCTCGGTCGGCCACCCTCACTTTCGGTATAATTACCCTTAAGCCCCTCAGTTTATAATAATTACAGTTTATACCCATATGTGTTAGGAATTGCATAAGTGCCCGGAAAATATGTTAGCGATTTTTAACCTCGGAATTAGACGAGTTTATCTTAGGTTCCGATATGCTATAGTTTACGATCAATTTAGCGTATGGGCGACATGGCGTAGTATCATGCTAGGATCCGAAGCCCGATAAAAGCCATTGGGATCTCGTGTCACTAAAGAAGTTGAATTAGAATGGAATGCCGTACTCCCTTGTGTTATGGGTGTGTTTGTCCCTTCACCGCTTTTCTAATGCCTAGAATATTAGCTAAAAGTTTTAAACCGATTGTGTAGATGACTTGCAGGTTAGGGATGCGGCCGAGTGAGGCGGAGGAGTGGACAGCCGGGGTCTCCGTATATTATAGGACGGGGATATTTTGAGTCATATTTCATGTTCTTGTTTATGGATATTGTCGTATGTTTAGAACTCGGATCTATTTACGTTGTTTTGAGGACTCGGCTGAGTTTCCAAGTTGTAGTTTTGTACTTTTCGTTTCCGCATACATTAAAAACATATTTGAGTTTTCGCCTTTATTTGTGCCATGTTGGAAGGTCCGGTGAAATTGTTGTCAGGCTAAGGGTTGGAACCCATTGTGAGGTCTCGCCCGTAGCGCCAAGAGTCCCGCGGATTTGGGGTGTTACAACCACAATCTTGCTTCCTTTAGGAGGAAGCCCACAACCTGCTCACAAGAGATATGCATATCAATACATACTCACTCTCATGAAGTCTTAGACTTCACTCTTAGTGATCTAGGCAAGATCACCTAACCCTCAAACTAGGAATGCATCCTAGGTCCCAAGTACTCACCACACACTCTCCACACATGAAACAACCCACAACAGTTCATAAATCCACAAGATATTAATCCTCAACCAAAGAGGCACAAGCTAGCCTAGAAGATCCATCATGCTCACATGCTCATATCCAACAATTACATCGAGCCTTAAGGGCTCCTAGGTTCACAACCACTAAGTGGCATTCTCAAGCTACTCTAGGCCATCCTAAGCATGCTACTAACATGATTCAACAACAAATATAAGGAAGGAACGAAGAGTGAAGGAGAGGAGAAGCCTACTATTGCAGAAACCGCAGCCGCGGAGTCAAGATGGTGAGCCGCCCCCGCGGAACCAGGAGCTGCACCCGCGGTGGATTGCGTCGAGTGTCGGGCGCCGCCCTTGAGGCCGTGCCGAGCCGCACCCGCGGCGTGCTGAGCCGCACCCGCGGCCTTGCTGAGCTGCCCCTGCGGCTGGCCGCTCCCGCGGTCGTGCTGAGCCGCCCCCGCAAGTTCTGTGCAAAACGTCGTCTTCTTCGTCTTCGATCGTGGATCCTTGGCTCCAAAGTCCTTCTTCTCTTGCTGGATCTTCTCCAAACACCCACCACTGGTCTTAGTCACCTCTCCTCTACCTAATCGAGCTAAGGACCTATGCATGCGAAGAGTTGAGCAAAACTCCTCAAGATCTTTATCCATAGCCATGGATGAAGGAGGGAAGAAGAAGAAGGGAAGAAAAGCACAGAAGAGAGGGGAGGGAGAGGAAGCAGCTTACCAAACCAAATCTGGAACCTCTCCACTGCAGTCCACAATCCAAGCTTCAAGCAAAAATGGAGAAGAGAAGAGGAGAAGAGAAGGGAAGTGAGGAAGAGTGAATGAAAGAAAGTGAAGTGAAATGAGACCAAGGGAGGAGAGAGAGGGAGACCAAGGCTGAAAAGGAGGTGTGGGGATCAAGGGGTCAGCTGACCTCTTGTCCCTCACCACGGACCGAGGAGTCGGAAATGACCCCTTGTGATTTTTAACCCGGAACGAAGGTCGGAACGCGGAAAAATCAGAAAAACGACAATTTTGGCTCGGGATTTTTAGGAATAAATCCCGGCACTCGGCATCTCGGGCCTACGGGAAGATCTAAAAGGCGCTCTAAGTCCGGAATAAAATTCCGGGCGTTACAACTAACCCCCCTAAAACAAGTTTCGTCCCGAAACTTGCTAAACCCAACACTCTCGGACCAATATGCCTCGTAACAACGTGGAACTCATAAAACGTACACTACGGCTCTAATCCAAGTCTACGTATAGCATCACATGAAGACCTTGCAAGGTACACATAACTCATACAAAATCACATAACACATAGAACAAACAAGGAAGATCTCGGGACTAACGCGATGGTCCTATCGATGTCACTAAGTCTG
Organism: Fagopyrum tataricum; assembly: GCA_002319775.1. Lineage (NCBI taxonomy): Eukaryota > Viridiplantae > Streptophyta > Magnoliopsida > Caryophyllales > Polygonaceae > Fagopyrum > Fagopyrum tataricum. Next base: position 25,158,878 of record CM008284.1, on the reverse strand, counting down.
CATAAAACTCGGGATAGTTCCTCCGGATACTATCCTCCGTCTCCCATGTAGCCTCGTCGGCTCCTCGCCTCGACCACTGTATCCTCAGCATCGGTATCTCCTTCGATCCAAGGCGCCTCGTACTTTGCTCTAAGACTGCTATCGGGTGCTCTGCAATAGTAGGGTCTGGCCCGACCACTAAGTCCTCGTGGCTAATGATGTGCCTCATGCAAAATCCGCTCTCTCGACTCTTGATCCGATGGTACAAAATTATGACGTTCCTGGCGTCTTAATAGCCCGTCTACTCCTGTGATAAACTACGGTGCCTCAGCTCGGGACATCTTGTCCCGGATCCTCATCAAAATGGGACATCCCTCCTGCTTCTGCAGGATCTCTCCGGACAGGTCAGGTAATACCTCCAACTCGGACAAACAACCGTCCGTATCCGGGAACCGGATATCCAACTCCAAACCTATCAAATTCCTCTGCAACTGTGGCTGAATCATAAGCCGAGCTATAGCCTCTTCTCGAGGTGTCCACCTACTCAAAGCATCGGCGACTACGTTCGCCTTCCCCGGATGGTACAAAATTTCTAAGTCCAAATACTTAATCAACTCCAACCAGATCCTTTGGCGGTTATTCGACTCCCGTTGAGTGAATATAGACTTCAGACTCTTTTGGTCTGTGAAGATCTGGCACGTAGCCCGTAGAAGTAGTGTCGCTAGATCTTCTGGGCATGAATCACTGCCGCAAGCTCAAGATCATGGGTAGGGTAATTCTCCTCGTACGACTTCAGTTGCCAAAAAGCGTATGCAATAACCCTACCATTCTGCATCAAACGCACCCCAATCCTAGCTTGGAGGCGTCCCTATACATTACAAAATCCTCCACGCCCTCAGGCAGGGTTAACCCAGGAGCGGAGGTCAACCTCCTCTTCAGGTCCTCGAAGCTGTGCTGACAAGGCTCGGACCAAACGAATGTGGTAGACTTCCTCAGCAAGGAAGTGAGCGGCCGTGCAATCACGGAGAAACCCTCAACAAAATGGCGGTAGTTTCCCGCTAAGCCCAAGAAAATTGCGCACCTCCTTGACCGTCCTAGGCGGCGGCCATGAGGAAACAAACTCTATCTTCGCCATGTCAACCAAGACACCCTACTCTCGGCGGCCATGCCAGCCGGTAAAACACTTTCTCAACTTGCGCTAAGATAAAAAAAGGTCCAATGTATTGGAAACTCAACTTCCTTCTCGGGTCTTCCTCACTACAACATTTCCATTGTGTTTCTTCTTTGCTTGTCTCTAACAAAGAAGATCGAATTTCCAATTTACACCTTGGCTTTGGTTCTTGTCAAACCAAACTTTGATGTTACTTTTCCTCAATTCTTGTTGCAAGTTCTAAGTAATGAAGGAAGTACTTTACTTCACACTGCTTCTACTAACGAGACGTGTATGCTATAACTTTTACATCGACTCTCGATACTCAGTCAAGACCATGTCTTAAAGAATCGCTTGTACACTTCAAACCGATCGTACCTCGAGGCAATTTCAAAACAGTTGCACCAATGAATCTCCTCTTAACTCTCAACAACTCCATTGTCCATTTTTACCCCACTCAATACTTCATCGTCATCCGGAGTAGGTTAGCCATAGATGGTGTTACGTGGAGAATCTCTCCACAATCCGGTAATGATCAGCCCATCCAAGAAACTTGCAACTTCTTTCCCATCCTTTGGAGGTTGTCATCCCGAGACAACTGGTCATACAACTTCTCTCTTCTTCGAGAGTAGACCAGAGTGTCCTATTCCGGCATTAGTAAGCCCATATGGAATCACTACAACTCGTAGTGACCATGGTTTGTCTAGAATGCCATGTTTGTACTATCCTAGTCTCGACTTCTTAATTGGTGACAATCAAGCCTTAACTCGATTTTAGAAGAGACCACCGAACTTTGCAACCGGTCGAGTAGGTCATCTATACGTGGTAAGGGGTACTTGCTCTGGATAGTGACTTTGTTCAACTTCCGATAATCAATGCATAGCCTCTAAGATCCATCCTTCTTCTTGAGGAAGAGGACCGGTGCACCTCAAGGGGAAACGCTCAGGCGTATGAAACCCCTCTCGGCTAACTCCTCGAGCTGCTTCTTCAGCTCCAGCATCTCGATCGGCGCCATGCGGTATGGAGCCTTGGAGGTCGGCCTCGTGCCGAGCTCCAACTCAGTAGCAAAATCAACGCTCCTCTGCGGCGGTAGCCCGGGTGGCTCCCCGGAAACGTCCTCGAACTTGCCTGCCACATGAATCTCCTCCAATGATGGTCTCGTCTCCTCCTTCATGTCATACCACCAGAAGGCCTCGCATCCCTGCCCGATAAGCCTAGCAGCTCGGACCGCGCTAATGACTGTACCCGCCTTCCCGAGGTCCCAACCTCGAAAAATCACCTCGTGCCCGCCTCCGTGGTAATCGTCACGGTCCTCCGGCTGATGTTTGAGACGGATCGATGGCGGTCCATCCAATCCATCCCAAGGATGACTTCTTCATGCACTAAGTGCATGACAAAGAAGTCGGCTAACCAATCTCGGTTTCCCAAACGAATTGGACAACCGCGTACCTCTCGGGTACCCCTAACCCTACCTCCATCGGGTAACCCTATAATAGAGGGTCTCCCCTCTACCGTATCTAAGGACAACCTAGCTACACAATCATCAGATATAAAAGAGTGCGTAGCACCCGTATTAAATAAAACCTCGGACCGAAAAGCCGTGAATCTGAATGGTACATGGGGCTGCCGGCGCCGAAGGATGAACGGCACTCCTCAGCTCAAATACCCTGGCCTGTGTGCCTCTGGTTTCCTGGGTACCTCCACCACAGTCCCTATCTCGGCGCTGTTCCTGATATGATCCCTGAGTGCGGGCCTGAACCTGACCCTTGCCCCTCTGTTGAGAGCCTTGTGACTTGCCCTGACGGCAAAAAGCGGCTCGGTGACCCACCTAGCCACAAGTGAAACAAGCCACGGGCGGCTTCCTACATGAAGTCCTCATGTGTCCAAAATCTCCACAACTGTAGCACTAACGTCCCCTGTCTGCTACCTGCCTCAACGTATGAGGACCGGAACGTCCCGGAGTCTGGCCACGTCCCTGACCTACTACTCCGGCCCCTGAACTAGCTAGTACTGTCCCTGTCTCTTGTCCGGTCCTCCGGACTGGGCTGCCCTCCTATACCCAGGACGGTCTCTCTCATAGGCCGAAGCTCGGTCCTGGTACTCCGCTAGTGAGTCACAATTATAACGCCCGGAATTTTATTAATTTAATTCCGGACATGGAGCACCTTGTAGTTATCCCATAATCCCGAGCCGACTCGTCGTTTTTCCCTTTTTCCGCTTTCCGACCTTTCGTTCCGAGTCGAAGTGACAAGGGGTCATTTCCGACCCCTCGTTCCAGGCAAAAGAGGACAAGACAACTGTTGTCCTCTCACTTTTCAGCCCTTGTCCCCCTCCCTCTCTCTCCTCCACTCTTTTTCACGTTAGAATCATCCCTCTTCCTTTCCTCTCATGGCTTCCTTACTCTCTTCTCTTCTCTCTCTTCTTCCATTTGGTTGGGATCTTTGTGTTGGGACTGCAACAAAGGGATTCCAAGTCTGTTGGTAAGCTCCTTCCTCTCCCTCCCTTTGTTCCTTGCTGTTTTTTCCTTTCTTCTTCTTCCCTCCTTCATCCATGGCTATGGAGGAAGCTTTTGAGGAGTTTTTGACTCAAATCCTTGCATGCATAGGTTCTTAGCTCGATTAGGGTCGTGGAGAGGTGCCTAAGACCAGTGGTGGGTGATTGGAGAAGATCCAACAAGAAAAGAGGACTTTGGAGCCAAGGATCCACGATCGAAGGCGAAGAAGACGACGTTCTGCAGCACGACCGCGGGGGCGGATCATCACGGCCGTGGGCACGGCCGGCCGCAGGGGCGGCTCAGCACGGGCCGCAGGAGCGGCACAGCACGCCGCGGGTGCGGCTCGGCATTGCCGCGGGGCGGCGGCAGACTCACGGCAGCACAAGGACGCGCGGTGCGGCGGCGGACGGCCGCGGGTGCGGTTAGGCTCCGGCGCGGGCGCGGCTCGGCAAACCGCAGGGGCGGCTCCTAGCAGGCGACGCTGTCCCGCGCGGGTGCGGCTCCTTGTTCCACGGGGGCGGCTCCTATGTCCGCAGGGGGCGCCGGCTTGACTCCGCGGCTGCGGTTTCGGGCAACAGTAGGTCCCTCCTCTCTCCTTTCCTCTTCGTTCCTTCCTTAGTATTGATGTTGGATCTTGTTAGTAGCATGCCGAGGATGGATCTAGAGTAGCTTGGAATGCCACGTAGTGGTGGTGAACTTAGGAGCCCTTAAGGCTCGATGTAAGTGATGGATATGAGCATGTGAGCACGATGGATCTTCTAGCTAACTTGTGCCTCTTTGGTTGAGGATTACTCTTGTGGAATTATGGACTGTTGTGGGCTGTTGCATGTGTTGAGAGTGTGATGAATACTTGGTACCTAGGAAGCATTCCTAGTTTGAGGGTTAGGTGATCTTGCATAGATCACTAGAGTGAAGTCTATGACAACTTGAGTGTGAGTATGTATTGATATGCATATCTCTTGTGAGCAGGTTGTGGTCTTCCTCCTTAAGGAAACAAGAGTGTGGTGACTTGAGTGTGGTGACGAGGTAAGTCTCCGGACTTGCTTAGCTCGTATTTTACGTATTAGCATTGTTGTGTGTTTGGTGGTGCGTGTTTATGTTTTTGTTATAACTATTAAATCGGTAAAAAGGACCACCGACGTTATATATATATTTTGGCCCAAGTGTATGATAACGGGCGGTGACAATACTGCCTAGCCCATAGTGATGTCTAGGGGATTCTCGGCGACTAGCCCGGCGGGTTAGATGGGCGGATGCATCCATACCATTCTTTGCCGGTAAGTAGGGACCGAGGCGAGACCACGGTGGTCTCGTGTCACAAACCAAAGTTGAATTAGAACGGGATACGACATAATGATGTAAAGATAATAAAACGGACTTGCGTGTTTTATGTTATGTGCTATGTATGTGTTTGTGCCTTCACCTCTTTTCTAATGCCTAAGGATGCCGCCGAGTGAGGCGGATGAGTGGACAGCCGGGATCTCCGTACATTATAGGATGAGGAAGTTTTGGGTTATGTTTTCGTATTGTGGATTGTTGTACGGTTTAAGTTTCGTATTAGAGTTGTGTTGTTTTGAGGACTCGGCTGAGTTTCCAAGTTGTAGTTTCTTACTTTTCAGTTTCCGCATACATTAAAAACGTTTTGAGTTTTCACCTTTATTTGTGCCTTGTTGGAAGGTCCGGTGAAATTGTTGTCAAGCTAAGGGTCGGGACCCATTGTGAGGTCTCGCCTGTAGCACTCCGAGTCCCGTGGATTTGGGGTGTTACAACAATGAAATCCCGCAAGGTAAGCACGGGTGGACTCCCTCAGTCTCCTGGAAAAGAGATAGACATGCTGGTTCGCTGGAGGTGCGGTGGGTCCCAGCAAGGCTAACTCCGTCTGAAATCGCTTAATTGCCTTAATGACTGGGTCGTCCTCGAATCCTGCCTCCACGATGTCCTGGACTCTCTCTCCTCTGTGAATCCGGCCAAAAGGTCTCCCTAACAAGTCTCAGTAGTTGATCCATCCTGGTCACACATCCTCTAATTGTCCTCCACCAATACTGGGCCTCCTCTCGAAATAGGGTCTGGACTATCTCAACCTGCCTCTTCTCGGGGCAACGGATCGCCTCTAAAGCTGACTCCACATGCCCAGTCCAGTGCTCGACCTCTAACCCTACCCTCCCGTCGAAGTAGGGTACATGATGCTGGTTGAAAGCTTTCAACCATTAATCAGGTCTCGGAGACCTCAGCTCGTCTCTCGCCCTAACAACCTGCATAACCGGATCGGGTGCAACTACTGCCGGTGCAACTATCTGTGGTGTAGCCCTAATCTGAGTCACCCTCTGCGAGACCTCAGTTGACCCCACAGGTGCAGGTGCAGGCACCGGTGGGACGGGAGGTGGTGCTCCAGTTCTAAACGCCTCCTCAACTCGTCGTACGTAGTCCCAAAATACAATAGCTCTAACGGACGCTTCCCCGGTCCTGACAGGTGGAGAACCCGTCACCCCAAACCTCAAAACGGTCTTATCCCTAACCTTGGGAACAATACTCTCTGCGACGTCCTCTACGGGGGCCTCGACTGCTGGTGCACCCACAAATGGCAGGTCCGCAATGGGGATACATCCCCGACCTCTCGCGCCTGGAGGTCTTTCTACACGTCCCTGCCCTCTCGGGACGGTAAGGGAAAGAGGGGGTGTACCCCCGGCGGGTCCTGCGTAAGCGGTAGCTCTTGTACGTGTCATCTAATAGCGTATGACATTTACTTAAGTATAAATATGTAGGTAATACTTACGATCTTGGTATGATAAAACTTCTAAAGGCATAAAGGTAAGCATGATCACAAAATACATCCAAGGCATACAAGCCCAAACATCCTAAGGCCACATACGTAGCTAAGTACATACAAATCCACAAACATCCTAAGGTCTTATATTTATATATATAACTATGTACTAAAATATACATACTTCTAATCCAGAGATCTATGTCGCCGAGGTTTGCGGAAGAAGTGGTGGTCTCGTACATTCTAACCCAAACCCGACTCATGCACATGATTTTGAAAACAAAAAGTCAGAACCTGGGGGGGTTCTGTTTATTCCTCATTCAGCCTTTAAAAAGATTGCGAGTGCCATTGTTGTCAACCTAGGGCTCTAATACCACTTTTGTAACACCCCAAATCCGCGGGACTCAGGATGCTATGGGCGAGACCTCACAATGGGTCCCAACCCTTAGCCTAACAACAATTTCACCGGACCTTTCCAACAAGGCACAAATAAAGGCAAAACTAAAAACCGTTTATAATGTATGCGAACCGAAAAGAAAGATACAAAGTGGAAACTCAGCCGAGTCCTGAAAACAACATAACTCCAAGAAGAAACCACAACCGTACAACATAAACCCACAACGAAACACAACCCAAAAACGTCCCCGTACTATAATGTACAGAGATCCCGGCTGTCCACTCCTCCACCTCACTCGGCGGCATCCCTAACCTGCAAGTCATCTACAACCACGGTTTAAAACCGTTAGCTCATATTCGAAGCATTAGAAAAGAGGTGAAGGCACAAACACACGGATAGCACATACATCACATACAAACTCCAAAACACACAAGTCCGGTTTATTATCTTTTTATTATTAAGTCGTATCCCGTTCTAATTAAACTTAGGTTTGTGACACGAGACCACCGTGATCTCGCCTCGGTCCCTACTTACCGGCAAGGAATGGTACGGATGCATTTGACCGTATACCCGCCGGGCTAGTCGCCGAGATCCTCCTAGCCCCAGGCAAGGCTAGGCAGAAGATGTCACCGCCCGTTATCATACACTTGGGCCAAAATACATAAGGCCGGTGGTCCTATTTACCGGTTTAGTTGTTTACAACATAAACAATAATACAAGCACACACCACCAACACACATCAATGCTAATACGTAAAATACGAGCTAACAAAGTCCGGAGACTTACCTCGTCACCAAACCCAAGTCACCACAGTCTTGCTTCCTTTAGGAGGAAGCCCACAACTTGCTCACAAGAGATATGCATATCAATACATACTCACTCTCATGAAGTCTTAGACTTCACTCTTAGTGATCTATGCAAGATCACCTAACCCTCAACTAGGAATGCATCCTCGGTCCCAAGTACTCACCACACACTCTCCACACATGAAACAACCCACAACAGTTCATAATTCCACAAGATATTAATCCTCAACCAAAGAGGCACAAGCTTGCCTAGAAGATCCATCATGCTCACATGCTCATATCCAACAATTACATCGAGCCTTAAGGGCTCCTAGGTTCACAACCACTAGGTGGCATTCTCAAGCTACTCTAGGCCATCCTAAGCATGCTACTAACGTGATTCAACAACAAATCTAAGGAAGGAACGAAGAGTGAAGGAGAGGAGAAGCCTACTGTTGCAGAAACCGCAGCCGCGAAGTCAAGCTGGCGCCCGCTGTGGACACAGGAGCCACCCCCGCAGAACCAAGAGCCGCACCCGCGGTGGATTGCGTCGAGTGTCGGGCTCCGCCCTTGAGGCCGTGCCGAGCCGCACCCGCAGCCTTGTTGAGCCGCCCCTGCGGCTGGCCGCTTCCGCGGTCGTGCTAAGCCGCCCCCGCGGGTTCTGTGCAAAACGTCGTCTTCTTCGTCTTCGATCGTGGATCCTTGGCTCCAAAGTCCTTCTTCTCTTGTTGGATCTTCTCCAAACACCCACCACTGGTCTTAGTCACCTCTCCTCGACCTAATCGAGCTAAGGACCTATGCATGCAAAGAGTTGAGCAAAACTCCTCAAGATCTTCATCCATAGCCATGGATGAAGGAGGGAAGAAGAAGAAGGGAAGAACAACACAGAAGAGAGGGGAGGGAGAGGAAGCAGCTTACCAAACCAAATCTAGAACCTCTCCACTGCAATCCACAGTCCAAGCTTCAAGCAAAAATGGAGAAGAGAAGAGGAGAAGAGAAGGGAAGTGAGGAAGAGTGAATGAAAGAAAGTGAAGTGAAATGAGACCAAGGGAGAGAGAGAGGGAGACCAAGGCTAAAAAGGAGGTGTGGGGATCAAGGGGTCAGCTGACCTCTTGTCCCTCACCACGGACTGAGGTGTCGGAAATGAACCTTGTCATTTTTAAACCGGAACGAAGGTCGGAACGCGGAAAAAAGGGAAAAACGACAAGTCGGCTCGGGATTTTTAGGAATAAATCCCGGCACTCGGCATCTCGTGCCTACGAGAAGATCTAAAAGGCGCTCTAAGTCCGGAATAAAATTCCGGGCGTTACATGATATTCAAATAATTATTGTGTGAAAGGATGCGACAGGGATCGAGTTAGGTATTTTTCAAGTCACAACATAGTCAAGTGAGTATGTATGATGCTTGCTACACTTCTCGAATGATAGGAATACCAGTTTGTCATTACAAGAGGTAGTGTAGGATGTTGTCCGATATCGAAACAATACGCCTCACTTAACAACATGAGTCATGCGTCACAATATTTGTAGTTTTCTGCATACAAGAACATAATTGTGAAAAAGGGGTATAACATTCCATTAATGAAAGCCTCTAAAATTACTAACAAGTTTAGTAAAAAATAATTAATCACTTTTATTAAAAACGTACGATAGTCAAGTTGGTCGTAACAATAATGTAAAAATGATTTTAGATATGTTTTCATTTAATTTGCCTATAATGAGGTCATTGACCACAATACTAGAAACTACAACTAAAACAATCACCGCGTGCTCAATATGGAAGTCGTAATAAATTTTGCAATACTACGCCGACCCCTCGGTCCAGGTTGCTCTCTCTCTCCTCCCTTACACTCTTCCCTCCATGCTTGCACTCACTCCTCCCTCACTCCCGACGCCCAGCCACCCCATCCACTCTTCAGCTCCCTTCTACGTCCAGCCGGCCGCCCTTCGTCTGCAATCTCACCACCGACGACCACCACCTGGAGCTACCTCTCCTCTCTTGCTCTAGCCGGCCGCCCTTCGAGAGCACCGGAGTCACCACCTGCCAACACGAGGAGCAGAGCCCTCCTCGGCTTGGCCGGTCGAAGCCCGAGAGCCGTCGACACCCCACTTGCCTCCCTCACTTCTCTGCCGCCGCCAGGGAGGCCTTGCTCCGCCGTCGCCGTGCCTCGCCTGCACGGGCCTAGCTAGAGGCGCCGACGCCAGTCGCCCTCCCCTCCGACACGCTTTCTCCTTCGGCCTCGAGTGAGCAACAAGTCACTTCTCCCCTCCACTGCAGCGTCCTCGCCGTAGCTGGAGGCCGGCCGCCACCGTCGGAGTGAAGCCCACGACTTAGGCCGTCCAGGGAGACCATCGCAACCACCTTGCCGCCGCCCTAGCCTCGCCGGAGAAGCGGTGAAACTGAGGAGACACCACTGCAGAATCTCGGCCGAGATTTCTGGGTAATCTCGGTCGGGCAACCTCACTTTCGGTATAATTACGCTTTGACCCCCTCAGTTTATATTAATTGTAGATTATGCCCTTATGCCTTAGGAAATGTAGATTTGCCCGGAAAATACGTTAGCGAGTTTCTAACCTCGGAATTTAGAAACGAGTTTGATGTTAGGTTCGATATGTTATAGTTTTACGATCAATTAATGTATGGGCGAATTGGATAGTATTATGCTAGGTCCGGATCCCGATAAAAAGCCATGAATTCGTATCGATCCTTATATGCTTAGTAGTATCATGATAGGTTGGAAATTGTATAACTTAGTGGGAATGCCAAGTAGCGGCTTTTGTGACCTTAAGAGAGTGGGATGAGCGGATTTAGACCTAGTTGGCTTTTACGTCATTTTTGGCGGTAACTATGTTGGACTCTAGGGTATGGTCCTAGAATGCGAGTCAAATGATCCTGCGTAGGTCATTTGTGTAGAAGTCCTAGACTTCTCGAGTTGAGCGGGTTTTGATGATACCTTGTTGTGAAAAGGTTGAGTATTTCTTCCCAAGGGAAGCGTGAGCGTTTTGTGAGATAGCATTTGGGACGAGGTAAGTCTTCGGACTTACTTAGCTCGTATCTTATGTATTAGTATTGTTGTGTGTTTGGTGGTGTGTGTTATTTTATGTTATAACCATGAAACCGGTTTATTATCTTTTTATTATTAAGTCGTATCCCGTTCTAATTCAACTTAGGTTTGTAACACGAGAACCACCGTGGTCTCGCCTCGGTCCCTACTTACCGGCAAGGAATGGTACTGATGCATCCGACCGTCTACCCGCCCGGGCTAGTCGCCTAGAACCTCCTAGACTCTCGTAAGAGCTAGGCAGATGATGTCACCGCCCGTTATCATACACTTGGGCCAAAATAATATAAAGTTGGTGGTCCTATTTACCGGTTTAGTTGTTTATAACATAAACAATAACACACACACACACCACCAACACACATCGATGCTAATACGTAAAGTACGAGCTAGGTAAGTCCGGAGACTTACCTCGTTACCACACTCAAATAACAACACTCTCGCTTCCTTAAGGAGGAAGCACACAACCTGCTCACAAGAGAAAAGCATATCAATACATGCTCACGCTCAAGAAGTCTTAGACTTCACTCTAGTGATCTAAGCAAGATCACCTAACCCTCAAGCTAGGAATGCATCCTAGGGTCCAAGGTACTCACCACACTCTCAGCACATGAAAGCAATTCACAACAGCTTATAACCTCACATGATCTTAAACCTCAGCAAAGAAGGAACAAGCTAGCCTCGAAGGTCCATCATGCTCAACATAATCATAACCATCACTACATCGAGCCTTAAGGGCTCCTAGGTTCACAACCACTAAGTGGCATCTCAAGTTACTCTAGATCCATCCTAGGCATGCTACTATCATGATACAACTACAAAACTAAGGAAGGAATGAAGAGGAAGGGAGAAGAGGAACCTATTGTTGAAGAAACGCAGCCGCGGAGTCAAGTTGGCGCCCCGACAGATCTATCACCTCACCCGCGGCCTCCTGGCGCCGCCCCTGCGCCTCCTGGCGACTTCTGGCGCCGCCCTTGCGGCTCCTGGCGCCGCCCCTGCGGCTCCTAGCGCCTCCTGGCGCCCCTGACGCCTCCTAGCGCCACCCCTGCGTCTCCTGCCGCCGCCCCTGCGGCTCCTTGATTCGCACCCGCGGCTCTGATGATCTGCCCCCGCGGTTACGTTGCAGAAGCTCGTCTTCTTCGTCTTTGACCGTGGATCCTTGGCTCTAATGTCCTTCTCTCCTTGTTGGGTCTTCTCCAAACACCAACCACTGATCTTAGACTCCTCTCTACGACCTAAACAAGCTAAGAACACATGCATGCAAGGATTCAAGGGAAAAGCTTCCTCAAGAGCTTCATCCATGACCATGGATGAAGGAGGTGGAAAGAAAGAGTAAGCAACAAAGAAGAGAAGGGAGGGAGAATAATGAACTTACCAAACGGGATCTGATCCTCCTCCAATGCAGTCCACCCATGCAAGAGCTTCAAAGATGGAAGAAGCAAAGAGAGAGAAGAGAGGAAAACTAACGTGAAAGAGAAAGGAGAGGAGAGAGAGAGGGAGGGACAAGGGGCTGCCAAAAGGGAGAGGGGACAGCTAACATATTTTCCTCTTTGCTCGGAACGAGGGGTCGGAAATGACCTTTTGTCACCTCAGCTCGGAACGAAGGGTCGGAAAGCGGAAAAGGGAATAACGACGAGTCGGCTCGGGATTTTAGGAATAAATCCCGGCACTCGGCACCTTGTGCCTACGGGAAGATCTACAAAACTCTCCAAGTCCGGAATAAATTTCTGGATGTTACAACTAACCCCCCGAAAAACAAATTTCGTCCCGAAACTTGCTAAACGCAGCACTCTCGATCATACACGTCTCGTAACCACATGGAACTCATAAAACATCAACTATTGGCTCTAATCCAAGTCTACGTAGAGAATCACATCAAGACCTCGCAAGGTACACATATACTCATACAAACTCACATCCACGTCATGACATAAACACATGTACTCATACGAACTCACATCGATGTCGCTAAATCTGCGTAAAACTCGGGATAGTTCCTCCGGATACTATCCTCTATCTCCCACGTAGCCTCATCGGCTCCTCGCCTCGACCACTGCACTCTCAGCATCGGTATCTCCTTCGATCGAAGGCGCCTCGTACTCCGCTCTAAAACCATTGGATGCTCTACAAAAGTATGGTCCGGCTCGACCACTAGGTCCTCGTGGCTAATAATGTGCCTCGGGTCATGTATGTACTCTCTTAGCTGAGAGACATGAAATACTGGATGTATACCCTCCAACCGCGGTGGCAATGTTAACCGGTATGCCACCTCGCCGACTCTCTCCAAGATCTCGAATAGACCGACATATCGGGGGCTTAACTTCCCCTTAATGCCGAATAGCCTGACGCCCCTCGTCGGTGATACCCTCAACCACACCTGAGCTCCTACCCTGAACTCGAGAGGTCTACGCCTCCTATCCGCATACGACCTCTGACGGCTCTGTGCGGCCAACATCCTCTCTCGGATCAAAGCAACTCTAGGCATGTCATCTTGTACCTGATCTGGAGCTACAATGCTAGAACTCCCCGGCTCGTCCCAACATAAGGGAGTACGGCATCTCCGTCCATACTGCCTCATACGGTGCCATCCCAATCAACGCGTGCCAACTATTATTATACGAAAACTCGACCAACGGGAGATGGTCTGGCCACACCTGACACCAATCTAGTACACATGCTCGTAACATATCCTCTAAGGTCTGAATAGTCTGCTCAGACTGGCCGTCGGTCTGTGGATGGTATGCGGTGGTGAAATGAAGACTCGAACCTAGGGCCGCGTGTACGTGCTGCCAGAACCTCGAGGTAAAACGCCCGTCCCTGTCTTAGAGTATGGTCCTCGGTACTCCATGTATTCTCACAATCTGAAGGGTAAACTCCTCGGCTAAACAAATCACCGGCCACGTTTCCTGTATAGGGATGAAACGTGCGGTCTTCGTCAACCGATCTACTACTACCCATATCGCGTCGAAGCTCCTACTCGGTCTCAGACCGGTAACGAAATCCATGGATATGTCCTCCCACTTCCACTGCGGAACGGACAGTGGGTGAAGCTCTCCTCCGTGTCTCTGGTGGTCGATCTTGACCTGCTGGCAAGTCGCGCATCGGGCCACATATCTAGCTACAACGGGCTTGAGCCCGTCCCACCAATAAAATCTCTTAATATCTTGGTACATCTTACTCGTGCCTGGGTGCACCGAGTAAGGTGTGGAATGTGCCTCATGCAAAATCCGCTCTCTCAACTCTTGGTTCGACGGTACACAAATACGTCCCTGGCGTCTCAATAGCCCGTTTGCTCCTGTGATAAACTGCGGTGCCTCTCCACGGGACATCCAGTCCCGGAACATCATCAAGATGGGACATCCCTCCTGCTTCTGCCGGATCTCCCCGGACAGGTCAGGTAATACCTCTAACTCGGAAAAACAACAATCCGTATCCGGGAACCGGATATCCAACTCTAACTCTATCAAATCCCTCTGCAATTGTGGCTGAACCGTAATCGAGCTATAGCCTCCTCTCGAGGTGTCCTCCTACTCAAAGTATCGGCGACTACGTTAGCCTTCCCCGGATGGTAGAAAATCTCTAAGTCAAATCCTAAATCAACTCCAACCATCTCCTCTGGCGGTTATTCAACTCCCGTTGAGTGAATATATATACTTCAGACTCTTATGGTCTGTGAAGATCTGGCACGTGGCCCCGTACAAGTAATGTCGCTAGATCTTCAGGGGATGAACCACTGCCGCTAGCTCAAGATCATGGGTAGGGTAATTCTCCTCGTATGGCTTCAGCTGCCGAGAAGCGTACACAATAACCCTACCTTTCTGCATCAAAACGCACCCAAGCCTAGCTTGGAGGCGTCACTATACACTACAAAATCCGCTACGCCCTCAGGCTGGGCTAAAACAGGAGCGGAGGTCAACCTCCTCTTCAGCTCCTCGAAGCTGTGCTGACAAGGCTCGGATCAGACGAACTTGGTAGACTTTCTCAACAATGAAGTGAGTGGTCGTGCAATCATGGAGAAACCCTCAACAAAACGGCGGTAGTATCCCGCTAAGCCCAGGAAACTGCGCACCTCCTTCACCGTCTTAGGAAGGGGCCATGAGAAAACAGACTCTATCTTCGTCGGGTCAACCATGACACCCTCTACTTTCGGCGGCCATACTAGCCGGTAAAACACTTTCCCAACTTGCGCTAAGATCTCAAAAAGGTCCGATGTATCGGAAACTCAACTTCCTCCTCGGGTTTTTCTCACTACAACATTTCCATTATGTTTCTTCTTTGTTTTTCTCTAACAAAGAAGATTGAACTTCCAATTTACATCGTTGGCTTTGGTTCTTGTCAAACCACACTTTGATATTACGCTTCCTCAATTCTTGTTGCAAGTTCTAAGTAATGAAGGAAATACTTTGCTTCACAGTGCTTCTACTAACGAGACATATATACTATAACTTTTACATCGTCTCTCAATACTCAATCAAGACCATGTCTTGAAGAATCACTTGTACACTTCAAACCAATCATACCTCGAGGAAATTTCAAAACAGTTGCACCAATGAATCTCCTCTTAAATCTCAACAGCTCCATTGTTCATTTTCGTCCCACTCAATACTTCATCGTCATCCGGAGTAGGTTAGCCATAGATGGTGTTACTTGGAGAATCTCTCCACAAATCCCGTAAGGATCAGCACATCCAAGAAAACTTGTAACTCCTCTCACATCCTTCGGGGGTTGTCATCCGGAGACAACTGGTCATACAACTTCTCTCTTCTTCGAGAGTAGACCAAAATGTCTTATTCCGGGCATTAGTAAGCTCATATGGAATCACTACAATTCGTAGTGACCATGGTTTGTCCGGAATGCCGTGTTTGCAATATCCCAGTCTCGACTTCTCAATTGATGACAATCAAACCTTAACTTCATTTAGAAGAGACCACCGACCCTTGCAACCGGTCGAGTAGAGCATCTATACGTGGTATGGGGGTACTTGTTCTTCATTGTCATCTTGTTCGGCTCATTGTAATTGATGTACAAATGGAAATAACTATCTCTCTTTTCGCAAACTAGTGTTCTCCATAACAACTTCAAATCAAGAGTTTAAGATATATTCTAAGTTCTTGTTACCGTTCCATTATGATGCCACAGTCTGGTTATTCTCTCCCACACTCATCCATAGACCACCCGCACATGCGCGTTCTCGGTTGTCACCAAGAGTTTAAGAGTTTAAGATATATTCTAAGTTCGCTGATAACTGACCTTCTCCCATGTCAATGACTTACCATTCTTCTCTGCTTCCATGTTACCATTCTCATGAAGGATACCCTTTCGGGGTACTCTACCTTAAACTCTGTTAGCTCATTCTTCATTCCACGCTTCCTTTTCCTTCTGCGAGATAAATATACCCTTCTCGGCATTGTTGTGTCACATGACTCACCTTCACAGGCTTAACCGCGCTTCATGATATCTTGTAAGTGTAACACCCCAAATCCGCGGGACTCGGGGTGCTACGGGTGAGACCTCACAATGGGTCCCGACCCTTAGCCTGACAACAATTTTACCGGACCTTTCCAACAAGGCACAAATAAAGGCAAAACGAAAAGCATTTATAATATATGCGGAAACCGAAAAGTAAAGAGTACAAAGTGGAAACTCAGCCGAGTCCTCAAAACAACAAACTCCGAAACGAAATTTTATAACGTACAACAACATGACCCCAAAAACGCCCCCGTCTTATAATGTACGGAGACCCCGGCTGTCCACTCCTCCACCTCACTCGGCGGCATCCCTAACCTGCAAGTCATCTACACAAACGGTTTAAAACCGTTAGCTCATATTCGAAGCATTAGAAAAGAGGTGAAGGCACAAACACACGGATATCACAAACAACATAAAACACGCAAGTCCGGTTTATTATCTTTTTATTATTAAGTCGTATCCCGTTCTAATTCAACTTAGGTTTGTGACACGAGAACCACCGTGGTCTCGCCTCGGTACAATCATCTCACCGGCAAGGAATAGTACGGATGCACCCGACCATTGACCCGCCGGACTAGTAGCCGAGAATCCCCTAGACCTCCCCGCGGGCTAGGCAGTATTGTCACCGCCCGTTATCATACAATTGGGCCAAAATATATATAAGGTCGGTGGTCCTATTTACCGGTTTAATTGTTTATAAATAAACAATAACGTAACACACACCACCAACACACATCAATGCTAATACATAGAATACGAGCTAAGTAAGTCCGGAGACTTACCTTGTCACCAATGGTTGAGCAAAAACCTCTCCAAGCTTCATCCATGGCCATGGATGAAGGTGGAAGGAAGAAGAAGGGAAAGAGCAGCAAGGAAGAGAGGGAAGGAAGAGGGAGAGCTTACCAATAGCTTGAGATCACCTTCTGCAGTCCACAACAGATCCTCAGCACCAAGGGAGAAGAGAAGAGAGCAAAGAGAGGAAGAGAGTTGAGTGAGGAATGGTGAAAGAGAAAAGTGACGTGAGAAAGGAGCCAAAGAGGAGAGAGAGAGGGACAAGGCTGCAAAGTAGGTGTGGGGATCAAGGGGTCAGCTGACCTCTTGTCCCTCACACGGACCGAGGGGTCGGAAAAGACTCCTTGGCATTTTTAACCCCGAACGAAGGGTCGGAACGCGGAAAAAGAGGAAAAACGACGAGTCGGCTCGGGATTTTTCTTAGGAATAAATCCCGGCTCTCGGCATCTCGGGATTACGGAAAACTACAAAATGCTCTAAGTCCGGAATAAAAATAATAAAATTCCGGGCGTTACAACTAACCCCCCTAAAAAATAAGTTTCGTCCCGAAACTTGCTAAACCAACACTCTCCAACCAACCCGTCTCGTAACCCCGTGGGACTCATAAAAACGCACACTATCGGCTCTAATCCAAGTCTACATATCGCATCGCATCAAGACCTCGCAAGGTACTCATAATTCATACAAAAATCACATAACAAATAAAGCAAACAAGGAAGGTCTCGGAGCTAACCCGACGACCCCATCGATGTCATTGTGTCTGCATAACACTCGGGATAGTTCCTCCGGATACTATCCTCCGTCTCCCATGTAGCCTCATCGGCTCCTCGCCTCGACCACTGAATCCTCAGCATCGGTATCTCCTTCGATCGAAGACGTCTCGTACTCCGCTCTAAGACCGCTATCAGGTGCTCTGCAAAAGTTTGGTCCGGCTCGACCACTAGGTCCTCGTGACTGATGATGTGCCTCGTGCCAATCCGTTCTCTCAACTCCTGATTCGACTATGCCCAAATACGACGTCCCTGACGTCTCAGTAGCCCATATGCTCGGGTGATAAACTGCGGTGTCTCTCCTCGGGACACCCTGTCCCGGATCCTCCTCAAAATGGGATATCCTTCCTGCTTCTACAGGGTCTCACCGGACAAGTCAGGTAATACCTCTAACTCGGACATCCGACAGTCCGTATCCGGGAACCGGATATCCAACTTATCTCCATCAGATGCTTCTGTAACTGTTACTGAACCGTGAGCCGAGCTATCGCCTCCTCTCGAGGTGTCCTCCTACTCAAAGCATCGGCAACCACGTTCGCCTTCCCGGGATGGCATAAAATCCCTAAGTCAAAGTCATTAATCAGATCCAACCATCTCCTCTAGCGGTTATTCAACTCCCACTGAGTGAATATATACTTTAGACTCTTATGGTCTGTGAAGATTTGGCATGTGGCCCCATAGAAGTCATGTCGCCAGATCTCCCGGGCATGAAACAGTGCCTCTAGCTCAAGATCGTGGGTAGGGTAATTCTCCTTGTACGGCTTCAGATGTCGAAAAGCGTACGCAATAACCCTACCCCTCTGCATCAAACGCACTCCAATTCTAGCTTGGAGGCGTTGCTATACACTATAGAAACCTCCACGCCCTCAGGCTGGCTAAGACAGGAGCGGAGGTTAACCTCCTCTTCAGCTCCTCGAAGCTGTGCTGACAAGGCTCAGACCAAACGAACCTGGTAGACTTCCTTCTTGGAGACTCAACTTCCTTCTCGGGTCTTTCTCACTGCAACACTTGCATTATGTTTCCTCTTTGCTTGTCTTTAACAAAGAAGATCGAACTCCCAATTTACACCATCGCCTTGGTTCTTGTCCAACCAACCTTTGATGTTACGTTTCCTCCATTCTTGTTGCAAATTCTATGTAATGAAGGAAATACTTTGCTTCAGACTACTTCTACTAACGGGACACCTATGCTATAACTTTTGCATCGTCTCTCCATACTCAATCAAAACCATGTCTTGAAGAACCACTTGTATACTTCAAACCGATCATACCTCGAGGCAATTTCAAAACCGTTTCACCTATGAATCTCCTCTTAGCTCTCAACAACTCCATTGTCCATTTTCTTCCCACTCGATACTTCATCGTCATCCGGAGTAGGTTAGCCATCGGTGGTGTTACTTGGGGAATCTCTCAACAAAACCGGTAATGATCGGCACATCCAAGAAACTTGTAACTTCTTTCACGTCCTTCAGGGGTTGTCATGCCGAGACAACTGGTCATACAGCTCCTTTCTTCTTCGAGAGTAGACCAAAATGTCTTAATTGGAGTAGTAGTAAGCCCATATGGAACCACTACGACTGGTAGTGACCATGGTTTTTCTAGGTTGCCATGTAGGCGCTATCCCAGTCCCAACTTCTCAATTGGCGACAATAAAGCCTTAACTCGCTTTTGGAAGAGATCACCGACCCTTGCCACCGGTCGAGTAGGTCATCTATACGTGGTAAGGGGGGGGGGGGTACTTGTTTTGGATAGTGACTCGTTCAACTTCCGGTAGTCCAAGCATAGCTTCCAAGATCCATCCTTCTTCCTGACGAAGAGGACTAGTGCACCTCAAGGGGAAACGCTTAGGCGTATGAAACCCCTTTAGGCTAACTCCTCGAGCTGCTTCTTCAGCTCCAGCATCTCGATCGGCGCCATGCAGTATGGAGCCTTGGAGGTCAGCCTCGTGCCGAGCTCAACTCAAAAGCAAAACAATGCTCCTTTGCGGCGGTAGCCCGGGTGGCTCCCCGAAACGTTCTCGAACTTCCCTGCCACATGAATCTCCTCCAACGACGGTCTCGTCTCCTCCTTCATGGTATAACACCAGAAGGCCTCGCGTCCCTGCTCGATAAGTCTAGCGATTCGGACTGCGCTAATGACTGTACCGGCCTTCCCGAGGTCCCAACCTCAGAACATCCCTTCGTGCTCGCCTCCGTGGTAATCGTCACAGTCCTCCGGCTGATGTCTAACACGGCTCGATGGCGGTCCATCCAATCTATCCCAAGGATGACTTCTTCATGCACTAAGTACATGACAAAGAAGTCGTCCAACCACTCTCGGTTTCCCAAACGAATGGGACAACCGCGTACCTCTCGGGTACCCCTAACCCTACCTCCATCGGGTAACCCTATAATAGAGGGTCTCCCCTCTACCGTAGCTAAGGACAACCTAGCTACACAATCATCGGATAAAAGACTTCGTGGCACCCGTATTAAACAAAACTCGGACCGAAAAGCCATGAATCTGAAAGGTACATGGGGCTGCCGGCGCTGGAGGATCAACGGCACTCCTCAGCTCAAATACCCTGGCCTGTGTGCCTCTGGCCTCCTGGGTACCTCCACTACGGCCTCCACCTCGGCCCTGCCCCTGGGCTGATCCATGAGTACGGGCCTGAGCCTGACCCTGGCCCCTCTACTGAGTGCCCTGTGACTGATGTTGTGGCGGCCTTTGACTGCCCCCTACTGCCCCAGCAGGCGAAGAACCCTGCTGTGACTAGGACTTGCCCTGACGAAAAAAGCGGCTCGGTGGCCCATCTGGCCACAAGTGAAACAAGCCACGGGTGGCTTCCTACAAGCCGGACTCAGGTGTCCAAACTCTCCACAACTGTAGCACTGACGTCCCCCGTCTGGTGCCTGTCTCGACGTCTGAGGACCGGAACGTCCCGGAGTCTGGCTACGTCCCTGACTCGCTACTCCGGCCCCTGAACTAACCGGTACTATCCTCTGTCTCTTGTCCGGCCCTCCGGACTGTGCTACCCTCCTATACCTAGGGCGGTCTCTCTCATAGGCTGAAGCCCGGTCCTGGTACTCTGCCAGTGAGTCACAACGAAATCCCGCAAGGTAAGCACGGGTGGACTCCCTCAGTCTCCTGGAAAAGAGATAGACATGCTTGTCCGCTGGAGGTGCGGCGGGTCCCAACAAGGCTAACTCCGTCTGAATTCGCCTAATCGTCTCAATGACTGGGACGTCCTCGAATCCTGCCTCCACGAAGTCCTGGACTCTGTCTCTCCTCTGTGAATCTGGGCAAAAGGTCTCCCTAACAAGTCTCAGTAGCTGATCCATCCTAGTCACACCTCCTCTAACTGTCCTCCACCGATACTGGGCCTGTTCTCGGAATAGGGTCCGGACTATCTCAACCTGCCTCTCCTCTAGGTAACGGATCGCCTCTAAAGCTGACTCCACATGCCCAATCCAGTGCTCGACCTCTAACCCTACCCTCCCGTCGAAGTAGGGTACATGATGCTGGTTGAAAGCCTTCAACCATGAATCAGGTCTCGGAGAACCTCAGCTCGTCTCTCGCCCTAACAACCTCCATAACCGGCTCGGGTGCAACTATTGCCGGTGCAACTATCTCTGGTGCAGCCCTAATCTGAGTCACCCTCTGTGAGACCTCAGCTGACCCCGCAGGTGCAGGTGCAAGCACCGGTGGGACGGGGGTGGGGCTCCAGTCCTAAACTCCTCCTCAACTCGTCGTACGTAGTCCCAAAATATGATAGCTCCAACGGACGCTTCCCCGGTCCTGACAGATGGAGAATCCTATGCCCCAGACCTCAAAACGGTCATATCCCTAGCCTCGCGAACAATGTTCTTTGTGACGTCCTCTTTGGGGACCTCGACTGCCGGTGCACCCACAACTTGCGGGTCCGCAATGGGATACGTCCCCGACCTCTCGCGCCTGGAGATCCTTCTACACGTCCCTACCCTCTCGGGATTGTAGGGGAAAGTGGTGGTCTACCCCTGGCGGGTCCCACGTAAGCGGTAGCTCTCGTACGTGCCATCTGATTTCGTATGACGTTTACTTAAGTATAAATGCGTAGGTATTACTTATAAATCCGGTATAATAAACTTCTAAAAGCATAAAGATCACATACATAGCTAGGTACATACAATATCCACAAACATCCTAAGGTCATATATATATAACTATATATATACCTATTACTAATCCAGAGATCTATGTTGCCGAGGTTTGCAGAAGGAGTGGTGGTCCCGTACATTCTAACCCATACCCGAGTCATGCATATGATTTTGAAAACGAAAAGTCAGAACCCGTGTGGGTTCAGTTTTATACCTCATTCGGCCTTTAAAAAGTTTGCGAGTGACATTGTTGTCAACCTAGGGCTCTGATACCACTTTTGTAACACCCCAAATCCACGGGACTCGGGGTGCTACGGGCAAGACCTCACAATGGGTCCCGACCCTTAGCCTGACAACAATTTCACCGGACCTTTCCAACAAGGCACAAATAAAGAAAAGCGTTTATAATGTATGCGGAAACCGAAAAGTAAAGAGTACAAAGTGGAAACTCAGCCGAGTCCTCAAAACAACAAACTCCGGAACGAAATTCTAAAACGTACAACAACATAAACCCAAAAATGCCCCCGTCCTATAATGTACGGAGACCCCGGTTGTCCACTCCTCCACCTCACTCGGCGGCATCCCTAACCTGCAAGTCATTTACACAAACAGTTTAAAACCGTTAGCAGATATTCGAAGCATTAGAAAAGAGGTGAAGGCACAAACACACGAATATCACAAACAACATAAAACACGCAAGTCCAGTTTATTATCTTTTTATTATTAAGTCGTATCCCGTTCTAATTCAACTTAGGTTCGTGACACGAGAACCACCGTGGTCTCGCCTCGGTACAATCATCTCACCGGCAAGGAATGGTACGGATGCACCCGACCATCTGACCCGCCGGACTAGTAGCCGAGAATCCCCTAGACCTCCCCGCGGGCTAGGCAGTATTGTCACCGCCCGTTATCATACACTTGGGCCAAAATATATATAAGGTCGGTGGTCCTATTTACCGGTTTAATTGTTTATAACATAAACAATAACATAACACACACCACCAACAAACATCAATGTTAATACATAGAATACGAGCTAAGTAAGTCCGGAGACTTACCTCGTCACCAAACCCAAGTCTCCACACTCTTGCTTCCCTTAAGGAGGAAGCCCACAACCTGCTCACAAGAGATATGCATATCAATACATACTCACTCTCAAGAAGTCTTAGACTTCACTCTTAGTGATCTATTCAAGATCTCCTAACCCTCAAACTAGGAATGCATCCTAGGTCCCAAGTACTCACCACACACTCTCCACACATGAAACAGCCCACAACAGTTCATAATTCCACAACATATTAATCCTCAACCAAGGAGGCACAAGCTAGCCTAGAAGATCCATCATGCTCACATGCCCATATCCAACAATTCCATCGAGCCTTAAGGGCTCCTAGGTTCAGAACCACTAAGTGGCATTCTCAAACTACTCTAGGCCATCCTAAGCATGCTACTACATGATTCAACACAAATCTAAGGAAGGAACGAGGAGTGAAGGAGAGGTGGGACCTACTGTTGCCGAAACCGCAACCGCGGAGTCAAGATGGCGCCCCCTGCGGACACAAGAGCCGCCCCTGCGGAGGACTGCGTCGCCTTCCAGGAGCCGCCCCGTGGTTTTGCCGAGCCGCGCCCGCGCCGGAGCCTAGCCGCACCCGCGGCTGTCCGCCGCCGCACCCGCGGCCGTCCGCCGCCGCACCCGAGGCCGTCCGTTGCCGCTCCCACGCCCGTCTGCTCCCGCGGTTGTGTTGAGCCGCCCCCACGGGTTTTGCGCAGAACGTCGTCTTCGACTTTGGATACTTTGCTCCAAAGTCCTCTTCTCTTGCTGGATCTTCTCCAAACACCCACCACAGGTCTTAGACACCTCTCCTTGACCTAAACGAGCTAAGAACCTAGACATGCACAAGGGTTGAGCAAAAACCTCTTCAAGCTTCATCCATGGCCATGGATGAAGGAGGAAGGAAGAAGAAGGGAAAGAGCAGCAAGGAAGAGAGGGAAGGAGGAGGGAGAGCTTACCAATAGCTTGAGATCACCTTCTGCAGTCCACAACAGATCCTCAACACCAAGGGAGAAGAGAAGAGAGAAAAGAGAGGAAGAGAGTTTAGTGAGGAAGAGTGAAAGAGAAAAGTGACGTGAGAAAGGAGCCAAAGAGGAGAGAGAGAGGGACAAGGCTGCAAAGTAGGTGTGGG
Organism: Fagopyrum tataricum; assembly: GCA_002319775.1. Lineage (NCBI taxonomy): Eukaryota > Viridiplantae > Streptophyta > Magnoliopsida > Caryophyllales > Polygonaceae > Fagopyrum > Fagopyrum tataricum. The sequence continues at coordinate 25,134,919 of CM008284.1, read as the reverse complement.
GATCAAGGGGTCAGCTGACCTCTTGTCCCTCACACGGACCGAGGGGTCAGAAATGACCCCTTGGCAACTCGGAACGAAGGGTCGGAACGCGGAAAAAGAGGAAAAACGACGAGTCGGCTCGGGATTTTTCTTAGGAATAAATCCCGGCTCTCAGCAATTTCGGGATTACGGAAAACTACAAAGTGCTCTATGTCCGGAATAAAAATAATAAAATTCCGGGCGTTACAATAAGTGCGTCTTCTCAAGATCTCTAACGTTAGTTAGCATCCACGTGTTGCTCTCATCTTCTTAGGATCATCATTTATACACACCCTCCTTTTTGGCGTTTCTTCGCCTTATCGTCATAACAGAAACCGGTCAACTCCGCGCGAATCCCCACCTTGCCATTCTTCTCATAACTCTCGTAATGTTGACTCTTCACTTAATGGTACCTCGTAAGCTTAACTTACGGTATCTTACATCTTTCACACTTGGTTCGATCACGTTTCTCATCTTGACTCCAAAGCTTAAGAGCGTCTAAGGAAAGTTTAACTTCTCATGATGTAACACCGCCTTTTAGCTTGTTAGAATGCACCCATCTCCTCCTCGATTCGCGTCTTTAGTTGTCCACGCATCTTGAAGAACTTAAGTTTGTTATCTCCATTGTTGTCGTCGTCGTTCGATCATGACTTCTTTAGAACCGCTTCTACACTTTAATGTTGCTCCCATCTCTTGTATTGCTTCCATCTTGATTGCTCTTAAGTTGTCTCGAGTTTTCTTTTACTTGGTTGCCCTTCGCTTATGTCATCTCTACTCCTCCTCTTCGACATCCTTTTAAAGGAATCCGCGAAACGTCATGGTGTTCCTTAGCACAGAAAGATCAACTCGATACTTGAGCGTACTCCTCCCCGTATGAACGCTATCCCATGCCAACGACGTCGTCTCAAAGATGATGATACCTTATTATCCTCTTTCTATTAGGTCCGTATCTCCATATGCTACTATATATATAAGAATCCGTATATAAGACTATATATGTCCTATGTCCACATTACTACTAATATAACACATCCGGAATTCTATCACAACACAACAAGGTCCAAAACGTATAACAATCCTCCTATATAACTATACATATAAATCAAGTGCCATTGTTGTCAACTTGGGCTCTGATACCAACTTTGTAACACCCCAAATCCGTAGGACTCGGAGTGCTACTAGGCTAGGATCTCACAATGGATCTTGACCCTAGCCTGACAACAATTTCACTGATCTTACAACAAGGCATTGATAGATTAAACCAAAACATGAAACTGATATATATAAATCTCAAAAGGTTATACAGAGTACTGCTGAGTACAATCAAAACATAACAAATATATACAAGATCAAAAGATCCCAATCCCACGAGTACGACCTAGTGAACGGAGCCCTCAACATATCACCCTCTCTGGATCACTCTGCAGTTCTCCTAACCTGCGAGGGATCTACAACACGGTATAAAAACATTAGCTAACCATACACATATATAGAATGAACATAAGCACAATCACATATCAGAAATAATCAACACTTCAGCATGATATCAAACATTTACCCTGTTCATTATCTTTATATAAATAATTCATCACTCCTACGATATATATAAGTCGGTATATGAACATAAGTGACACGAGGAATATAACCCTCGCCTCTGTGGGCTATAGCCAGCTGGAGTGGATCCGGCACACTTCACGTATACCCAATGGGAGTGTTCCATGTCCATCCCGTATACCAAGTCTGACCTATCCACAAAGAACCTCCCAGACTCCCAGCGGGATGTGATAGGGAAAGGTTGTCACAGCCCTACAGTGGGCAATCAATAGACCATAAGCCGTAATAAAAGTATCACATGCTAGCAAGCATAAACATACAACACTCATGCAACATCCAATATAGAGATGGAAGCTAAATAAGTCCTATGGACTTACCTCAATCTCGGAAGTAATCTCAACTAGGATCAACTCTCAACCTGGTCCACTCCAATCAAGAGGACAACACGGCCTATACAAGGCATACATATATACATATCAATCTACTATCACACAAGGGGTCACACCTAGACCCAAGGGATCCATAAGGATCATATCCAACTCGTAAACCTCGATAAAACTAAACCTCAAAGCCATAACTTGCATATTCCGATATCATAATCTTTATCACTCATAAACATGCCTAGCATGGTACTAAGTCCCTCATACTAGGAAAGGAAAGATCTATACTACTCTAGGTAGATCCGGGACAAGACGCACCTGCGTGATAAAGAGACGCAGGGGCGGAGCAAGCAATCCGCAGGCGCGGCAAGACTCAGCTGCAGGCGCGGTGATAGCGGCCGCAGGCAACGCAGGCACGGCGCAGGCTCTGGCGCAGGCGCTGGGACCGCGGGTGCGGGTGCGGTGACAAGGTACCCGCAGGGGCGCTTTGCTGGACCACGGGGGCGGTGACAATGCAAAAGATGATCCCACGGTTCTTCTTTCACTCTTCACATGATCAATTCACGTCTTCTCTCAACCAAAATCATACACATGCATATACATTCATATACTAACATTAATATATGATCAAACATCTAAACCTAAGCTAAGGAGGAGGAATCAAAGGAAGAAGGAAGAGAAGAAGGAGAATACCTACCACACTTATGGTCCTAAGCTGCAAAGTGGATCAACAACCTTCTCAGCTAGCTCTCAAGCTCAACAATAACGTCTACAATCATCATCATCATCATCCACACACAAAATCACATCAAAACAATTCCAAATTCCAAGGCAAACCAAGAACAAGATCAAGATGGAGGAAGGAGAAGCAAGGAGGACGTGCAAGGGCTGGATTGGGAATAAGAAGTGAAGTGAAACCCTTGCTCAACAAGGTAAGAAGTAAGAGAAAAGGGGTCAACAAAGCCGGCTTCAGCCGCCGGAAACCACAGGGGCGGTTCCCTGAGCTGCAAGGGCGGGAAGCATCACGAGCCGCAGGGGCGTCTAAGGCCTAAAATGGCTCCAAATACTAAGGCTCTTACACCTCACCCCCCTAAAAACAAGTTTCGTCCCGAAACTTGTAAAATCCTCTAACCACTCGGACTCACAAGCCGAGGTATAACTGTCTCTATAACCTCAAACATAAGAATGGAGGAAATCATCAACTCCAGCAACAAAACACTATCCAAGGCATAGAGGAAAACCGTCTCTAGCAAAACTATAAACATATCACAAGGCATAGAGAAATCACATCTCTAGCCGTATCATACTCATAATAAAAAGGCATGGAGGAAAAACATCTCCAGCTACACTATGTCCACCAAAATAGCGTGGATAAATAACATCTCCAGATGAATCCTAAACGTATCACAATAGCATGGAGTAAAGAGCCATCTCCAACTATAAACAAGAATCATACTAGCACAACAAGATCTAATAAGATCATATATCATATCAAAGCTAGTATGAAAATAAGTACATCATAGCATGTAAGCATATAAGCATATAACACTCACCAAGATAGTACTAAGATCTACTCGGTGATCCTACTGGTGCATCTAACTCAACATAGAACTCTGGATAGTTCCTCTAGATACTATCCTCTGTCTCCCATGTAGCCTCATCAGGTCCTCGTCTTGACCACTGTATCCTCAACATAGGAATGTCCTTCGAACGCAGGCGTCTCATACCTCGTTCTAGGACTGCAATAGGGTGCTCAACAAAGGTGTGGTCCGGCTCGACCACCAAATCATCATAACTCACGATGTGTCTCGGATCTGGTATGTACTCCCTCAGCTGAGACACGTGAAATACAGGGTGAACACCCTCTAGTCTCGGAGGCAAAGCCAACCTGTATGCTGCACTCCCAACACGATCCAGAATCTCGAATAGTCCGACATATCGGGGGCTCAACTTCCCCTTAATGCCAAAACGCCTAACACCTCGTGTCGGGGACACTCTCAGCCACACATGGGCTCCAACTCTGAACTCTAGAGGTCTACGCCTCCTATCAACATAAGACTTCTGACGGCTCTGTGCAGTCAGCATACGCTATCTAATCAATGCTACTCGAGCCACATCGTCCTGAATCTTATCAGATGCTAAACCACCAACACTACTCTTCTCATCCCAGCATAACGGGGTACGACATCTCTGTCCATACAGTGCCTCATATGGGGCCACCCCAATAGATGCATGCCAGTTGTTGTTGTATGAGAACTCGACAAGTGGAAGATGATCCGTCCACACTTGTTCCCAATCCAACACACAAGCTCGCAGCATATCCTCCAGTGTCTGAATGGTCCTCTCTGACTGACCATCTGTCTAAGGATGAAACGCAGTCGTGAAGTGCAAACTTGTTCCCAAGGCATTCTGAATCTGCTGCCAAAATCTTGAGGTAAATCGTCCATCTCTATCTGAGGCGATCGTCCTCGGCACACCATGAAGTCTCACAATCTGCCTAGTGTACTCCTCATCTAATCTGCTCACCGGCCACGTCTCCCTAGAACGAATGAAACGTGTCGTCTTCGTCAATCTGTCCACTATGACCCAGATGGCATCAAAACTCCAGCTCAGCCTCAGTCTAGTCACAAAATCCATGGTGACGTCCTCCCACTTCCTTTGTGGAATAGGAAGTGGATGGAGCTCACCTCCAGGTCTACAATGCTCTATCTTGACCTGCTGGCAGGTCACACACTGTGCCACAAATCTGGCCACATCGGGCTTCAGCCCTCCCCACCAATATAGACGTCTCAAATCCTGATACATCTTACTCATACCTGGATGTACAGAGTAAGGTGTACAGTGAGCCTCCTGTAAAATCCTCTGTCTTAGCTCTGTATCAGCAGGTACACAGACGCGACCGCGGCGTCTCAAAACTCTATCTGCTCCTAGCAGGAACTGTGGTGCCTCATCCCGAGACATCCTATCTCGTATCCTCAGCAGGGTCGGGCAGGTCTCCTGCTTCTGTTGGATCTCACCCCACAGATCAGGTAGAACCTCTAAAGTACTCAGTCGGGCATCCTCATCAGGAAACTGGATGTCCAACTCTAACCAGATCAAATCTCTCTGTAACTACTGCTGAACTGTCAACCTCACAATCGCCTGCTCTCGAGGCGTCTTTCTGCTCAGGGCGTCGGAGACAACGTTTGCCTACCCCGGATGATACAGAATCGCCAAATCAAAGTCCTTGATCAGCTCGAGCCATCTACGCTGGCGGTTATTCAATTCCCGCTGCGTGAAAATGTACTTCAGACACTTATGGTATGTAAAGATCTGACATGTAGCACCATACAGGTAATGTCTCCAAATCTTCAGTACATGAACTACCGCTGCCAACTCCAAATCATGAGTCGGGTAGTTCTCCTCATACGTCTTCAGTTGTCGAGACTCATATGCTATCACTCTGCCCCGCTGCATCAATACACATCCCAAGCCTAGCTTGGATGCATCACTGTATACCACAAAATCCTCTGTACCCTCTGGATGTGCCAAAATAGGAGAAGAAGTCAGACGTCTCTTCAGCTCCTCAAAACTCTACAAACACTGATCAGACCACACAAATCTGGTAGTCTTCCTCAGCAAACTCGTCAGTGGACGGGCAATCACAGAAAATCCCTCCACAAAGCGTCTGTAATAACCGGCTAGGCCAAGGAAGCTACGTACTTCCTTGACGTTCGTCGCTATAGTCCATGCTGCTACTGCCTCAATCTTCGCTGGATCCACCTTGATCCCTTCAGCTGAAACCACATGACCCAGGAATGCTACCTTTAGCATCCAAAACTCACACTTAGAGAACTTAGCATAAAGTTCTTTATCACGTAAAACTTGCAATACAGTCCTCAGATGTCCTGCATGCTCCTCTCTGCTACGACAATATACCAGAATATCGTCAATGAAAACCACCACAAACTAATCTAGGAAGTCGATGAAGATACTGTTCATCAACTCCATAAAGACGGTGAGGGCATTCGTAAGCCCAAATGGCATCACTACAAACTCGTACTGGCCATATCTGGTCCGGAATGCTGTCCTGTGGACATCCTGCTCTCTCACCCTCAACTAGTGATATCCTGAGCGCAGGTCAATCCTGGAGAATATAGTCGAACCCTGAAGCTGATCTAACAAATCATCAATACGATGTAGTGGATACTTGTTCTTGATGGTCACCTTGTTCAGCTCTGTGTAATCTATACATAACCTCAGTGATCCGTCCTTCTTCCGTACGAAGAGGAAAGGTGCTCCCCGTGGGGACACGCTAGGGCGAATGAAACCCTTCTCAACCAGCTCCTCAAAATGCTTCTTTAGTTCCAGCATCTCGATAGGCGCCATCCGGTATGGGGCCTACGAGATGGGTCTCGTACCAGGCTCTAACTCAATCCCAAAATCGACACTCCTCTGAGACGGCAAGCTGGACGGCTCAACAAACACATCTGTGAACTCACAAACCACTGGGATGTCCTCTACAGCTGGACTCTCCCCCTCCTTCATGGCATAACACCAAAAGGCATCACAACCCTGTGTAATCAGTCTCGCTACCCGTATAGCACTAATAACCATGCCTGTCTTCCCAAGGTCCCAACCCCGGAAAACCTCTATCTGACCTAATTTGGTAGAGAGGGTAACAATCCTCCTACGTACATCTAAGACTGCAGAATGTCTATCCATCCAGTCCATATCTAGAATGACTTCTTCATGCTCTAATGGCATGACAAAAAAGTCAACTAGTAATACACGAGTCCCTACAGAAATGGGACAACTATGGATCTCACGGGTACCTTTGAACCTACCACCATTGGGTAACCCTATAATAAAGGGAATCCCCTCAACTATATCTAGACTCAGACGCTCTACACAGGCATCAAAAATAAAAGAATGCGTAGCACCAATATCAAATAAAACTCTAACAGGTAAACCATGAATCAGAATGGTACCTGTAGCAGTCGGTGCAGCTAGCTCCTCTACACTCCTCAGCTCAAAAACACGACCCTGTGGGCCTCTGGTATCAGTGGTGCTCCCACCACGACCTCTGCCTCTACTCGGCTCAGGAGCAGATCCTTGAGTCGTAGGGCGATCTGGGACCCTCTGCTGTCCTTGAGTCTGCTGCTGCTGAGGTGGCCTCTGCCCACCTCCCGCTGCACTAGCAGGAGAAGAACCCTGCTGAGATGCAGCTCCGCTCTGTCGGCAGTAAACGGCTCTATGACCCTGTCTACCACTGGTAAAACACGTTACTAATGGCCTCGTGCACTTTGGCCTCATATGTCCTGGATCACCACAGTTATAACACTGTCGTCCCTTCTCTGTAGCTGGTGCAGATACAGAACGACCCTGGCGTCTCTGACCACGCCCAACACTAGCAGCTCCAGCAGTACCACTGGTCTGCCCAGTACGCTGTCTCTTCTCAGACCCTCCGGCCTGAGAAGCTCTCCTCTGCCCAGCTCTCTCTCTTTCATAATCTGCAGCTCTCTCTTGATAGTCCATCAAGGACTCACAGTGAAAACCCGCCATATAGGCTCGGGTACCATCCCTCAATCGTCGAGAAAAAAGATAAACATGCTGATCAGCAGGAGGTGCAGCTGGACCTAGTAAAGCCAGCTCCTCCTAAAACCTCCGAATGGCCTCTGAGACCAGTACATCTGATAGACTCTAAAGTTTGTACCAACGCTGTGCCAGATCTCTGTACAAAGTCTGCACCAACTCTATCTGCCTATTAGCTGGACATCTGATAGACTCTAAAGCCGAGTCCACATGCCCTATCCACAATTTCACCTCTAACCCCACCTTCCTGGAGAAACGGGGTACTCCCAACTGATGAAATGCCTTCAACCAACTGTCTGATCGAGGCCCTCCGTACTCCTCTAGAGCTGTAGCAATCTCAATAGTAGGTGCTGGTATAGCTGGCACTTGAGTCACTGTATGGGATCTCCCAGTGGATCCCTCATGTGCGGGCAGATCAGGAGCACGTCTGCCTGACCTGGCGTCCTCTGCCCGTCTAATATACTCTCGGAAGGATGGTCCCTCCATGAAGACATGATCTGAGCCATCTGACCTGGCTCCCTGTGATCCCTGCCTCCCAACTGCCCCGTTCCCAGTCTCAGGAACGACACTCTCAGCAACGTCGTCGTGAATCTCCTCTGCTGCACATAGATCAGCAGCAGGAATCCTACCCCGTCCCCTACCTAGAGGGGGCCTACCTCTACCTCGTCCAGCTGCAGGTAGGGCTCTAGTATGAACCATTTGTAGAGGACATAACCTAGCTTAGAAGGTTATATATATTCCATATGTATAGATATATATATCACACATCACATCAAATAGTATCTATCGATATATATATATACCTATACTGTCGAGATCTACAGAGGGGTAATGGCTTCACGTACACACTAACCCAAAACGTTTGTACTCCTTTCAAACCAAAAATCTTTTGAAAAGTCAGACCCCTTTCGGGTTCGGTTTATTTATCTATTCGACCTTTATCGCATATTACAAGTGCCATTGTTGTCAACCTGGGCTCTGATACCAACTTTGTAACACCCCAAATCCGTAGGACTCGGAGTGCTACTGGGATAGGATCTCACAATGGATCCTGACCCTAGCCTGACAACAATTTCACTGATCTTACAACAAGGCAAAGATAGATTAAAACAAAACGTGAAACTGATATATATAAATCTCAAAAGGTTATACAGCGTACTGCTTAGTACAATCAAAACATAACAAATATATACAAGATCAAAAGATCCCAATCCCACGAGGACGACCTAGTGTACAGAGCCCTTCGCAGATCACCCTCTCTAGATCACTCTGCAGTTCTCCTAACCTGCGAGGGATCTACAACACGGTATAAAAACGTTAGCTAACCATACACATATATAGAATGAACATAAGCACAATCACATATCAGAAATAATAAACACTTCAGCATGATATCAAACATTTACCCGGTTCATTATCTTTATATAAATAATCCATCACTCATACGATATATATAAGTCGGTATATTAACATAAGTGACACGAGGAATATAAACCTCGCCTATGTGGGCTATAGCCAGCTGGAGTGGATCCGGCACACTTCACGTATACCCAATGGGAGTGTTCCATGTCCATCCCGTATACGAAGTCTGACCTATCCACAAAGAACCTCCCAGACTCCCAGCGGGATGTGATAGGGAAAGGTTGTCACAACCCTACACTGGGCAATCAATAGACCATAGGTCGGTAATAACAGTATCACATGCTAGCAAGCATAAACATACACTACTCATGCAACATCCAATATAGAGATGGCAGCTAAGTAAGTCCTATGGACTTACCTCAATCTCGGAAGTAATCTCAACTAGAATCAACTCTCAACCTGGTCCACTCCAATCTGGAGGACAACACGGCCTATACAAGGCATACATATATACATAT
>CM008284.1:25084035-25096894 GCA_002319775.1 Fagopyrum tataricum | reverse complement strand
AAACTTCCCACCCCTCTACGCTGACAGACCACCAGCACCCTTTCCCGAGGCACTCAAGGAGAGAAGGGTGATAGAGGATAAAGATCTTTTGAGACTTTCTCAAAAATACGAGGTAAATATCCCTCTCCTTAAACTCGTGAAAAGTGTGCCTAAGTACGCTCGATTTTTGAAAGGAAATTTGCACGGTCAAGAGGAACCAGAAGCTGAAGGGGAAACAAAAGGTCCAAGAGAAGGAGCACGTGTCCGCCGTCTTCCAAACCCAAATGCCGGAAAAGCGTAGCGATCCGGGTATGTAAGTGTTCCTTGTGTCATAGGCGATACTCGCTTTGACAAAGCTATGCTTGATTTAGGTGCTTCTATAAATGTCCTGCCTTATTCCATTTATAAATCTTTAGGCTTAGGACCTTTGCATGAAACACGGACCATAGTACAACTAGCTGACGGATCTAATATCCACCCTAAGGGCATAATTGAAGATGTCCTTATAAAAATTGATAAGTTAATCTTTCCGGCTGATTTCTTTGTTATTGATATGGAAAATAGCATGCATACCATCATGTTAGGAAGACCTTTTCTAATAACGGCTAAAACAAAAATTGACTATGTTGATGGAAAACTTACAATGGAGTTTAATGATGAGGTTATTGAATTCAATTTATTTGCATCTCTTGAACAACCCATTAGTGCTCCTTCTTTGTGTTCCATTCATGATATAGAAAATTCTTCCTATGATGACAATGCTAGTTATAAGGAAAAGCATGAGAAGATAACTTTAAAAATGGATTTGCAAGATGATTACAACAAAACAAAGAGGAAAGATAAATTGGCCATTGGGCCCACTCTACTAAATCCAAGCCACGAGCTTGTTGTTCCCATCTTGCAGGAGGCTCAGCACGGAATGCGAAGTCCTCCAACTGAAACGAGCAAAGAAGATCTTGGAAAAAAGAGGAACGCTCGCATCATGATCGGAAACGAAGGAACGAGCTCTCCACATCAAGTAATTGATTCGGGAGACGTCATTAAGGCATGATCAGAGGCCTTACGTCGAGCCAACGACGTAAAACAAAGGCGCTGCTCGGGAGGCAACCCGAGAAAATAAGAGAAGAGGAGGCTCCGACGTTCTGTCAAGAAAACCGCCCCCGCGGACCAAGGTCACCGCCCCCGCGGTAACACAGCGTTCCAAGCCCGCTCCCAGCGGACTTGCCAGCAGGAGCACCACGCTGTCACCGCCCCCGCGGTGACAGACCACCGCACCCGCGGTATTCCCCTTGACCGAACGCCCCCAGCGCTGGAACTTGCGTCTCCCCTTCCCTTGTCACCGCCCCTGCGGTTTAACCCAAAAAAAAAAAAAAAAAAAAAAAACCCTACGCCTCACCGCCCCTGCGGGTCTTCAAAACCACCCCTTCGGAAAACACAACAGAAGGAGGCTAAGGAGCGGAGGATGGCGGCCAACTTTGAGACCTCTTACGCGGCGAGGATGGACGCACAGCAGGCCCGCCTTGACGGCTTGTACCAGCGTCAGGAGCACTTTTTCAGCCACTTCCCGTATCCTCCGGAGCACGGTCCGGATGGTCCACCCCGACCATCCCACTAGTGAGCTCTCTCTTGCCCTTCTCCACATATTATCTTTGCTTTCATTTTCACACTTTGAGGGCAAAGCGTTCTTCAAGTATGGGGGAGGGTATTTATCATGCATGTTATTTAAGTTTGTTTGAGATTTCTAGTTTGATTTAAAATTTCAGCATTGTAATTCATATTCACAAAAAAAAAAAAAGAAAGAGAAAAAGCCAAAAGAATTGAGAAAAAGGCAAGGAAATCCTTGGATAAACCGAAAACCCGAAAGGGCGGTTCAGGTAAAAAGAAGGTAGTCCGACCAACTCTAGGTTGGTGCAAAATTGGACTTGAGGGAGGTGAGACTTTTGGTGAGATCATCAATGAAAAAAAAAGAAGAGTGGCAAGGTGAAAACCCGAAAGGACTCCTTGGTAAAATGAGCGATACCGAGTGTAGGTTCTCCTTCCGGCGTTGGCGACATAAGAAGGGGAGTCATAAGGAGGATGTCCGGGTAGGTCACTCTAGGAGCAATAAGGATGGTAGTTTTTCTCACATTTTCTCATATTTCCTTCTCCTTTCTTATTTTTCTCATTTTCTTTGGTTATTTTTTCTCTTTTGTTCCTCATCTTTTGTACTACGCCATACTTCCTGAGGCTTGTAAACTAAATTGTTTGATGTGTTGTTTACTCGGGACGAGTAAAGAGTCTAAGTATGGGGGAGTTTGATAGGTGATGGAATCACTATCATTTTAGGTAGCTTTTAGAGTCGTTTTTATCTTTTTGAGTCAGTTTATATTGCTAATACTGTGATCCAGATAAAAGATTCAAATTGAAGCAAAAGAAGGTATTAGCAATACTTAGGAGTTGAAGAAAATCATCGAAGTTCAGATTCTGGTGCACACCGCCCCCGCGGCATCCTCTGTCCGCCCCCGCGGCATCCTCGATATTCGTCACTGCTTGTGATTCATGCCAAATGACGGGCAACATATCTACGAGGAATGAGATGCCTTTGAACAACATCCAAGAAGTTGAGATTTTTTATGTATGGGGTGTTGACTTCATGGGACCTTTCCCATCCTCATGCGAGAACCTTTACATTCTTTTAGCGGTTGATTATGTATCTAGATGGGTTGAAGCTATAGCCTCACCCACAAATGACGCTAAAGTTGTGATTAAAATTTTCAACCGAACTATCTTCCCTAGATTTGGCACACCACGTGTCATTATTAGTGACGGAGGGAAGCATTTCACAGCCAGAAACTTTGAGTCACTTTTGTCTAAGTATGGGGTAAAATATCATCCCCAAACTAGTGGCCAAGTGAAAATTTCGAATAGAGAAATCAAGGGGATCCTAGAGAAGACAGTGTCTGGCTCAAGGAAAGATAGCGCAATGAAGCTTTATGATGCACTCTAGGCTTATAGGACAGCATACAAGACTCCCATAGGTACTACTCCTTATCAACTTGTTTATGGGAAATCATGGCATCTGCCTGTAGAGTTGGAGCATAGAGCATATTGGGCCGTGAAATGGCTAAACTTTGATATAAAAGAAGCCGGAGAAAAGAGGTTGTTAGACATTGACAAGGCTTATTTCCTAAGGTCGTTATTATAAGCTTATCAAGTTAAATCCGAACTTAATACTAACCAATGTATAGTGATTAAGTAAGGGTCGAACCCAAGGGAGTTGAACAAGTTTCTATTAAATTTTAGTTATTGATTTGGTAACAAAGGGGGGGGGGGGAATTTGGATTGTTTAAAACAAGACAAAGACAATTATAATGTTGGTGAAAACAAGATTGATTTAAGAACTACACTAGGTAGGATCTTAGTATACATATAAATTGGTTGGTTCTTTTTAGAAGTATTCAATATTTGTTCTCATCTTGATCGTATTTATGCATTAAGCCAACCGGCATTAACACAACTTAACTAGTTTATTAATCCGTAAACTTACAAGATTAAACCACTAATAGCATTTTACCAAAGATAAAGAGATACATAAAAGATAAACAACCCGTTAATCTTATTTTGTAGTTAAATTCCTTTCCCTTAAATAATCACAACCAGCTTTTACCTAAGGGTTTGCTACTAGATTAAGGACCCGAACCCGGAATCAATTAATCCTAGCCTTTTGCATGCAATTATACAACTTAGGTGATCAAACTAAGTAGAAAATAAACATGCAAACTAAGTTAAATACAAGGAATATAACACAAAATATATTGAATAAAACTTCTATTTAAAAAGAACTTACAACCACTTTATAATGCAGCTTCAATCCACTCAATGTAGCCAAGGGAGTTTAGAAACTCATTACAAAGAACACTATGAATATAGAGGTTTTTGTGTGGAAAATGAGATGAAAATACCTATAGCCAAGGGCTCTATTTATACTACAAAATGCATTAAAAAGGAGTAAAGAGGCTGTGCTAACAGCCACCATTAAGGGTGAATTAAAGTGGTTGCAGACAGCCACAATAATGTCCTTAAAGTCGTCGAAAACAGCCGAGTAAAAGCCTCTGACGCTAATCCGCACCCGCGGCGAAGGGCGCCGCGGGGGCGGTTTAGGCAAAAACGTTCCAACTTCTTCTTGGCCGCGGGGGCGGCTCGTCATACCCGCAGGGGCGGGTCCTTGAATGCTCTTGAAACGTTTGACTCTTTAACTTCGTAACGCTTCTGGTGAGAATCCGCAGGGGCGGCCCAGAGTTACCGCGGGGGCGGTGACACTGGATCTTCGGCTTCACAAGGCCGCTGGCATGGCCGCAGGCAAGGGCGCTGGGGCGCCGTCTTCGCTTCGTCAGGCTGGGTCACCGCAGGGGCGGACAGGGTTGGCCGCGGGGGCGGTGACATGTCTCTTCATGGCCGCGGGCGAAGACGCGGCTGCGGCTCTTGGTGGTGGTCTTCATGGTTGACACCGCAGGGGCGGACTGGAGAGTCCGCGGGGGCGGTGACAGGCTTGTCTTGGCCGCGGGCGTTGACGCAGGCAGGGGCACTCATCTGTGTTGTCACCGCGGGGGCGGACAGAGGATGCCGCGGGGGCGGTGTGCACCAGAATCTGAACTTCGATGATTTTCTTCAACTCCTAAGTATTGCTAATACCTTCTTTTGCTTCAATTTGAATCTTTTATCTGGATCACAGTATTAGCAATATAAACTGACTCAAAAAGATAAAAACGACTCTAAAAGCTACCTAAAATGATAGTGATTCCATCACCTATCAAACTCCCCCATACTTAGACTCTTTACTCGTCCCGAGTAAACAACACATCAAACAATTCAGTTTACAAGCCTCAGGAAGTATGGCGTAGTATAAAAGATGAGGAACAAAAGAGAAAAAACAACCAAAGAAAATGAGAAAAATAAGAAAAGAGAAGGAAATATGAGAAAATGAGAGAAAAACTACCATCCTTATTGCTCGAAGAGTGACCTACCCGGACATCCTCCTTATGACTCCCCTTCTTATGTCGCCAACGCCGGAAGGAGAACCTACACTCGGTATCGCTCATTTTGCCAAGGAGCCCTTTCGGGTTTTCACCTTGCCACTCTTCTTTTTTTTCATTGATGATCTCACCAAAAGTCTCACCTCCCTCAAGTCCAATTTTGCACCAACCTAGAGTTGGTCGGACTACCTTCTTTTTACCTAAACCGCCCTTTCGGATTTTCGGTTTATCCAAGGATTTCCTTGCCTTTTTCTCAATTCTTTTGGCTTTTTCTCTTTCTTTTTTTTTTTTTTTTTTTTTGAAATGAATTACAATGCTGATTTTAAATCAAATTCAAATGACTAGAAAAATTAAACAAACATAAAAAAAAACATGCATGATAAATACCCTCCCCCATACTTGAAGAATGCTTTGCCCTCAAAGTGTGAAAATGAAAGCAAAGATAATAAATGGAGAAGAGCAAGAGGTGTGGCTCACTAGTGGGATGGTCCGGCTGGACCATCCGGACCGTGCTTCGGAGGATACGGGAAGTGGCTGAAAAAGTGCTCCTGACGCTGGTACAAGCCGTCAAGGCGGGTCTGTTGTGCGTCCATCCTCACCGTGTGAGAGGTCTCAAAGTTGGCTTGCCAAGCCAACTGCTGAGCCTCCGTCCTCCGCAGCTGTGCCTCCTTCTATTGTATTTTCCGCAGGGGCGGTGGATCTGAGCCGCGGGGGCGGAGCGAGGGTGGCGCAGGAGCGGCGAGAACGAGGCGGCGCAGGGAAGGTGTGGCTGGGTGGCGCTGGGGCGTGAGAGTGAGGGAGAGTGAGGGTGTTGAGAGAGGGAAATGTGAGGAGGAGTGAGAAAAGTGAGTGGGTTAGGGATTTAAAATCCCGATCCTTTTTTTTTTTTTTTTTTTTTTTTTTGGGTAAACCCGCTGGGGCGGGGGCTTGTCACCGCGGGGGCGGTGACAAAGGAAGCGGAGACGCAGGCCCAGCGCTGGGTGCGGCGCTGGGAGCGCTCGTTCAAGGAAAAACCGCGGGAGCGGGGGTTTGTCACCGCGGGGGCGGTGACAGCGTGGTGCTTCCGCTGGCAAGGCCGCTGGGGGCGGGCTTGGAGCGCTGGTTCACCGCGGGGGCGGTTTCCTTGACAGAACGTCAGAACCTCCTCTTCTCTTATTTTCTCGGGTTGCCTCCCGAGCAGCGCCTTTGTTTTACGTCATTGGCT
Source organism: Fagopyrum tataricum (assembly GCA_002319775.1). Classification (NCBI taxonomy): domain Eukaryota; kingdom Viridiplantae; phylum Streptophyta; class Magnoliopsida; order Caryophyllales; family Polygonaceae; genus Fagopyrum; species Fagopyrum tataricum. Next base: position 25,090,699 of record CM008284.1, on the reverse strand, counting down.
CGACGTAAGGCCTCTGATCATGCCTCAATGACCTCTCCCGGGTCAATTGCTTGATATGGAGAGCTCGTTGCGAGCGTTTCTCTTCTCTCCAAAATCTTCTTTGCTCGTCTCAGTTGGAGGATTTCGCATTCCGTGCTGAGCCTCCTGCAAGATGGGAACAACAAGCTCGTGGCTTGGGTTTAGTAGAGTGGGCCCAATGGCCAATTTATCTTTTCCGTTTGTTTTGTTGTAGTCATCTTGCAAATCCACTTTTAAAGCCATCTTCTCATGCTTTTCCTTATAATTAGCATTGTCATTATAGGAAGAATTTTCTATTGGCATATCATGAATGGAACACAAAGAAGGAGTATTAATGGGTTGTTCAAGATATGCAAATAAATTGAATTCAATAACCTCATCATTAAACTCCATTGTAAGTTTTCCATCAACATAGTCAATTTTTGTTTTAGCCGTTATTAGAAAAGGTCTTCCTAACATGATGGTATGCATGCTATTTTCCATATCAATAACAAAGAAATCAGCCGGGAAGATTAACTTATCAATTTTTATAAGGACATCTTCAATTATGCCCTTAGGGTGGATATTAGATCCGTCAGCTAGTTGTACTATGGTCCGTGTTTCATGCAAAGATCCTAAGCCTAAAGATTTATAAATGGAATAAGGCAGGACATTTATAGAAGCACCCAAATCAAGCATAGCTTTGTCAAAGCGAGTATCGCCTATGACACAAGGAACACTTACCATACCCGGATCGCTACGTTTTTCCGGCATTTGGGTTTGGAAAACGGCGGACACGTGCTCCCTCTCACTCCACTTTTGTTTCCCTTCATCTTCTGCTTCGTCTTGATGGTACAAAGTTCCTTCAAGAATCGAGCATACTTAGGCACACTTTTCACGAGTTTAAGGAGAGGAATATTGACCTCACACTTTGAGAAGGTCTCAAAGAGTTCTTTGTCCTCTATCACCCTTCTCTCCTTGAGGGCCTCGGGGAAGGGTGCTGGTGGTTTTTCAGCATAGAGGGGTGGGAAGTTTGGACGGACGTAAGGATCCTCCTCCACAGAACTTTCTGTGCTGTTGGCCGCAGGGGCGGTGGGGCTGAGCCGCGGGGGCGGGTCATCCAGCCGCAGGGGCGGTGCATTCAGCCGCGGGGGCGGGTTACCAACAAAAGGTTGGTTAGCCGTCCCTAGTTCCTCATTCCTCTCGATGATCTTCCCACTCCTGAGGGTAATGGCACATAAGCTCTCCTTGGGGTTCACAACAGTCTGAGAAGGTATATTCCCCGAGGTTCGGGCTTCGATCCTCGTAATTGCCTCCGCCATTTACCCCACTTGCTTCTCAAGATTCTTGATGCTTGACTCCGTGGTTTGGACATGAGTAGCAAAATGTTTAGTTAAAACTTGTAGCATACTTTCAGTGGATGGGGACATACCTTGGCGGGGCTGCTGTTGTTGTCGGTTTTGTTGGTCCCTCCATTGCGAGTTTTGATCACGCCAACCCGACATGTAATTTTGAGCATATGGGTTGTCCCGTTGGCGTTGCTGCTGTTGTCCATATCCTATGGCGTTCACCTCGGCGGCTTCATCTTGGACTTGTGGGCACAAGTCCGTGGGATGGAAAGGATCGGCACATACTCCACAAGCCTTGAGTTGTTGTGGAGTCCCCATCAAGGTAAGCCTTTTCACCATTTCCTTTAGCTCGGCAATCTCCGTGGATATCTCAGGTTGGCCGGGGTGTATAGCATGTACCCCTTTTTTGGTAGAAGTCCTACCAAAGTTTCTTGTTCCCTCCGCCAATTCCTGAATTTTGTCCAAAGCTAGCTCGGGGGTGGAGTTTAGAATGTTTCCTCCACAAGCGACGTCCACGATCCTCCTCTCATTGTCTAGTAAGCCATTGTACAAGTACAAGACTAGATCTTGGGTAGAATACCCATGGAAAGGACAGCTGGATCTCAATCTCGCGAAGCGTTCGAAGTACTCATAAAGAGTTTCGTCCGTCTCTTGCTCGATGTTGCTTATCATCTTCTTCAAGCTATTGGCCTTCTTTGCGGGGAAGTACTTCTCCAAAAAGGCCTTGTGGAGGTTGTCCCATGAATCGATACTACCGGATGGAAGGTGGTAGTACCAATCCTCCGCCGCATCCTTGAGGGTAAAGCCGAAAGCACGCATCTTGATTTGCTCTTCGGTCACGTTTGCCGGCTTCATGCTCATGCAAACGGTGTGGAATTTGCCAAGATGCTTTATTGGGTCTTCCCCACTTAGTCCATGGAAGGATGGGAGTAAGTGGATCAAGCCCGGCTTGAGCTCGAAGTTGACCCCTTCTCCAATTGCCGGTATGGTTACCGCAAGAGGGTGTTGAGTCAAATCTGGCTGCGTGAGTTGTCGGAGTGTTCGGTTCGCCATTTCTTCTTCGTTCCGACGTTGCCTTCTTTGCCGATTGTAGGTTCTCTCGATTTCTGGATCAAAAGAGGCAAATTCAAAGTTAGTAGCACGGGTTTGAACCATAAAAATGGTCCAAACCAAAAATCAATAATCAAAAGTACAATAAAAACTTAAATAAAACTCCCCGGCAACGGCGCCAAATTTGACAAGGCTTATTTCCTAAGGTCGTTATTATAAGCTTATCAAGTTAAATCCGAACTTAATACTAACCAATGTATAGTGATTAAGTAAGGGTCGAACCCAAGGGAGTTGAACAAGTTTCTATTCAATTTTAGTTATTGATTTGGTAACAAAGGGGGGGGGGGAATTTGGATTGTTTAAAACAAGACAAAGACAATTATAATGTTGGTGAAAACAAGATTGATTTAAGAACTACACTAGGTAGGATCTTAGCATACATATAAATTGGTTGGTTCTTTTTAGAAATATTCAATATTTGTTCTCATCTTGATCGTATTTATGCATTAAGCCAACCGGCATTAACACAACTTAACTAGTTTATTAATCCGTAAACCTACCAAGATTAAACCACTAATTAGCATTCTACCAAAGATAAAGAGATACATAAAAAGATAAACAACCCGTTAATCTTATTATGTAGTTAAATTCCTTTCCCTTAAATAATCACAACCAGCTTTTACCTAAGGGTTTGCTACTAGATTAAGGACCCGAACCCGGAATCAATTAATCCTAGCCTTTTTCATGCAATTATACAACTTAGGTGATCAAACTAAGTAGAAAATAAACATGCAAACTAAGTTAAATACAAGGAATATAACACAAAATATATTGAATAAAACTTCTATTTAAAAAGAACTTACAACCACTTTATAATGCAGCGTCAATCCACCCAATGTAGCCAAGGGAGTTTAGAAACTCATTACAAAGAACACTATGAATATAGAGGTTTTTGTGTGGAAAATGAGATGAAAATACCTAATAGCCAAGGGCTCTATTTATACTACAAAATGCATTAAAAAGGAGTAAAGAGACTGTGCTAACAGCCACCATTAAGGGTGAATTAAAGTGGTGCAGACAGCCACAATAATGTCCTTAAAGTCGTCGAAAAACAGCCGAGTAAAACCCTCTGACGCTAACCCGCACCCACGGCCAAGGCGCCGCGGGGGCGGTTTAGGCAAAAACGTTCCAACTTCTTCTTGGCCGCGGGGCGGCTCGTCATACCCGCGGGGGCGGGTCCTTGAATGCTCTTGAAACGTCTGACTCTTTAACTTCGTAACGCTTCTGGTGAGAATCCGCAGGGGCGGCCCAGAGTTACCGGGGGCGGTGACACTGGATCTTCGGCTTCACAAGGCCGCTGGCATGGCCGCAGGCAAGGGCGCTGGGGCGCCGTCTTCGCTTCGTCAGGCTGGGTCACCGCAGGGGCGGACAGGGTTGGCCGCGGGGCGGTGACATGTCTCTTCATGGCCGCGGCGAAGACGGCGGCTGCGGCTCTGGTGTGGTCTTCATGGTTGACACCGCAGGGGCGGACTGGAGAGTCCGCGGGGGCGGTGACAGGCTTGTCTTGGCCGCGGGCGTTGGCGCAGGCAGCGGCACTCATCTGTGTTGTCACCGCGGGGGCGGACAGAGGATGCTGCGGGGGCGGGTGCACCAGAATCTGAACTTCGATGATTTTCTTCAACTCCTAAGTATTGCTAATACCTTCTTTTGCTTCAATTTGAATCTTTTATCTGGATCACAGTATTAGCAATATAAATTGACTCAAAAACATAAAAACGACTCTAAAAGCTACCTAAAATGATAGTGATTCCATCACCTATCATGGATCATTTGTTTCTAAATCCACTTCTTGTAGTGATTGCCATGACTTGCCTCTTGGGATTATTTTCAGTTTTTCTAGGAAGTCTTCCTGGATCTCTTTGAGCGTCTTCGGCCTTCTTGAACACTTGAGTTTCCAAAACCTTTTGGGATTTGGTTACACTAGTGACTGTACTCTCAAGATTTTCCATCCTAGCCATCAATTGCTCAAACATTGCTTCAACTCTATCCTTTGGTTGAGCGGGTTCAGCTGGCTTGGACGGCTGGCCTGCATTGCTAGAAGAAGCTTGAGGGTTCAAAGCACCCTCAGGATTAGAATAAGAAAAACCAGGATGATTATGATTAGGCTTGTAGTTATTTCCCTGATTATTCCTATTATAATTGTTGTATGACCTCTTTGGTTTGATAACCTCCTTGGTAGTTATCTTTACCCATGTAATTCGCATCCTCTTCCTTGGATGCTACCTGCACTTCGGCTTGCTGAGCTTTCAAGTTAGATGCAATTAATTCTTTCAAAGATTTAAGTTGAACTTGCAAAGCATCTAACCTTGAATCATTAAGAGTGTTTTGGTTTACCTCATAGACTCCGGGTCTAGTCTTTCTCTCTTCAACTTTCCTGTGAGAATACTTTTCAATAGTCTTGGCTTGCTTCGTAATGAATTCCAAGCTTCATCCACAGTTTTTTTCCATAAAAGTACCTCCAGAAAGTGATTGCAATTTAAATTGAGTATCTCATCAAGTCCCTTGTAATAAATCTCTAGCAATTCAATCTTAGAGATCCCATGACGAGGACATTCCAACGTAAGGTCAATGAACCTCTCCCCAAGACTTATACAAACTCTCCTTATCTTTCATCACAAAAGCATTTATCTTCCTCTAAGTTCAGTAGTCTTGTAGGGTGGGAAAAACTTAGTGAGGAATTCAGACACCATCTCCTCCCATGTGTTAATCCGCCCATATGGAATAGTTTGATACCAAGCTAAAGCTTTATCCTTAAGAGAGAAAGAAAAACCTCTTATCTTATGATTGTTACCTTCCATACGAGCTGGACTTACCGCATCTATAAGAGTCTCGTAGTTGTTCATGTTGGTGAGGAGATTCTGTCTTTGTCCCACCAAACTGATTTGGCGAATCATTTGTATCACCTACGGTCGCAGCTCATGCTCATGATTCGCGGATCTGCAAAGTTAACTCCAGGATGGTTAACTCTTTGGGTAGGATCCATCCTCTGTCCAAATGTTTGTGGAACTTCCACAAAAGGCTGGTGAATGACAGGTCTGAGAGGAGCGGGAGGTGGAGCTTGTGGAGGAACTTCAACTCGAGGAGGAATTGGAGCTAATTGTGATGCTGGAATTACTTGTTGCACTGGAGCTGGAGCTACAGTTGGCCTCTAGTTCATGGCTCTGGCTATCTCTTCCATTTGAGCTCTCATTGCAGCCATTTCCCTTTCTGTAGTTTGCTCTCTTTCTCTAGCAATCCGTCTCTCAGCTTCTAGTTGCTCTAAAGCATCTCTGAGTTCAACTTCATAATCTCTTATTTCAGCCATTTTAGAAGCTTTCCGGGCTCTTAGTCTCTCTCTCAATGTCCTTTCAGGTTCGGGATCGTACGGAACTAGTTCTTTCAAACCCCGAGTTCTTTGCATACACTGTGAAGGATACCTAAAGTCTTGAAAATTCCAAAAATAAAACCAGAAACGAGATCAAAAAGTAAAAAAAGACTTACACTAAAAGAAATCACAAAAAACAAATCAAATGACTTAGTCCCCGGCAACGGCGCCAAAAACTTTGTTCGCTATTTTCACGCCCCTATAAACTTTTATCAAGAATGATAAAAAGCTCACAGGTTAGTAAAAACACGGTATGTTTTAAATTTATAAAACAAGAAATAAGCACCCAATCTGTAGCGAACCCACAGTGTATGGGTCAATTACAGTTAGGGTAAGTATTCAAGGTCGAAATCAGGGACTAAATGTTTGGAATGCAGATGTGATAACAGATAGCGTAAATCAAAATAAAAGAACGAGGTTGGAAAAGAAGGGAAGAAAGATCAAAGGAGTTTTGAAGGGTTTTCTGTAAAGTTCGCAACAAATAACAGATTTGATCGAAAACAAGTAAAACAGACAAACGAAAGTATATCAATAAAGAAAATGCAGATTCCAAGGATTCAAGGTCATCGTTTATACGCACGGACTCAGGAAATCTCTCAAAAGATCTATAGTTACAAACTTCAGGGAAGAACGTTTCTAAACTAATAGTCTATTACCGGGAAGTCTCAAGACTATCAAGTTCCAAACCAACTTCCTATTACCGGGTAAGTCTCAAGGTAGAGAGGTAGGAAATTCTAAACAAACCAAATTCCGAACTAAGGGAAAGGTAAACCATTACTGGGTAAGTCTCAGGTACTACCCTACTTAGGACAAAATCTAGGCACACTCAACCCAATAGAGGTTT
>CM008284.1:25057233-25074035 GCA_002319775.1 Fagopyrum tataricum | reverse complement strand
CAAAGAATAGGGGTCTCACGAAATAAATCCCTATTCACCTTGGAACCACAATGGTTCTAGCCAACAATCAACATATCAAAAGGCAATAATCAATTCAATTGAAGAATTAATAAAATGAGAACTAAAAGAGAGACACAGCAGGTTTATTAAGATGAAACAGCAAAATGACAAATTCCTTGTATCGCGAAGCTTATCTGAATTGAATTAAATCTAAAAGCCTGAATCTTTCCTAAAAACTCAATGTAGTTCAACAATGGTGACAATGGTGTAGAGCAAGGGAGAAGAAGAAGGAGAAAGCGGCACTCTCAAATAGAAGCCTTAGAATGGAATGAAGCGGAACCGTGGAAATCATTTAGAGCTTCCCTTTTATACCCAACAATCTTCCACAGAGCGGGCCGGGCCAAAAACTGATCCAAAAAGAACAAAATATTTCGGCGCACAGGGAATCTCGGTCGGAAATCTCGGTCGTCAACCGAGATTTTGGAACGTCGGGACCGATATTGGCTTCGTGTTTCAGCATTAGGGAAATCTCGGTCGGTGATCTCAGTCAAGTCTCAGAAATCTCGCCGAGATGGCACAAATCTCGGCTGAGATTGGGACCGAGATCCGCCGACATAAAACTTCTGGAATGGAGTCTCGGCCGAGATGGCTCGGATCTCGGCCGAGATGGCTGGGAACTCAGCCGAGATCATGTGGATCTCGACCGAGATTGCTCTAATCTCGTGCATTCCTTCTGTTTTGCTCGTGCTCGACTTTTCCTCCTTTCCCGTGCCTTCGTGATCGCTCCAAAGCGTCCATCCCGAGGCTTGATCCTCAAATGCATCGTTTTAGCTCCAAAACACGCCAAAATACCTACAAAGACACCAAAAGTGTGTGTAGACATCTATACTCGCATAGTTGCACTAAACAAGTATAAAGAACACATACTAAGGCTAAAACATGCATGCGAAAAAGGAAAAACTAACTAAATGCTCTACTAAACTAGGTCGATAATTCATGTTATCAAAATACCCCATACTTATCTTTGCTTGTCCCCAAGCAAATAATAAATTCAAGGCAAGATAGCATGAATTATCTATGCTAAACAAAAACTCTTTTTGTAGTGCTTCTATTCATGATCACTTTCAGAGTGTAGTCACAAGGCTAAAGACATAAATCGATTAAGGTCAAGTAAGATAGGTAAAATATAGGATAATCACACCTTGCAAGGAATCCAAAATCATCATTTAAACTACCAATGTCTAAAATTCATGAAAAATCCAAATTTAGGCCATGAAGTCAATTACATGAATGCAAAGATCAATAGGACTTAACAAAAGAAAAGGCCAAGAAATGTGATATAGGTAGGATGTGTATAGGTAATGTGGTGGAAATCCGGGAAAAAGGACAACACAACATTTTCTCTTCTTTTTTCTTTCTCAACATCCATCCCTTCTCTTTATGCATATTTTTTTCTTTCTTTTGAGTGAAAGGCATAGGTGCACAATAGCCGAAACCTCGGTGTTCAGTTTCCTTCACGTACCTCACACCAAAGTGCACATACCAAATCAACTCTAGGTAATGTTTAAAACCAATCCGACTTTTGCAAGACACAAAACACCCGATTATGTGAATGGTGCCGAGTTACTCATCTTCATAGCCAACAAAACCCATAAAAGCTCTTGCTTGCAAATCACATCTCACAAATCAATCAACTTCTTCACATATTGCACATAAAATCACTTTTCACAATTAAGCACACACCTTCAAACTTTACTTTCCTAATTTCCGGATGGGTCATAAAGGGCAAATAAATTTTATGTTTGAGATGCTGAAAATGGTAAAGATAGAGAAGAAGAATAATTCGAATTGCCTAAATCATTCTTGTGCAAAGTAAAAGAACTTTTCAAATAGCTTCAACCTTTCAAGATCAATCCAAATAGACTAGGTAATCCAAATAAATCATACTAGTGTATTACCCGTGCCTTGCACAGGATTCGATAAATTTATCTTTTTAATATATTACATTGAGTTTTTATGCATAAAATATTATATTGTCTTAACATAAAATAGTTAGATATTATTTTATAATAATTATGTATACATTTGTATATATATATATATATATATATATATATAATATATATATATATATATATATATATATATATATATATGAAATAATATTGTAACCAAATTAAATAGTGTATATAGGAAATTTATTTTGTAATATGATTTATTAATTTCTAAGTAATATTTCGGGTCTATATACATATAGTAATATTTGGAAATCAACTAAGTTTTTATTGTGATTAACTTTATTAGTTATATAATTGGTCCAATTGGTTGACTCAATTCTAAGACAACAAAATAATAAAATATTAAAGTAAATAATACTCATTTAGTAACCCATCTTGAATGAAATAGTGTGAGTATAAGAGTAGAAAATAATTTATGTATAAACAAAAAAAAGTACTTTGTTAAATATTTAGATATTGTTTAAATTAATTAGGTAAGTATGATTTATGCATAAGAATATTATAATTAGAAATTTAAAATTGTTTATACTTTTCTTGAAGTAAAAAAGAAATCAAATGCAAATAATTTTAATGCAATTGGTTGACTCAATATATTTTTTTATTAAAAATCAAAATATATAAGATTCTAAAATTTAAGATCTGCATACCGGATAATGTAGTTGCTCAAAATCTTCATTGTCTGTTAGCATTAATTTTCTTTTTAATAATCAACAAAATATATAAGATAAAAAAAACTTAATTAAAATTTTTGGAGGCAGATTAAATGCTGAAATGACACGTGGCAGTTAGCAATTTTCTGGCGTGAACACTTGACAAGGAGTGCTACTCCTATAAATATATACTAGTGTATTACCCGCACCTTGTGCGGGACTGTGTTTTAATAAAATTTTAATATAAATAAATATATGAAAAGTTTTGTCTTCACTTAGTTATAATTAGTTGTAATGATTTATAATTTTGATTTATATCTTTAAATTATTTAGTTGAAATAACAATGTGTTTGTTTTTAAATCAGTATGTTACAACTCATAAAAACATATACTAACTAAAAGGATGAAAACATTTTATTTTTACGTGGATTTGATTCTAGTAACAAATTATAGTTCTGATATTAGTTATTTTTTTAAATTTTGTTTTAAAAACTGAATTTGTAAAATTAGGATAATTTTAATTTTATTTTCAAATTAGTTTTTTTTAAATTAATTAAAAAATAAACTAACTAATTATTTTTAACAGTTTAGAAAAGAAACAAAATTGTAAATGATAGGAGAAATTAGAATTTTTAATTTAAAAAATAGTAGTAGATAATGTGAATATGAAAGTGATAAATCTATATACCATTAAGGTAGGATCAATAATCTAATATATATTTAAATCATATTTTTAAAACTAATTAAAAAAACGGATCAATAAATATTAATTTAAATTACATTAAAAAAAAAAAGATTACAAAGAATAGAATGGGATGAGCAAATTAGTTAATTAAAGGAAAATGAGTTTTATTAAGAAAATGGATAAAATTATTTACGAAGAATCATCTACATTACAAATTTTGTTATGTGCACCTAATTAATTGATTTTCAAAAAGATTTATGGCCGCATTATTAGTTTTTATTATAGTGTTTTTTATAAAAAGATTGATATTAACTTGTTAAGATTTGATGATTTTTTTGTTAGTTAAATTAAATAGTTTTGTAAATCTAGTTGAGTGGTTTTCGTTAAAAATGATTATTTAAATTGATTAATAATATAATATTTAAAAAAAAAAAATAATTACTAAAGATAAATAAAAAATAATTCCTAAAGATAAACAAAAATACAACGTAATAAAGGTCATACATAAATTCCTCCCACATATCTTTATAATAAATAGCATAATCTGGCTTTTTTTACGTATACATACAATGACCGCACCAATTCCTCTCGAGTAGTTTCATTGTTGTGGAAATTAGGGTTTTTGTGGAGCTACTGATGTTGCTTCTTCTTCTTCTTCTTCATTCTACTCATGTTGCTTCTTCTGTACCCAAATATAAATGACCCACAACAATGAGTGGACCACTCACCATGAATTATGTCAAAGATGCTAAGGTGTGATGTACCGGACTTATTTTGTTGGCATCTATTCACGTGACTGTTACAAATTCACAACACATGAATTACTAATTGGCAGGCCAACATAAATCACATTTCACAAACACCAAACCAAATAGGATCACAATATACCACCCATAGTAGAAAAATCAGATTTCCATGGAGATGTAATTTCATGCCATGAAAACATAAGATGATGTAGAATTGTAAAGGATATACCTCTTCCTCAATCACCTACTAAGTTCCATATAGAGATTAGAGACCATCCTAATTTGAACAATTTTCCCAACCGAAAATTGAAAAATAATATCATGATCGACGTTTGTTAATGGCGGGGGCAAGTCAAACATCGACTCTCACCATAAAGCACAAGAATGTGGGGCTTCTCATTGGATAGTCAGCTAGCAATCTCTTGATCATGAGGGGCGGAGGATGTGTATAAAACATAGAGCAATTGGCGCTTCTTTGTGGAAGCTTGCGAAAGAAAGGAATCATCGGGACTTTAATCTAACAACCATAAATGCTTTTGACGGTATATAAAGAGAGTTTATAAGGAGAAAAATTATGAGGGATTTTTTTGTTAGTAGTTAGTTACATAAATTAGCGACAGTGATTTGCGGAGTAATTTTAGAAGAATTTGCATAGAATCTTGTTACTATTTTCATTAATTACTGTCATATTAGGAAGTTATTATTATAAAATAAAGGATCTTATCTCAAAATTTGATACCGTGGGAGAAAAAAGATTTGACATAATAAATGCATATTAATCTTAAGGGAATTTAAATACTGAAGTAGTTTGACATAAAAAAAAGGAAAAATAATAGGTTGAAAAGAAGCACAACTCACAAGTTGATTCACGTAGAAGAATGGCAGTGATCCTCTTCCCCAACAAACTCAATTGTTCTAGCATACTTTCTGCATCTCAAAGTGAACCATCAACATTTACAGTAATCAATTCTAGTGCATCATTTAAATCCTCTTCAGCTGCTATCCATTGCAATCTGCTCACAATTTAACATCTTTGATTTTGTTGAAGAGACGTTTCAGTGGAATCCACTTTCAATAAAGATGTTCCACCAAAGGTATCTCTTCATCGGCTGATGAATCGGTGAGGATGATCGGACTTCTAGAAGGATATACTTTTTTTCATTTTTCAAGAACAAAAAATGCGGAAATTCCGTCGTTGAATTGCGCACATAAGAAATATCACGCAAGTTAATTAGATAACTCGTTTTCTGGCAATAGAAATCGATCGAGTTGTGTGAGTTGATCGCCGTTTAACCTGCAAACTAGCATTACAATTTGTTAATTATGAGAATCAAATAAGAAATGAAAGAATCTTCTAATCAATTTAAATTATTAGAACATGACTTACTAAGTTAAGTGATGAAAACAATGAAAAAGTTGTGAGATGAGATCTAGAAGTGGTACTTGGACGAATATATATAGTGGAAACATAATTAGGGGTTAGTAAAACTTGTTGTGAAAGTTTGATATTTAAAATTAATTCTAATAAAAAGAAATTTAAGAGATAAGAGGCTATGATTTAGATACATGGTGTAACAACTAATTGCATTGGCGTAAATCAATTAGCATTTTAATTATTTACCTTTTATCCATTCATTTGTTAATTGAATATTTTTTTAAAGAACCGGGTCAATATGTGGATTAAAAGAACTCGATCAGTTAAGATTTACATGAACAGAAAATTCCGAATTTAATTTTTTTTAAACTATATGATTTAAAATTCCGATTTTTTTAAAAAAAATTGGTGGACGGAAACTTCTGGCGGCGACACGTGGCAATAAGTGCGTCCGCTTTAATATATATTAGATAAGAATAATGTAGTTGCTCAAAATCTTCATTGTCTGTTAGCATTAATTTCTTTTTAATAATCAACAAAATATATAAGATAAAAAAAAAATTAATTAAAATTTTTGGAGGCAGGTTAAATGCTGAAATGACACGTGGCAGTTAGCAGTTTTCTGCGTGACACGTGGCAAGGAGTGCTACTCCTATAATATATATAAGATAGATTACAAACAAGGTATTCAAATCCCATAATTGCCATTAATTCAATTAAAGCTCAAAATAAACATCAATAGCCAAATAAACATACACAATATCCTCATTAAGGTCACATCAATCCTAGAAGCACAATTTTTTTTTAATATTTCTAATTTTTTTGGATTTTCATATAAAAATGCAGTACATATAAAAGAAACGTGTGACAAGAATATGAAATTGTTCAATGCAGTACATATAAAAAGAAACATGCTAAAAGATATTGCAAGCATCCTACCCCATACTTAAACTCACATTGTCCCCAATGTGAATAATAAATATGAAGTAAAAACAATACTCACAATGTAAAAATGAAGAAGGCATCCGGCGTGTCTACTCAAATGGAGGAGGAGGAGGTGGATCACGTGGGTAGTGGAGGTTGTTTGAGTCATAGAAATGCCCAAACGTATGACGATATAAGTCTCCGTACATCCCCTCCGAGACAGAATATCGCCTATCCTGCTCAGCAATCCTCTAATCCTGCTGTGTCATCCTCAAATCCTGTGCGGCCCATATGTCCTCAACTTTCTTATAAAACTCCCTCTGACTCATCTGCATATCATGCATATCCGCAGCCAGCTGGGCCATGGTGTACGGCCTCCTGCGGTTGGGCCTAGGAGCACGCGATGATGATGCTCCTGCAGTAGACATCCTAGGTGGTGTACCTGCATCACCCATGTCAGTATCAAAATCACCTGCCTCAGTGGAAGGCTCTAAGTCCTCATCATCCCGAGCAGCATCCTCATCCTCAGGCTGCCCTACATCCTCATCATCAGAATCCTCACCTCTAAGACCTTCAATGGCCTATCTCCAGCATCTCTGATCTCTAATCGTGAAGTCACTCCTCCATAGTACGCCATGGTGCTCATCCCAAGGCATAGCAACTCTAAATATGTTCGTCACCTCCTCTGTTAGGATCTTCATCCTTACTAGATGCTTCCTAGTGATGGGCACTGACTTGAGGGTGGGGGTAAAAGCAGTCAAATCATGCCCAAGCGTCTGAGTAATACAAGTAACCAACCCACCGACACAAAGGACACCGGCTGTCTTATTGGACACCTTTTTGAGGTGGTCTAACAAGAGAGTAGCTGAATCGGGTGCTCGACCCTCTGTAATGCACCACAAAATAAACAAGTCTCCTAGAAGCACTAGGTGCGAGCTCTCATGCCTAGGAAACATAATCTCGCTCATAATTCTATGAGCTACCCGGAAGGACAAGTTCAGAATGAATTTGCATTTGGAGTCACCGGGTTTCCAATTGCTCCCAACCCCACTTGGATAGGCTAGCTGGCGCCAGAATGTGCGTTGGTCAAAATCCTTATCAAAAGTATACTCGTCCGACCTCGGGAAATGAAATAAATCTCCAAACTCAGTCTTAGACATCACATAGTCCGTATTCATCACACGGAACCTCACAGCCCGGTCACCATTTCCACCACCAAATTTGAATGTACTCAAGAATTCACAAGTTAGGTTATGATAATCAGGAGTTTGAAATGCCAACAAGTATTCCCATCCGCAAATTTCAGTTATAAGTCGCAAATCATCTCCAATTCCTAACTGACAAACATCTCCTAAATCAAAATGTCTAGGAGGATCATGATCGAATTTAACAAGTGTAGAGTATCATGCCTTACAAGGATCCGGGATGGTCGACACGTAAATGGAGGGATCGGAAGGCTCCGGTGGTGGTGCTTGCTTCTTGGATTTACTTGACCCGGTAGCCTTGGACAATGATCTCTTCAAACGTTTCATCTTTAATCAAGAAATAAACTCAACAGAACAAAATCTCGGTCGGAAAAAGGTCGGATCTCGGCCGAGATATCTGGGCAGTTGACCGAGATTGAATGGGTTTGGCCGGAATCGAGTTTTTTGTCGGTTCTTTGTAGATTCTTGCTTGGTTGATGAGTCTAAGACATTTTTGTGAAGGAATTTTGAGTGGAATGGTGTATTTGTGGGGTTTTTAGGGATTGAACATTTTTGTTAGGGTTTGGTGTTGGAGAGGAGATTTGGGTGAGGATTGAGTGAAATTGGTGATGGAATAGAGTATAGAACTGGATTTGGGAGAGATTGTGGGAAGAATGAGAGGATTTGATGAAGTATTGAGGGATTTAGGAAATTTGGGTAGAGGTTCCTTGCTTGGAGGCTATGGAGGAAGAGAAGAAAGTGAGGGAGAAGAAAGAAGAAGGAGCAGCTCGGCGTTCTTTTCTGTTGGCCGATCTCGGTTGCCAGCAATCTCAGTCGTCGACCGAGATTTTTCTCGGGTCGGGACCGAGATTTTCCCTTTTTTTGATTTTCCTTCTTTTTTTTTCTTTTGAGTGAAAGGCATAGGTGCACAATAGCCGAAACCTCGGTGTTCAGTTTCCTTCACGTACCTCACACCAAAGTGCACATACCAAATCAACTCTAGGTAATGTTTTTAAAACCAATCCGACTTTGGCAAGACACAAACACCCGATTATGTGAATGGTGCCGAGTTACTCATCTTCATAGCCAACAAAACCGTTTTTTTTAAAGGAAAACTCGATCTCGGTCTCTATTTTCCGATCTCGGCCGAGATTTCCCTATCTTGGACCGAGATCGGTTTCTGATATGACATCTCGGCCTGCTTGAGCTGGATCTCGGCCGAGATTTCTGGGCAGTTCGACCAAGATTTCTTGGTATGGCTGTTTTCTTCCTCGACTTACTTCGTTTCTCGTCTTTCTTAGCAATTTCCTCGCCTTAAACTCGTTCCGAGTGCTGCTTCCTGTATTTCTTTTCACCATGACACCTAGGTCCTGCAAAGACACAACAAAAACGCGCAAAAACGCAAAAGCAAAAAGTAAAAGTAAAAACAAAAAGACAAAAAGACTCTTACCTCGGGTTGCCTCCCGAAAAGCGCTTGGTTTAAGGTCTTTAGCTGGACCTAACTCCTTTAAATCGTCAATTTAGATGAATAGGTGAGAGTTTTTCCACCGGAAGTTCCGGTGTATACCTCTTCAACCTATGTCCGTTCACTTTAAAAATACCTGAGTTTTCACCCCATACTTCTACAGCTCCGTGGGGATAAATCTTCTTCACAACATAAGGTCCCGTCCATCGTGACTTTAACTTTCCTGGAAAAAGTCAGAGCCTAGAATTAAAGAGAAGAACAAGATCACCTTCTTTGAAGTTCTTTGACAATATGTGCTTGTCATGCCACTTCTTTGTTCTTTCCTTGTAGATCCGTGCATTCTCATATGCGTTCATCCGGATCTCCTCCAACTCGTTGATGTCCAACAACCTCTTTTCTCCGGCTTCTTTTATATCAAAATTTATCCATTTCACGGAATACGCTCCATGCTCCAACTCTATAGACAAATGACAGGATTTCCCATAAACAAGTTGATAAGGAGTAGTACATATGGTAGTGTTGTATGCTGTCCTATATGCCCAGAGTGCATCATCAAGCTTCATTGCCCAATCTTTCCTTGAGCGAGACACTGTCTTCTCTAGGATCCCCTTGATTTCTCTATTCGATATTTCCACTTGGCCACTAGTTTGGGGATGATATGGGGTTGCAACCTTGTGAGTTACCCCATACTTGGACAAAAGTGCCTCAAATTTTCTAGCTGTGAAATGCTTCCCTCCATCACTAATAATAACACGTAGTGTGCCAAATCTAGGGAAGATTGTCCGGTTGAGAAATTTAATTACAACTTTAGCGTCATTTGTGGGTGAAGCTATAGCTTCAACCCATCTAGATACATAGTCAACCGCTAAAAGAATGTAAAGATTCCCGCATGAAGATGGGAAAGGTCCCATGAAGTCAACACCCCATACATAAAAAATCTCAACTTCTTGGATGTTGTTCAAAGGCATCTCATTCCTCTTTGATATGTTGCCCGTCCTTTGGCATGAATCACAAGCAGTGACGAATACCTTCACATCTTTGAAAAGATTAGGCCAAAAGAATCCAGATTGTAATACCTTGGCACTAGTCTTATGGGCGCTAGCATGTCCTCCACAGGGCAATGAATGACAATGTCGGATGACATTCTCAATCTCATCGTATGGGACGCATCTCCTAAGGATTCCCTCGGGTCCTCTCTTGAATAGGAATGGTTCGTTCCAATAATAATGCCTCACATCCTTGTAGAATTTCTTCCGTTGGGAAGGAGATAAACCTGGAGGAATTTCACCACAAACTAGATAATTAACTATGTCAGCAAACCAAGGTTCCTTATCACCTGAAATTTGGAGAATATATTTCTCCATCATGTGGAGATGCTCATCTGGGAATGCATCGTCGATAGGGATGTCATCCCCTTCCATAAGTTCTGGAGGTAACCTGCTAAGATGATTAGCTACAGAGTTTTCGGACCCCTTCTTATCTCTAATCTCTAGATCAATTTCTTGAAGGAGAAGGATCCATCGGATAAGATGTGGCTTTGCATCCTTCTTGGTGAGAAGGTACCGAATCGCAGCATGATCCGTGTACACAATCACCTTAGCTCCTACAAGATAGGAACGGAACTTCTCAAATGCGTAGACGACAGCTAGGAGCTCTTTTTCAGTAGTTGCATAATTCAACTAGGCTCCATCAAGCGTCTTGCTAGCATAGTAGATAGCATGAGTAAGTCCTTCCTTCTTCTGTCCTAGCACCGCTCCCACTGCTAATTTGCTTGCATCACACATCACCTCGAATGGAAGAGACCAATCGGGGGGTTGCATGATTGGAGCGGTGATGAGTGCTTCCTTCAACCTATAAAAAGCATCAAGGCATTCCTTCGAGAAAACAAACTGCACATCCTTGATTAGTAGGTTAGTCAAAGGTTTAGCAATTTTAGAGAAATCTTTTATAAATCTCCGGTAAAAACCGGCATGCCCTAGAAAACTCCTTACCCCTTTGACTGATGATGGAGGAGGTAGCTTCTCAATAGTCTCAATCTTGGCCCTATCAACCTCAATTCCACGGTTAGATATCAAGTGACCTAACACAATACCTTCCCTAATCATGAAATGACATTTTTCCCAATTGAGAACAAGATTGCAATCCTCACATCTTTGTAAGACTAAAGACAGGTTAGCCAAACAATCATCAAAAGAGGATCCATAGACAGAAAAGTCATCCATAAAGACTTCCATGATGTTTTCAATATATTCGGAACAAATAGACATCATGCATCTTTGGAAAGTAGCAGGAGCATTGCATAAACCGAAAGACATTCTCCTATAAGCAAAGGTACCCCAAGGACAAGTGAAAGTGGTTTTCTCTTGGTCATCCGGATGGATGGGGATCTAGAAAAAGCCACTGTAACCATCTAGGTAGCAAAAGTAGGAGTGCTGGGCTAACCTTTCTAACATTTGGTCAATGAAGGGCAAAGGGAAGTGATCTTTCCTAGTAGCATGATTCAACTTCCTATAATCAATGCACATCCTCCATCCTGTCACGGTCCTAGTCGGGATCAACTCATTCTTCTCATTGGTTATGACAGTCATCCCACCTTTCTTCGGTACAACATGCACCGGGCTAACCCATTTACTATCCGAGATAGGGAATATAATTCCCACATCAAGCAACTTAAGGATCTCCTTCTTGACTACCTCTTTCATGTTAGGGTTCAATCTCCTTTGAGGTTCAATAAAAGGTCTATGTCCATCATCTAACATGATCCTATGCATGCACATAGAAGGATTAATCCCTATGAGGTCATCTATGGTGTAGCCTAAAGCTTTTCTATGCATCCTAAGTTCTTTCAATAACTTCTCAAGTTCAAGTTCATTCAAGCTAGCACTAACAATGACGGGATAAGATGAGTTAGAACCGAGAAAGGCGTACCTTAAGTGTGTCGGAAGAGGCTTCATCTCAACTTTAGGAGGCTCCGGTTCTTCTTCACAAATCTCGGCCAACTCATCTCGGTGGATGATCTCGGCCCGAGATGGGGTGAATCTCGGCCGAGATTTTTCGGTCTCGACCGAGATGGTCTGATCATCGGAAATCAAAAGTTTCTGTTGCAGGATCTCGGTCACCCATCTCGGTCGAGATCTCGGCCGAGATTTTTGGGTCTCAGGCGAGATTTTCCAAGCTTCGGAGTTCCAAACATTCTGTTGCCAAATCTTGGCCGAGATTTTTCGGATCTCGGCCGAGATCTCTGCCTCCGTCAATTCTTCGAATCTTGATTCCTCGTTGATGGGGAGTAGACTCAAAGATCGGACTTCTTCAAATAGTTCATCGGCTGCTGATGATGCTCATGGTCAAAACCTGCTCAAGAGGGTCAGAACATAGAATTGAATTTATAATCTCAAAATCATCTTCATCATCCTCTAGGATGTTGTACATATCTTCTTCAAACATGGGTCCCTTAATCAAAGGAGGGAGCTTAAATTGTACAGCTTCCTCATCAATTCTAAAAGTAAGAGTGGCATCCCTACAATCAACTAAACATCTGGATGTAGCAAGAAAAGGTCTCCCTAAAATAATAAGAACGGGACAATCTGCAGGAATATCAAGAACAACAAAGTCAATAGGGATAAAGAACTTCTCTAGTTGGATTGAAACATCCTCAATGATTCCCACAGGACGTGTGGTAGTCATGTCTGCCATGCAAAGAGTCATCTTCACTGGCTTTGGTTCTCCAAGTCCAACCTTCTTGCATAAAACGAGTGGAATAATGCTCACACTAGCTCCTAGAGATAGCGCCTTGTACGTTCCATCTCCAACTTTGATTGGGACACAAAAAGATTCGGGATCACTCAATTTTGGTGGCATCTTTCCACTGTTCCTCTGGATGAGGTCTGTAGATCTCCGGGTCATTCTAACTTCTCCATATTCCTCTAGTTTCTCTTGTTGGAGAGGATTTCTTTCAAAAACTTCCCATAAACAGGCATCCCTAGAATAGCATCAACAAAAGGATGTTAATATGCAGTTTATTTAAAAGATCTAGGAACTTACCAAAGTGCTTGTCCAATTGAGCTCTAGCACGGGATTTAGGAAATGGAAATGGTGGCTTGTATGGAGGAGGAGGGATGTAAACATTCTCTTTTTCCTTAGGCTCCTCTTCCATTGGTTGCTTTCCTTTATCCAAGACCTTTGGTTGTGGATCATTTGTCTCTAATCCACTTCTTGTAGTGATTGCCATGACTTGCCCTTTGGGATTATTTTCAGTCTTTCCAGGAAGTCTTCCTGGATCTCTTTGGGCGTCTTCGGCCTTCTTGAACACTTGAGTTTTCAAAACCTTTTGGGCTTTGGTTACACTAGTGACCGTGCTCTCTAGATTTCCCATCCTAGCCATCAATTGCTCAAACATTGCTTCAACTCTATCCTTCGGTTGAGCGGGTTCAGCTGGCTTGGACGGCTGACCTGCATTGCTAGAAGAAGCTTGAGGGTTCAAAGCACCCTCAGGATTAGAATAAGAAAAACCAGGATGATTATGGTTAGGCTTGTAGTTGTTTCCCTGATTATTTCTATTATAATTGTTATTATAACCTCTTTTGGTTATTATAACCTCTACCCATGTAATTTGCATCCTCTTCCTTGGATGCTACCTGCACTTCAGCTTGCTGAGCTTTCAAGTTAGATGCAATTAATTCTTTCAAAGATTTAAGTTCAACTTGTAAAGCATCTAACCTTGAATCATTAAGAGTACTTTCATTTACCTCATATACTCCGGGTCTAGTCCTTCTCTCTTCAACTTTCCTGTGAGAATACTTTTCAATCACCAAAGCTTGCTTCTCAATAAAGTCCCAAGCTTCATCCACCGGTTTTTCCATAAAAGTACCTCCAGAGAGAGATTGTAGCTTGAATTGAGTGTCCTCGTCAAGTCCTTTGAAGTAAATTTCTAGCAACTCTATCTTAGGAATTCCATGATGAGGACAACATAGCAAAATATCTTTAAATCTTTCCCAAGACTTATACAAACTCTCCTTATCTTTCATTACAAAGGCATTTATCTTCCCTCTTAGTTCAGTAGTCTTGCAGGGTGGGAAAATTTTGGTGAGAAATTCAGAACCCAACTCCTCCCATGTGTTAATCCGCCCGTGTGGTATTGATTGATACCAAGCTAGAGCTTTATCCTTAAGAGAAAAAGAAAAACCCCTTAGCTTATGATTGTTACCTTCCATACGGGCTGGACTTACCGCATCCATGAGAGTCTCGTAGTTGTTCATGTGTTGATGAGGAGATTCCGTCTCTGTCCCTCCAAACTGATTCTGGCGGATCATCTGTATTACCTGAGGTCGCAGCTCATGCTCGTGGGTTGCGGGATCTCCAAAGTTAACTCCAGGACGGTTAACTCTTTGGGCAGGATCCATTCTCTGTCCAAGTGTTTTGTGGAACTTCCACAAAAGGCTGGTAAAGGTCATGTCTAAGAGGAGCGGGACGTGGAGCTTGCGGAGGAGCTACAACTTGAGGAGGAATTGGAGCTAATTGTGGTGCTGGAATTACTTGTTGCACTGGAGCTGGGGCTGGAGCGGAGCTGCGTTTTGCCCTTGGTCCACGGCTCTGGCTATCTCTTCCATTTGAATTATCAGTGCAACCATTTTCCTCTCAGTAGTTTCCTCTCTTTCTCTAGCATTCGTCTCTCAGCTTCTAGTTGCTCTAAAGCATCTCTAAGTTCAGCTTCGTAATCTCTGTTTTCGGCCATTTTAGAAGCTTTCCGGGCTCTTAGTCTCTCTCGCAGTGTTCTTTCAGGTTCGGGATCGTACGGAACTAGTTCTTTCGAACCCCGAGTTCTTCGCATACACTGTGAAAGATACCTAAAGTCCTGAAAATTCCAAAAACAAAACCAAAAGCGAGATCAAAAGTAAAAGAAAGACTTACACTATAAGAAATCACAAAACAAATCAAATAACTTAGTCCCCGGCAACGGCGCCAAAAACTTGTTCGCTATTTTAACACCCCTATAAACTTTTATCAATAATGATAAAAGCTCACAGGTTAGTAAAAACCACGGTATGCTTTAAATTTATAAAACAAGAAATAAACACCCAAATTGTAGCGAACCCACAGTGTATGGGTCAATTACAGTAAGGATAAGTATTCCAAGGTCGATCTCAGGGACCAAGTGTCTGAATTATAAATGTGATCTAAAAAGAGTAAATCAAAGTAAAAGAAAGAGGTTGGAAAAGAAGGGAAGAAAGATCAAAAAGGTTTTAATTTTGTAGAGTTCGCAATCAAATATCGGATTTGATTGAAAACTAAGTAAACAAACGAACGAAAGGTATATCAATAAAAGAGAACGCGGATTCCAAGGATTCAAGGTCATTATTATACGCATGGACTCAGGACATCTCTCAAAGGATCTATGGTTAACAAGCTTCAGGGAAGAACGTTTCTAGGCTGACAGTCTATTACCGGGTAAGTCTCAAGACTATCTAGTTCCAAACCAACCACCTATTACCGGGTAAGTCTCAAGGTAGAGAGGTAGGAAATTCTAAACAAACCAGATTCCAAACTAAGGGAAAGGTAAACCATTACCGGGTAAGTCTCAGGTATTACCCTACTTAGGAAGGAATCTAAGCACACTCAACCCAATAGAGATTTTTCACCTCTATTACCTATGGTCAGTCTCTAAGGTATCTAAGAAGGGGTTTCACCGGGTAAGTCTCAACTCCAACTTAGGTTACTAGGTAGAAGGATTCTAACTAGGTTCAAGTCCTAACTAACCATAGGATTTCAAAGCTATACAAACCAAGCATTAAACACTATTCCATCATAGTCCAGGTATAAATAAATCCCTATTCACCTTGAACCACAATGGTTCTAGCCAACAATCAACATATCAAAAGCAATAATCAAATCAATGGAAGAATTCATAAATTAAGAACTAAAAGAGAGAATAAAGAAAGTACTCAGCTTTATTAAGATGAAACCAGCAAAATGACAAATTCCCAGTATCGCGAAGCGTATCTGAATTGAATTAAATCTAAAAGCCTGAATCTTTCCTAAAAACTCAATGTAGTTCAACAATGGTGACAATGGTGTAGAGCAAGGGAGAAGAAGAAGGAGAAGCGGCACTCTCCAATAGAAGCCTTAGAATAAATGAAGCGGAACCCTGGAAATCATTTAGAGCTTCCCTTTTATACCCAACAATCTTCCACAGAACGGGCCGGGCCAAAACTGATCCAAAAAGAACAAAATATTTCGGCGCACAGAAATCTCGGTCGGAAATCTCGGTCGTCGACCGAGATTTTGGAATGTCGGGACCGAGATTGGCTTCGTGTTTCAGCAAGGAAATCTCGGTCGGTGATCTCGGTCAAGTCTCAGAAATCTCGCCCGAGATGGCACAAATCTCGGCCGAGATTGGGACCGAGATGGAGACCGAGATTCGCCGACAGAAACTTCTGGAATGTCTCGGCCAAGATGGCTCGGATCTCGGCCGAGATATCTGGGAACTCGGCCGAGATCATGTGGATCTCGACCGAGATTGCTCTAATCTCGTGCATTCCTTCTTGTTTGCTCGTGGCTCGTCTTTTCCTCCTTTCCCGTGCCTGCGTGATCGCTCCAAAGCGTCCATTCCGAGGCTTGGTCCAAAATGCATCGTTTTAGCTCCAAAACACGCCAAAATACCTACAAGGACACCAAAAGCGTGTGTAGACATCTATACTCGCAAAGTTGCACTAAACAAGTATAAAGAACACAAACTAGGGCTAAAACAAAAAACTAACA
>CM008284.1:25032532-25047233 GCA_002319775.1 Fagopyrum tataricum | reverse complement strand
ATATAGGGCTCTCCTATTGATGTTCAATTTGAGACTTTATCAACACAGGATGCCAAACAAAAGCAAGTAACATATATTATAAATATTGAAATAATGTTAGCTAACTTCATCTCGCGTCACCTTTTGAATGAAGACGATTTATTTTATTGTATAATGACGTTTTATTTTATAAAAACATTCATACTAAAGTACAACAATAAATCGTGTGTAGTAATGCATTTTACGGAATAAAAATAACCCCTTCCATCACACACTGAAACACATTGTTCATCTTCACATCCCTTATATATTATTGTAATAATACAAAGTAGGCCTTCCATAACACCACAAATTCTAAAAACTCGGGATGTCATCGGTTAGGACCTCACCATGGATCCGGGTTTTAGTTTGACAACAGCATCACCAGATCTTACAACACGGCACAAATAATAAACCGAATAAAAATCCTTAAAATTGTGAAATAGTCAAAAGTGAGGTATGTCCGTAAGTCATGCATAAAATATGGTAACAATCAAAAGATAACTACTAAATCTTATTACCAAAGAAAAACTCAACCCGACATATCTAGTACGAAAACCAGGATGGCAACCCCGATCTGGATCACTCGCAGTCATCTAACCTACAAAGTCTACAAAAACAGTATAAATTGTTAGCTAACAATTATAATATAGGAATATACTACGGCACATACACATACATTGAAGAAGAATATACACATCAGAATGCGCACACAAGGTCCTTGTTACTATCTTTTTAATTAGGTGATTCCAATCTATTTGTTCAACTTAATTGTGTGGCACGAACATCCTCAAACCTTCGCCTCTGTCCGCATATACCGACAAGAATGGTTCGATGCATCTCGCCGTATACATTGTATGGGCTAGTCGCGGTTCAACGTTGGGAAGTGATGTCATGGTCCGTATACATATATACACTTGGTTCTTAAAAATAAAAAGTGCGGTCCATCCTAGTCAAGATATATCTTTAATTCAACCAATACACACACCACCATAAGACTACACTTTGACGTAAGAAAAGTTAGCTAAGTAAGTCCATGGGACTCACCTGATGTGATCTGAGATCCTAGTGTCGCTAACTCTCGGTCCGTACGTATCTCATCTCACAAGCTTGACAAGAAGGAACAACGTCTTAATAATAGGATTCTAGTATTTAGATACTTGAAAATGGGTTTATGGACTGTTTGGGTATGAAACCCTAAATTTAGGGAAAATTACCATTTTACCCCTGACTTTCCTAAGTTTTCAATAAGGAACAAAAAGGTTTGAAATCTCTCTTCTTACGGTCAAACAATATCAGAACTCTACAAGACCCGTCACGGGTTTGATAGTTCACACATATTTGTAATATGAGACCGAAAGACTCAATTAAACTCTCTAAGAAAAGAGTCGATTACTCAACTTCGGACTAGAGTATATGCACTGTACTAAGCCTTGAAATTTCCTAGCAAAAACGTGATACTTACTATATCATGCACACTCTTTAGTTAGTTTGATCATCATCCATAAATATATTCTAAAGATCCAATAAAAATCCAAAATTTACCACCAAGAACAACGAATTCCAACGCTTAGCTAAATTTCAACAATTCTTACAAAACTGGATTTGGTCTTACTTTGCAATCCAATAACCTTAAATCTAACCATTGGTTCGTCCCAAATTTTTAATATTGCCACAACGTAATATCATCTAAATCATATAAAAATTTACGGTAAATGACGAGTTGAAGACACCTAACGATGCTTCCGAAATCAATTGGCTCGACAAAACGATTTTTTGAAACTGGCAACCAATATGGGTCGTGGGTTCGCATATCCCGGGTAGCAAAAAGGAGGCGGGATACAAGGAACCCGAAGATCCTGGGTTTGAAGAACATTGGGGACACAAGGGCACAAGAAAGCCAAAGCTTTAAAATTTGGGGTTCGAATCCCCTTGAGAGAAAAAAGTCGGCAATAAACATGGGAGCTTGGAGACAACGGTTCAACTCTCACTGAAGGCAATAGGCGGCAACAAACTTGGAGCTTGGAGAACTAGATTCGAGACCTGTCGACAACAAGGAAGGAAACAATTACAAAACTTGGCCACAAGGGTTCGAATCCCGCCAAGATCAAAATGTGGGAAAAAGAATTCCCCGTCTCTCCATGCACGTCGAATGAGGGTGGAATGAAGGAAGGGCGTCGCTCATCCTCGTCAGTGAACGGTTTGGACTCGAATGAGACTGGTTCGATTCCGGTTCCCTTGGTAAGAGCTCTCGTGGATCATATATAGACCTTAACATAGGGAAGAGGAAGAGTACATGTCTCAAGGAGGAGGGAGGAGAAAACAAGAGAGGGAGGATGAAGGCTCACCGGTCGCTGTCAAAGAGGCTAGGGAGGTGGCGTAGCCCGCCGCTGTAGTTACGAGGAGGAGGAAAGCCGAATTCGAGGTGGCGCCTTCTCTGGTTTTGCAGAGCTCGAGGTGGCCGGTAATGGAGTTTTTAGAAGGCTTGGGAAGAGATTTGAAGGGGGTGGTGAGTTGGTGTGTCGGGAAAGAATGGTATCAAGGAGGCGTACAACTCGTCATTACACCCGGGATCTTCAACGTCTACCGTCTTCATTGCCGCCCAACTTCAACTGTCATCCATAAATCCTCCGATAACTCCCGTTTGACGAGGAAGACAAAGAATGAAGGAGGTCGGCTTATTCTCGCTTGGCCCGTGGGAAACAAGGAGGAAGTGGGCCATGCAAAATGGGCATTGTCACTAGAGTTTTACTCCCGTTTGGGCCCAAGGAGCTGAAGGAAATGAAAGTGAGATTTGGGTCGGAGGATGATACGCTTCTTCAGATTCTCTATTTGGGTTGGCTCTTCCAAAATACTGAGGTCTCAGGGATGGGCCGAGTGGGCTGGCCACTAAACTTATAAGATTTATTGAGTGGCCCAAAAATAAGAGATGTGGACGAGGATCTAGCCGGTTGGTGATGTCCTAACAGTGGTTTGTTTCAGTTTTGAAAAACTCGGGTAACTCCTGTAAAGGTTTTTAGATTTAGATAAACATTTCCGGTTATTACAACTTCAACGAATGCTAGATCTGTAGTTTGTAAAAGGGTAAAGTTAGATCGAACCAAATGGACATTTAGAAAACAGTAATCTAATGATCATAAATGTTAGAATCACAATGAAATATAGGATATTAGGTCCGGAACATGCATTTTTTAGTTCGAGTGGCACATGCATTTTAGGTCCGAACACAACACATGAGTTTTGAATATTGTTCCATTCTTAATACCCAATTGACAACATTAGGAGTATCCCGCCAAACAAATATAATAGGCTCTTTTCTTACATATTGATAGAACGTAAGATCACTATCCTTATACATACTATAAGAGAAGGCCACCAAAAGGACAAGAAAGAGAGTTGTTGCAATAGGGCTCTTCATGTTTCTAGGTTCGATGTGTTTTAAATGAGATTTTTCAAATGAAAATAGTGGATGGTAGGAAAGACGCTGTAGTAAAACGCAAAATTTATAGTAGAGGTTAGTAGACAAATTAGAAATTAAAATTTGAGTTATTCATGCATGTATGTTAGAAGTTCATGCATTTAGATTATACGTTTGATTGTTTAAGACAATTAGAAGTTGTCAATGGTAAAATACATGTAATTGATATCAAACTTTATATATTTCCATTATTGAAGGATTATTATCAAATCTGATTATGTACATATTATGTGACAATGTATATTATATTAAATGTAATTTGATACTCCCTCTACCTTTAATTATTATCAAATTCTTGGCGTCTTATGCTTACGGAGACATACGTAGACAATGTCGGACCTACAAAAATGTAGTTGATGTGGAATTTCTTTAAACAAGGCATTGTTTCTTTTTAATCTTTATTACGTTGAAATCAACAACAACAAAATATTTTATTTAAATTAAAATTAGTTAGATAAAAATTCTATAAACCCCATTGAAAATAAAATGTTTTGTATATATCGTAAAAAACAACGTTGATAAGTACGTGTGTGCCCGCGTGCCTTCGTGAATGTTTGTGAAGATGTATAGGGAGCCTACATTTGAAGTTCAAATTTAGACTTATTAAACACGAGGAGTCAAACCAAAAAACATACATATAGGAGCTCTCCTATTGATGTTCAATTTGAGACTTTATCAACACAGGATGCCAAACAAAAGCAAGTACATATATTATAAATATTGAAATAATGTTAGCTAACTTCATCTCGCGTCACCTTTTGAATGAAGACGATTTATTTTATTGTATAATGACGTTTTATTTTATAAAAACATTCATACTAAGTACAACAATAAATCGTGTGTAGTAATGCCATTTTCACGGAATTGAAAACCATAACACCAACAAATTCTAGAAACTCGGGATGTCATCGGTTAGGACCTCACCATGGATCCGGGTTTTAGTTTGGACAACAGCATCACCAGATCTTACAACACGGCACAAAATAATAAACCGAATAAAAATCCTTAAAAATTGTGAAATAGTCAAAAGTGAGGTATGTCCGTAAGTCAGCATAAAATATGGTAACAATCAAAAGATAACTACTAAATCTTATTACCAAAGAAAAACTCAAACCCGACATATCTAGTACGAAACCAGGATGGCAACCCCGATCTGGATCACTCGCAGTCATCTAACCTACAAAGTCTACAAAAACAGTATAAATTGTTAGCTAACAATTATAATATAAGGAATATACTACGGCACATACACATACATTGAAGAAGAATATACACATCAGCATGTGCACACAAGGTCCTTGTTACTATCTTTTTAATTAGGTGATTCCAATCTATTTGTTCAACTTAATTGTGTGGCACGAACATCCCTCTAACCTTCGCCTCTGTCCGCATATACCGGACAAGAATGGTTCGATGCATCTCGCCGTATACATTGTATGGGCTAGTCGCGGTTCAACGTTGGGAAGTGATGTCATGGTCCGTTATACATATATACAACTTGGTTCTTAAAAATAAAAAGTGCGGTCCATCCTAGTCAAGATATATCTTTAATTCAACCAATACACACACCACCATAAGACTACACTTTGACGTAAGAAAAGTTAGCTAAGTAAGTCCATGGGACTCACCTGATGTGATCTGAGATCCTAGTGTCGCTAACTCTCGGTCCGTACGTATCTCATCTCACAAGCTTGACCAAGAAGGAACAACGTCTTAATAATAGGATTCTAGTATTTAGATACTTGAAAATGGGTTTATGGACTGTTTGGGTATGAAACCCTAAATTTAGGGAAAATTACCATTTTACCCCTGACTTTCCCTAAGTTTTCAATAAGGAACAAAAAGGTTTGAAATCTCTTCTTACGGTCCAAACAATATCAGAACTCTACAAGACCGTCCACGGGTTTGATAGTTCACACATATTTGTAATATGAGACCGAAAGACTCAATTAAACTCTCTAAGAAAAGAGTCGATTACTCAACTTCGGACTAGAGTATATGCACTGTACTAAGCCTTGAAATTTCCTAGCAAAAAACGTGATACTTACTATATCATGCACACTCTTAGTTAGTTTGATCATCATCCATAAATATATTCTAAAGATCCAATAAAAATCCCAAAATTTTACCACCAAGAACAACGAATTCCAACGCTTAGCTAAATTTCAACAATTCTTACAAAACTGCGATTTGGTCTTACTTTGCAATCCAATAACCTTAAATCTAACCCATTGGTTCGTCCCCAAATTTTTAATATTGCCAACAACGTAATATCATCTAAATCATATAAAAATTTACCCGGTAAATGACGAGTTGAAGACACCTAACGATGCTTCCGAAATCAATTGCTCGACAAAAACGATTTTTTTGAAACTGGCAACCAATATGGGTCGTGGTTCGCATATCCGCGGTAGCAAAAGGAGGCGGGATACAAGGAACCCGGAAGATCCTGGGTTTGAAGAACATTGGGGACACAAGGGCACAAGAAAGCCAAAGCTTTAAAATTTGGGGTTCGAATCCCCTTGAGAGAAAAAAGTCGGCAATAAACCATGGGAGCTTGGAGACAACGGTTCAACTCTCACTGAAGGCAATAGGCGGCAACAAACTTGGGAGCTTGGAGAACTAGATTCGAGACCTGTCGACAACAAGGAAGGAAACAATTACAAAACTTGGCCACAGGGGTTCGAATCCCGCCAAGATCAAAATGAGGGAAAAAGAATTCCCCGTCTCTCCATGCACGTCGAATGAGGGTGGAATGAAGGAAGGGCGTCGCTCATCCTCGTCAGTGAACGGTTTGGACTCGAATGAGACTGGTTCGATTCCGGTTCCCTTGGTAAGAGCTCTCGTGGATCATATATAGACCTTAACATAGGGAAGAGGAAGAGTACATGTCTCAAGGAGGAGGGAGGAGAAAACAAGAGAGGGAGGATGAAGGCTCACCGGTCGCTGTCAAAGAGGCTAGGGAGGTGGCGTAGCCCGCCGCTGTAGTTACGAGGAGGAGGAAGCCGAATTCGAGGTGGCGCCTTCTCTGGTTTTGCAGAGCTCGAGGTGGCCGGTAATGGAGTTTTTAGAAGGCTTGGGAAGAGATTTGAAGGGGGTGGTGAGTTGGTGTGTCGGGAAAGAATGGTATCAAGGAGGCGTACAACTCGTCATTACACCCGGGATCTTCAACGTCTACCGTCTTCATTGCCGCCCAACTTCAACTGTCATCCATAAATCCTCCGATAACTCCCGTTTGACGAGGAAGACAAAGAATGAAGGAGGTCGGCTTATTCTCGCTTGGCCCGTGGGAAACAAGGAGGAAGTGGGCCATGCAAAATGGGCATTGTCACTAGAGTTTTACTCCCGTTTGGGCCCAAGGAGCTGAAGGAAATGAAAGTGAGATTTGGGTCGGAGGATGATACGCTTCTTCAGATTCTCTATTTGGGTTGGCTCTTCCAAAATACTGAGGTCTCAGGGATGGGCCGAGTGGGCTGGCCACTAAACTTATAAGATTTATTGAGTGGCCCAAAAATAAGAGATGTGGACGAGGATCTAGCCGGTTGGTGATGTCCTACAGTGGTTTGTTCAGTTTGAAAAACTCGGTAACTCCTGTAAGGTTTTTAGATTAAGATAAACATTTCCGGTTATTACAACTTCAACGAATGCTAGATCTGTAGTTTGTAAAAAGGGTAAAGTTAGATCGAACCAAATGGACATTTAGAAAACAGTAATCTAATGATCATAAATGTTAGAATCACAATGAAATATAGGATATTAGGTCCGAACATGCATTTTTTAGTTCGAGTGCACATGCATTTTAGGTCCGAACACAACACATGAGTTGAATATTGTTCCATTCTTAATACCAATTGACAACATTAGGAGTATCCCGCCAAACAAATATATAGGCTCTTTTCTTACATATTGATAGACGTAAGAATCACTATCCTTATACATACTATAAAGGAGAGAGGGCCACGCAAAAGGTTTTACAAAGGTGGATGGTAGGAAAGACGGTGTAGTAAAACCGCAAATTTATAGTAGATAAACTTGGAATTTAAAATTTGAGTTTTCATGCATGTACTTCGGAAGTTCATGCATGTAGATTATACATTTGATTATTTGAGACAATTGGAAGTTGGCATTTGTAAAATACATGTAATTGATATCAAAGTTTATATATTTCCATTATTGAAGGATTATGATCAAATTTGATTATGTACAAAGTATGTTAAAATCTATATTATCTTTAATGTAATATGATAATCCCTCTATCTTTAGTTATTATCAAATCCTTGTGTTTTATGCTTTAAAAAACATATATTGACAGTGTTGGGCGTACAAATATGTAGTTGATGTGGAATTTCTTTAACATGACATTGTTTGTTTCTATTAATTATGTTGAAATTAACAACAAGACAATATTTATTTAAAATTTAAATTAGTTACAAAAATGTCAATAAACCCCATTAAAAAGTATAAATTTTATATATCTCGTAAAAGCAACGTTAAAGTATACGTGCGCGCGTGGGTGCGTGAGTGTGTGAAGATGTATAGGAACCCTCCATTTGAAGATCAAATTTAGACTTAGTCAACACAAGAAGTAAAACAAAACAACATGCATAGGAACTCTCCTATAGTAGTTCAATTTTTGCCTTTAATAACACAAGGAGTCAAACAAAACAACATACTTATATTTTAAATATTGAAATTGTATTGTCTAACTTCGTCTCGCGTCACTTTTTGTATGGAGACGATTTATTTTATTATGTGAAGACGTTTTATTTTATACAATTATTGATACTAAGTACAACAACAATCGTCCATTGTAATGCATTTTCCTGTTCTAATATAACCCCTTGCACTACACTTTGAAATACATTGCTCATCGTCACAATTCTCATAACTTATTGTAATACTACAAAGTTGGCCTTCAACGGATGGTAGATCTGCGGTTTATAAAAAAGAGTCAACTTAGATCGAACAAAAATGGACTTTTAGAAAACAGTAATCTAATGATCATAAATTTTGAATCACACTGAAATATAGCATGGGTTTTTGTAAGTTCGAGTGCACATGCATGTTATGTCCGAACACAACACATGAGTTGAACGTGGTTTTATTCTTAAGACCAATTGACAACATTAGGAGTATCCCACCAAACAAATATACTAGGCTCTTTTCTTACATTATGTTTGACGTGAGATCATTATCCATATACATACGTAAGCGAAGGCCACCAGAAGGACAAGAAAGAGAGTTGTTGCAATAGGGCTCTTCATGTTTCTAGGTTCGATGTGTTTAAATGAGATTTTTCAAATGAAAATAGTGGATGGTAGGAAAGACGCTGTAGTAAAACGCAAAATTTATAGTAGAGGTTAGTAGACAAATTTAGAAATTAAAATTTGAGTTATTCATGCATGTATGTTAGAAGTTCATGCATTTAGATTATACGTTTGATTGTTTAAGACAATTAGAAGTTGTCAATGGTAAAATACATGTAATTGATATCAAACTTTATATATTTCCATTATTGAAGGATTATTATCAAATCTGATTATGTACATATTATGTGACAATGTATATTATATTAAATGTAATTTGATACTCCCTCTACCTTTAATTATTATCAAATTCTTGCGTCTTATGCTTACGGAGACATACGTAGACAATGTCGGACCTACAAAAATGTAGTTGATGTGGAATTTCTTTAACAAGGCATTGTTCTTTTTAATCTTTATTACGTTGAAATCAACAACAACAAAATATTTTATTTAAATTTAAATTAGTTAGATAAAAATTCTATAAACCCATTGAAAATAAAATGTTTTGTATATATCGTAAAAACAACGTTGATAAGTACGTGTGTGCCCGCGTGCCTTCGTGAATGTTTGTGAAGATGTATAGGGAGCCTACATTTGAAGTTCAAATTTAGACTTATTAAACACGAGGAGTCAAACCAAAAAACATACATATAGGAGCTCTCCTATTGATGTTCAATTTGAGACTTTATCAACACCCAAACAAAAGCAAGTACATATATTATAAATATTGAAATAATGTTAGCTAACTTCATCTCGCGTCACCTTTTGAATGAAGACGATTTATTTTATTGTATAATGACGTTTTATTTTAAAAACATTCATACTAAGTACAACAATAAATCGTGTGTAGTAATGCATTTTACGGAATAAAAATAACCCCTTCCATCACACACTGAAACACATTGTTCATCTTCACATCCCTCATATATTATTGTAATAATACAAAGTAGGCCTTCCATAACACCACAAATTCTAAAAACTCGGGATGTCATCGGTTAGGACCTCACATGGATCCGGGTTTTAGTTTGACAACAGCATCACCAGATCTTACAACACGGCACAAATATAAACCGAATAAAAATCCTTAAAATTGTGAAATAGTCAAAAGTGAGGTATGTCCGTAAGTCATGCATAAAATATGGTAACAATCAAAAGATAACTACTAAATCTTATTACCAAAAAAAACTCAAACCCGACATAACTAGTACGAAACCAGGATGGCAACCCCGATCTGGATCACTCGGCAGTCATCTAACCTACAAAGTCTACAAAAACAGTATAAATTGTTTAGCTAACAATTATAATATAAGGAATATACTACGGCACATACACATACATTGAAGAAGAATATACACATCAGCATGCGCACACAAAGGTCCTTGTTACTATCTTTTTAATTAGGTGATTCCAATCTATTTGTTCAACTTAATTGTGTGGCACGACATCCTCAAACCTTCGCCTCTGTCCGCATATACCGACAAGAATGGTTCGATGCATCTCGCCGTATACATTGTATGGGCTAGTCGCGGTTCAACGTTGGGAAGTGATGTCATGGTCCGTTATACATATATACACTTGGTTCTTAAAAATAAAAAGTGCGGTCCATCCTAGTCAAGATATATCTTTAATTCAACCAATACACACACCACATAATACTACACTTTGACGTAAGAAAAGTTAGCTAAGCAAGTCCATGGGGCTCACCTGATGTGATCTGAGATCCTAGTGTCGCTAACTCTCGGTCCGTACGTATCTCATCTCACAAGCTTGACCAAGAAGGAACAACGTCTTAATAATAGGATTCTAGTATTTAGATACTTGAAAATGGGTTTATGGACTGTTTGGGTATGAAACCCTAAATTTAGGGAAAATTACCATTTTACCCCTGACTTTCCCTAAGTTTTCAATAAGGAACAAAAAGGTTTGAAATCTCTTCTTACGGTCAAACAATATCAGAACTCTACAAGACCCGTCACGGGTTTGATAGTTCACACATATTTGTAATATGAGACCGAAAGACTCAATTAAACTCTCTAAGAAAAGAGTCGATTACTCAACTTCGGACTAGAGTATATGCACTGTACTAAGCCTTGAAATTTCCTAGCAAAAACTGATACTTACTATATCATGCACACTCTTAGTTAGTTTGATCATCATCCATAAATATATTCTAAAGATCCAATAAAAATCCAAAATTTACCACCAAGAACAACGAATTCCAACGCTTAGCTAAATTTCAACAATTCTTACAAAACTGCGATTTGGTCTTACTTTGCAATCCAATAACCTTAAATCTAACCATTGGTTCGTCCCAAATTTTAATATTGCCAACAACGTAATATCATCTAAATCATATAAAAAATTTAACGGTAAATGACGAGTTGAAGACACCTAACGATGCTTCGAAATCAATTGCTCGACAAAACGATTTTTTGAAACTGGCCACCAATATGGGTCGTGGGTTCGCATATCCCGGGTAGCAAAAGGAGGCGGGATACAAGGAACCCGAAGATCCCGGGTTTGAAGAACATTGGGGACACAAGGGCACAAGAAAGCCAAAGCTTTAAAATTTGGGGTTCGAATCCCCTTGAGAGAAAAAAGTCGGCAATAAACATGGGAGCTTGGAGACAACGGTTCAACTCTCACTGAAGGCAATAGGCGGCAACAAACTTGGGAGCTTGGAGAACTAGGTTCGAGACTGTCGACAACAAGGAAGGAAACAATTACAAAACTTGGCCACAGGGGTTCGAATCCCGCCAAGATCAAAATGAGGGAAAAAGAATTCCCCGTCTCTCCATGCACGTCGAATGAGGGTGGAATGAAGGAAGGGCGTCGCTCATCCTCGTCAGTGAACGGTTTGGACTCGAATGAGACTGGTTCGATTCCGGTTCCCTTGGTAAGAGCTCTCGTGGATCATATATAGACCTTAACATAGGGAAGAGGAAGAGTACATGTCTCAAGGAGGAGGGAGGAGAAAAACAAGAGAGGGAGGATGAAGGCTCACCGGTCGCTGTCAAAGAGGCTAGGGAGGTGGCGTAGCCCGCCGCTGTAGTTACGAGGAGGAGGAAGCCGAATTCGAGGTGGCGCCTTCTCTGGTTTTGCAGAGCTCGAGGTGGCCGGTAATGGAGTTTTTAGAAGGCTTGGGAAGAGATTTGAAGGGGGTGGTGAGTTGGTGTGTCGGGAAAGAATGGTATCAAGGAGGCGTACAACTCGTCATTACACCCGGGATCTTCAACGTCTACCGTCTTCATTGCCGCCCAACTTCAACTGTCATCCATAAATCCTCCGATAACTCCCGTTTGACGAGGAAGACAAAGAATGAAGGAGGTCGGCTTATTCTCGCTTGGCCCGTGGGAAACAAGGAGGAAGTGGGCCATGCAAAATGGGCATTGTCACTAGAGTTTTACTCCCGTTTGGGCCCAAGGAGCTGAAGGAAATGAAAGTGAGATTTGGGTCGGAGGATGATACGCTTCTTCAGATTCTCTATTTGGGTTGGCTCTTCCAAAATACTGAGGTCTCAGGGATGGGCCGAGTGGGCTGGCCACTAAACTTATAAGATTTATTGAGTGGCCCAAAAATAAGAGATGTGGACGAGGATCTAGCCGGTTGGTGATGTCCTACAGTGGTTTGTTCAGTTTGAAAAACTCGGTAACTCCTGTAAGGTTTTTAGATTAAGATAAACATTTCCGGTTATTACAACTTCAACGAATGCTAGATCTGTAGTTTGTAAAAAGGGTAAAGTTAGATCGAACCAAATGGACATTTAGAAAACAGTAATCTAATGATCATAAATGTTAGAATCACAATGAAATATAGGATATTAGGTCCGAACATGCATTTTTTAGTTCGAGTGCACATGCATTTTAGGTCCGAACACAACACATGAGTTGAATATTGTTCCATTCTTAATACCAATTGACAACATTAGGAGTATCCCGCCAAACAAATATAATAGGCTCTTTTCTTACATATTGATAGACGTAAGATCACTATCCTTATACATACTATAAGAGAAGGCCACCAAAAGGACAAGAAAGAGAGTTGTTGCAATAGGACTCATCACGTTTCAAGGTTGGATGTTTTTAAATGCGAATTTTCAAATGCAAATAGAGGTGGATAGGAAAGACGGTGTAGTAAACCGCAATATTTATAGTAGATAAACTTGGAATTTAAAATTTGAGTTTTCATGCATGTACTTCGGAAGTTCATGCATGTAGATTATACATTTGATTATTTGAGACAATTGGAAGTTGGCATTTGTAAAATACATGTAATTGATATCAAAGTTTATATATTTCCATTATTGAAGGATTATGATCAAATTTGATTATGTACAAAGTATGTTAAAATCTATATTATCTTTAATGTAATATGATAATCCCTCTATCTT
Organism: Fagopyrum tataricum; assembly: GCA_002319775.1. Lineage (NCBI taxonomy): Eukaryota > Viridiplantae > Streptophyta > Magnoliopsida > Caryophyllales > Polygonaceae > Fagopyrum > Fagopyrum tataricum. The sequence goes on along the minus strand of CM008284.1, from coordinate 25,034,041 downwards.
TAGTTATTATCAAATCCTTGTGTTTTATGCTTTAAAAAACATATATTGACAGTGTTGGGCGTACAAATATGTAGTTGATGTGGAATTTCTTTAACATGACATTGTTCATTGTTTCTATTAATTATGTTGAAATTAACAACAAGACAATTTTATTTAAAATTTAAATTAGTTACAAAAATGTCAATAAACCCCATTAAAAAGTATAAATTTTATATATCTCGTAAAAGCAACGTTAAAGTATACGTGCGCGCGTGGGTGCGTGAGTGTGTGAAGATGTATAGGAACCCTCCATTTGAAGATCAAATTTAGACTTAGTCAACACAAAGAGTAAAACAAAACAACATGCATAGGAACTCTCCTATAGTAGTTCAATTTTTGCCTTTAATAACACAAGGAGTCAAACAAAACAACATACTTATATTTTAAATATTGAAATTGTATTGTCTAACTTCGTCTCGCGTCACTTTTTGTATGGAGACGATTTATTTTATTATGTGAAGACGTTTTATTTTATACAATTATTGATACTAAGTACAACAACAATCGTCCATTGTAATGCATTTTCCTGTTCTAATATAACCCCTTGCACTACACTTTGAAATACATTGCTCATCGTCACAATTCTCATAACTTATTGTAATACTACAAAGTTGGCCTTCAACGGATGGTAGATCTGCGGTTTATAAAAAAGAGTCAACTTAGATCGAACAAAAATGGACTTTTAGAAAACAGTAATCTAATGATCATAAATTTTGAATCACACTGAAATATAGCATGGGTTTTTGTAAGTTCGAGTGCACATGCATGTTATGTCCGAACACAACACATGAGTTGAACGTGGTTTTATTCTTAAGACCAATTGACAACATTAGGAGTATCCCAAACAAATATACTAGGCTCTTTTCTTACATTATGTTTGACGTGAGATCATTATCCATATACATACCGTAAGCGAAGGCCACCAGAAGGACAAGAAAGAGAGTTGTTGCAATAGGGCTCTTCATGTTTCTAGGTTCGATGTGTTTAAATGAGATTTTTCAAATGAAATAGTGGATGGTAGGAAAGACGCTGTAGTAAAACGCAAAATTTATAGTAGAGGTTAGTAGACAAATTTAGAAATTAAAATTTGAGTTATTCATGCATGTATGTTAGAAGTTCATGCATTTAGATTATACGTTTGATTGTTTAAGACAATTAGAAGTTGTCAATGGTAAAATACATGTAATTGATATCAAACTTTATATATTTCCATTATTGAAGGATTATTATCAAATCTGATTATGTACATATTATGTGACAATGTATATTATATTAAATGTAATTTGATACTCCCTCTACCTTTAATTATTATCAAATTCTTGCGTCTTATGCTTACGGAGACATACGTAGACAATGTCGGACCTACAAAAATGTAGTTGATGTGGAATTTCTTTAACAGGCATTGTTCTTTTTAATCTTTATTACGTTGAAATCACAACAAAAAATTTTTTTTAAATTTAAATTAGTTAG
>CM008284.1:25008858-25022532 GCA_002319775.1 Fagopyrum tataricum | reverse complement strand
TTTTATAGCTAGACTGGTGTTATCTCCTAGCATGACTTCTCCAGGCATTGTACAGATTTATACTACTAAAACATATTTATTAGAAGTAGCATGCATAGTACAACCAAAGTATAGGATCCATTCATTGCTATTATCAGCTTTGGAGGCACACATTAACAATTCATGATGGTACACCTTTTGATGTTCAGAAAAGCACATAAGAAGTTCATCAGGATATTCAGATTCATAGATAGATGCAGAATGTGAGGATTTATCTATAACAGACTCATCTTCTTTTTTATTTCTACATTCTTCCTGAAAATGCCCTAATTTACCACAATAGAAGCATTTTTTATTCCTTTTATCAGAATCATAGGAGGACTTATTCTTGTCTTTCTCAGAGTCATTTTACTGCTTAGTTTTATTTTTATTCTTTTTGTTGCCTTTTATCATGAGAACCTCATATTTATCATCAGTTTTATGTTTAGTTTTTAAGACTTTCATATCATGCTTTTAATTTTCTGTATGATTTGTTCTAAAATTTTATCTTTAGAAATCTCATCATGACTGAATTGAATACCATCTTTAAAATTGTCAAACTGACTAGGCAAAGCATTTAACAAAAGAATAGGCAGAGTGATCATCATAGATCTTATCATTACATCTTTATTCCAAGTCTTGAGTCAATTTAAGAAAAATATCTAGATTATCATGCATAGACATATTGACATTCATGCGAAAATTGAATAATCTACACATAAGAGATATACGGCTTGGTAAAGATTTTTTCAAATAAAGATCTTCTAATGTTTTCCATAGCATAGAAGGGTTAATAAGACTTACAATTTGACAAGCCACGTCGTCGGCTAAACGTATGAAAATTTCAAAGTGATCTTGTTCTTCTAGCTCATTTTTTTGTCAGGTGAAGTATATGGAGAGAACTTTCCTTGTACAGTGCTCCAACACTTCTCCTTTATCAAGATCGCCTGTAGCTTGAGTTGCCAAATGGAAAAATCAGACAAGCAATCAAAAGGCTTAATCCGGACTGTATTTTCCGACTTAGTCCCGTGTCTATTGAAACATGATCCCTGATTTCGTACTTATTTCAATGACAAGAGGTGACAAAAGAGACACCCTTTTTTGAACAACAATTAGAGGCTTGAAAACACAGCAAGTTGACAATCCTCTAAGAAATTTCAAAGTCTAGGGTTCCTTAAGCAATCGTACTTGAAAGAACTCCTCTTTTTTATACTTCGAAGGAAGTTAGAAGATAAGGAGTTTTAAAGAAGTCTAAAGAACACGTTTCAAAAACAAGGGAAAAAACGAGTAAAGTTTCAGCGGAAGCAAGAAGTTGTAAAAATAGCTAGATGAAAGAACCAAATCAAAAACAACTTTGATACCAATTTGATGTAAAAAAAACTCGTTAAAGATTTGAAACCAATTATTGAATCTAGAATGATTCAATAAAAAACATATTAAAACTCAAGAAGTTGGTGACGCAGTTCGGAAAAAATTCCTACTCTACGGGATCTCAGGAGGGGAGAGCCAGCCCAATCCACTAAGCAATTTACAGTACAAAACAAGTTTTAGAGAACAAATGTTACAAGAACCGTAAGAACTTCACATATCAGAGATCTAAAAGAAACGAAGAAGAAGACAAGAAAGATAGTAGTAGGTGATCTCAAATTATACGGTTCAAGCGTTTAACCAAGCTTCTAGTGAAGCTATTTTTTGACACGAGGAGAACAGAGAACACTCAGATAGGTCTTGTGTGAAGTGCTCGGCTCGGATATATCTCAACTCTATTTTCTCTTTGTGGTTTTTCGCTATCTCACAGAGAACTCTCTCAGATCAAGGTAAGGGATGAAGTGTTAGCGGCATTAGGGTTTGGAAAGAACATCGCAAGCTTAAGTACTCGGGGACCAAACACAATCCATCAGGAAACGCAACGTTTCATCACCAACGTTGCGTGTCATAATCTAATGATCACGTAAGGAGCTTCTAGTTCGATAGGTTGGAGTATATAATGGACTCTGATCAATTGGCCTCATAACTCTACATTCAAACCCTCGACAAGTAACAACCAAGTACGTTGTTCGATGTATCCAAGCCCGATCTAACATCTTCAAAAGCCATGACCCGAAAGATAAAAGGAATACTGACCGGATAGGGAAAGTGAACCGGGTCTAAACACTAACCCTTAACAAACTTGATACTCGCTTAAAGGGTTGTGCATGCACTCCGGATCGGTGGATCAAAATTTTCAAAATGTTGAACCATTGACCCAACCGTTTCGGACCAGTCCACTCTGATCCGGGATAATAATATATTATATATTTATAAAATCTAAAAAAATCAATAAATATATTTTTTTTAAATGTAATAATATTTTTAGGAATTTATACGCATTTTCTTCAACATCGTCTAAATTTGGTTCCAATTCACACAAACACCAATAGCTGAAATCTAACCTAATCTACTCAGTCGAGTCCGAAAAATAAGGCATAAATTAACGGAATGATTAAAACGGAAAAAAAAAAAAAAAATCGATAAAAATATTTACCTCCTCCGTTTGTTTGCGTTTTCCTAATGGTTGACCTCTTTGTCCACCCCAACTCTATTTTTGGATCGATCCATATGTATGTAGCAAATGAGTGGTTTTGCGTTGTAGTTTCGAGTTTCTGCGCGTTTTTTATTTTGCGATGGGACGGTCGATCACCCAGCGAAAACGATTTGTAGCGCTGCGTGTTATGGAAAAAATATCGTGTAATCTAACTACAGATGATGTTATCTTTAATAATTTTATTTCGGGTTACCAAATACATTTCTTGTTTAGGAAATATTTTTATTTATCGTACAAATTCATATGTACTTAAAAATATTAACGTTATTATGTAGAGCGTGAATAAAGTACTCCTTTTTAAATGAACTAGCAATTTTCCACGTTCAAATAAAATGTTAAATGAAACTCTCATTAACCAAAATAAACAAATGCCACTTACATTTACATTCAAGCTAATCATACATTAATGATCCATCCATTAATAAAATATTAACGTTATTCCGTGTCTTTTGGGACCGTAAAACCGGACCAGAGATTAAGACCCTCCACATTAATGATCCATAAATTAAGAGGGATTCTGTTAGGTTTATCTAACTCATTACTTGAACACAAAGGAATGAATAATTTAAAAAAAACACTGTTTTTAATAATTTAAATTAGACATTTAATTTAAAATAATAATTTAAAAAAATCTCCTAATGAGAAATGGAGAAAGGGTAAGACATTTTTATTCAAAAAAAAACATAAATTCAGACTATTGCTTTATCCCTACGGGTTCTATGATTTTTCATATATGACCCTCCACAACGGAGGGCATTGGGCTCTAAGCTCCGTCATGTCGTCATTTTGATGACAGGGAGGTGTGAAGGAGGAAGTAGTCTCGGTAATCAACACAAAGTCAACACTTTGCATAAATTTCGATTAAAATTTTTTTTGACTTCTTCTAACGTATATAGTGTAAGAGCCCTAGTCTTTCAAACCGAGATTGGCTTTGGCCGAGATTGGTCTTTCCGCACCCGCGGCATGACTGCCGTCCCTGCGGGTTTCCGCCCTGCGGCTCAGGGAACCGCCCCTGCGGCTTCCGGCGGTTGCAGCCGGTTTTGTTGACTTCTTTGACCCGTGCTTTACCTTTCCTTACTTCTTCCGTTTTACCTTGCTGAGCAAGGGTTTCATCACATTTCCAATCCATCCTTCACGTCCTCCTTGCTTCTCCTTCATCCTTCTTGAACTTGTGTGTTGGTTTTCCTTGAGTTGGTAAGAGAGTTATGGTGGTGAATGTTGATGTTGATGCTAGTGTTTGATATGCTGAGCTTGAGAGCTAGTGGAGGTGTTGTCTTGGAGCAATTTCGTGCCTAGGCCACAGTTGTGGTATGTCCTCCTTGCTTCTTCATTCTTTCTTCTTCCTTGTTCTTCTTTCCTTAGCTTAGGATTAGATGCTTGGACATAGGGTGATGTTGGAATGTGTATGTTATTGCATGTGTGTGACTTTGGATGAGAGAAGACGTGAATTGATCGCGTGAAGAGTGAATGAAGGAATCGCGGGTTCACATTCTGCACAGACGCCGCCCCGGCCTGGAAGCCGCCGACCCTGCGGAAGCCGTGCCGCAGTGCCCGCGCAGCGCCTTGCCTGCGTTGCCTGCGTCCCGTGTCACCGCGCCCGCGGCTGAGTTCTTCCGCGCCTGCGGTTGCTTGTTCCGCCCCTGCGTCCCTTGTATTACGCAGGTGCGTCTTGTCCGGATCTACCTAGAGTTACGTAGATCCTTTCCTTTCCTAGTATGAGCGGTAGTAGCATGCTAGGTAGCGGATGTTGATGAGTATGATATAGATATGCCGGTTACGGCTTTGAGGTTTACTAGTTGGATATGATCCTTATGGATCCCTTGGGTCTAGGTGTGACCCTTTGTGTGATAGGAGTTTGATATATATGTATGCCTTGTATTGGCAGTGTTATCCTCTAGATTGGAGTGGACTGAGTTGAGGGTTGATCCAGTTGAGACGACTACGAGGTTGAGGTAAGTCCGTGGGACTTACTTAGTTGCCATTCCTTTATAGGATGTGTGCATGAGTGGTGTTTGTTATATGCTTTATAGCATGCGTTATGATGGTCACCGACCTATGGTATATTGCTTGCCCATTGTAGGGCCGAGATAACTTGCCCTTTCATCCCGCCGGGAGTCTAGGAAGTTCTCTATAGGCAGGCCAGACCTGGTAAACGGTTCGGACACTCCCCATTCCCTTAGGGTACACGGGATAGTGTTCTAGGCACCACTCCAGCTGGCTATTGGACCCAGAGGCGAGGGTTATATTCCTCGTGTCACATATGTTTATATGGATATATATATACGAGTTGATTGCTGGACTTTATAAAGATAATAAACCGGGTAAATGTGTGAAAATAGGATGATGTGTTAAGATTTCTGATGTGTGTTTGTGCTCTAGCATCTTCCTATATATGTGTATGGTTAGCTAACGGTTTTATACCGTGTTGTAGATACTTTGCAGGATAGGAGAGCTGCAGAGTGATCCAGAGTGGGTGATCCGCTGAGGGCTCCGTACACTGGGGCGTTATCGGGGATATGGGTCCTTTTGTTATACAGTGTGGTTTTGTTTGTACTCAGCGGTATATTGTATTACCTTTTGGATATATATATATATATATATATATATATATATATATATATATATATATATATATATATATATATATCAGTTTCATGTTTTGTTTTAATCTATCGGTGCCTTGTTGTAAGATCAGTGAAATTGTTGTCAGGCTAGGGTCAGGATCCATTGTGAGATTCTAGTCCAGTAGCACTCCGAGTCCTACGGATTTGGGGTGTTACTTATAGGATTTTACGTTACAAGAAGTGGAATTTTTTTTAAACAAAATATATGCAAAATGGGTGTTATTGGATAGATAAAATTAAATCATATTCAAATATAAATTTTATTATATTTTCTAATTAATATTTATAAAGTAAATTAAGTTTATAGTTAAAATGAATTAATCATGTCACATGGCGCGCTATCATTGGTTAGAACTTGGTCAGCAAAGCGCGCCATGTGGCGCTGCTCTGCCGGCAGAGCGATTAAGATCTTCCGTATCCCTTCTGATATGTATTCTTGTATTTCTATCACGTGATTGGTGGAATTTATATAGTTTATTAAAGTAGTAAAAGTTTAATCCTTATTTTTTTTAGCCTCAACCAATCATTGATAGGGATACATGTATCACTGGTACAGGAGATCCTAATTGCCTGCCGAGTTTGCTCAGAATGACCGGTCAAGATCTTCTGTATCCCTCCTCATTTGTATCCTTGTATCCCTTTCGCGTGATTGGTAGAATTCATATTGTTTATTATTTTTCTCATAAAGCAGTAAAACTTCAATCCTTAATTATTTAGCTTCAACCAATCACAGCATAGGGATACATGTATCACTTGTATAAGATGATACAGGAGATCTCAATTGCAGAATGACGTCGTTTTGACCCAATTTGATCAAAACGACCTCGTTTTACTTTAAAGAAAAGAAGAAAAAACTTTTATTAAAAGATAGGGGTTGACACTAATTTTGGCTTCGAACCGAGTCTATAAAACCTCACTCTTGGTTGGAATTTTGTAGCCCAACGACTCTTCATTGTGAAGGGTCTTAGGAATTTCAGAGTCGACGTCTAGATGTCGGCTCAATTTTAACCTTTTTTTTAATAATAAAATAATGCGGACATTTTCTTGGTTCTTTTTTAGCATTAATAAATTTGATCGATGAGAATGCACTCTCGTTGAATAAATAATTTCTTCTCATTCAAATTCAAATTCATTTTTTAATTTCAACTTCTTCGTCCAGCAATTTGCTAACTACCGAACAAACCTCTAGTATAGAACTTAACTGCCAACCATAATACCCTTAAGTGTACAATATATTATTTTCTAGAATTTATTCTTTTTTAATTTAATATTCCTTCTTTTTATAATACTCTTTCTCTGATATTTGGGGTTCAAAAAAAACTCATACCACATATGTAAAGTTTCATGTTTCTTAATTGCCTTTTCTTCAATTTTTTGTAGACTACAAATATGATTTGTACATTTTGTACTATTTTTATTCATATAACTCCTACACTCCACGCACCGTTTTTCTATACTTTATGTTTGTAAACTAATATATATATATATATATATATATATATATATATATATATATAGATAAGATAAAGTAAGAACCAAAGTTGCTGTAAAAAATAAGAATGTATATGAGTCATTAGATTAAATAATATACGTCCAAGATTTAACGTCTATATATATGGTAATTATGCATTCTCTTTATAGCAACATTTACATAAATGGAAGTTAATATTTAAATGGACAAATATAATATTACTGATATGGAAATATGATATTATGAAAGTGCAACATTTATTTTTATATTTATATGTATTCGTGTGATTATCAACCATTTTAATTTTTCTTAGTCGTGCATTATGAACTATATACATCTTTTAGTTGTGTATTTAAATGCACTTCACCGGCTTAAAATTAACATCCTTTTGTCTCCTTTTGAATTTCATCTAAACAAAAATAAATTAACAAGTCACCTCAAACAAACAGTGTTGCTCCTCAATGATCTCTTATCTTATGATTTTAAAAACTAATGTAATTAATTAGCGTTAATTAATGATAATTAGAAATAAAGGTAATAAGGTATGATATGAGTGACGTGACAATAGTTGATTTAGGGGGTTAATTTAAATACATTCATTCATTACTCATATTTCATTGCACGAGTGAACAATGCATATAATATACGTGTAATACACTACACGTGCAAGTGCTTCATGCATAGAGTGAATGATGCATGCACTACTAGTGTAATGCACGAGTCCACCAAATGGAGAGCACGAGTGAAATGCGTAAAATTTAAAGGTTTTACTAGTTTAAAAAAAATTATATGTTAAACATGTAAATTTATTTCAAGTTTAATAGACTAAGTTAAAAAAATCATGCACGACTAGGAAAATCGAAACACGTTTCTTCACCTTAATTCATTCATGTAGGTCAAAAGTTCTAAGGATGACGTGTGCACGAGTGGTATATACAATGTTACTTATAAGTTAAATGTGTCATTTAATCATGGTAGTAAATACTTTGAATGTTTATAAGGTAATTGTATATTACTATCCATACAAATAAATTGATGTAATTAATGTACCAAAATAAAATTGTATCATCAACGTTGATTTTATTTAATCGTATGGTAAAGGTTTGTTCTCATTTCTTACCGTAACTTTGGTATATATATATTATGTTACTAATAATATATTTTGAAATTTTAGAGTTAAATAGTTACCCCAAACTTTATATGCATGAACTTTTGAATGCATTTAAAGTTTGTCGTATACAAGGAGTTCTAACGACTAAATCTAATTTACGGAAATTTTTTCAATTTTTTTAATTAATTTTTTTTGGTTGTGCATCTAGCGTATTTGATAGCTAAATTGTCTAAGTACCTTCTTGTTGAAGGATCAAGTCGTTCATAGTTCTTTCTGAACCAATTATTTATTTTTGTTTTTATATATTTCATATGTAAATATATAAAAGGATGAAACTAGACCCCCTTGTATGAACGGTTGTCCAAGTATTGATCCATATGACGTGCATTTATTATCATTATTTTTTTTTATCCAATTTGTACGTATCCCCGAAACAACTAGAACCCACCTATTTAGGAAGGGTTGCTCGAGACATTTCGACTATAATTTGCGTAGTAAGGATTTTGTATTTGATTTTTATGGACGAATGGATACTTCCGACACATATGTTTTTTGTATGGAGTTTCCTACGTACCCTTGTTGGGATCAAGTCTGGACGAATATCTTGTGGCAAATGATGGTCATCTTGATGAGATCAATTGATTCTTCGAGTATCCCAGACCATGATACACGACGGTTTGAGAACATTGAAGATTTTAGTCATTTCCATTCATTAAGGACACCATATTTATCTCATCACTGTCAACGTCAAAATAGCTTATGTCCTTCGTTCTTCTTGTTTTCACAATTTATTCCTTTTCACACAAATTTTCTTGTGCGTAAGCTCAGCCATATTTTCAAGCATTTGGAACACCGAGATTCGAGGTGAGTTCCATCAAGTATGTCAAATACTGACACTCGAGGTGTTGTCACCAGACTCACCACATATTCCGTAAACATTTATTGTTCTTCTAGTGTTAATATTTCTGGCTTTGTATTCTTTGCTATTAAAAGTTCTTACTTCTTGAAAGATTTGTCAATTATTTCAAGCGTCCTCGTCCAAATTCTTTTGTAAAATTTTTTCTTTTTGAAAAGGACTTGCAATTTAGTATTTTGATATTACGATCCTTGCATAACACGTAATACATTTCCTTTCGAAACTAATATTTTATTTTCAAGTTTGTCATCTCTGGAAGTTTTGTAATTCACCATCTTTTTCTTGGCAGAGATTGACAATCTTCCGAAGTGTATAAGTATAACTTGTCATGAGAGACTATATGATTCTCTCAATAGAGGTTAAAGGATTTTCACAGATATTTCTCTTATATATATTTGAATAAGACCTTAGATTGTGTGTTTTCGTCATTGTTCCCTCTCGCATTCACATTGGGTATTTGAGCATCTTTTTGAAAAAATTTATCTATTTGAAACCCTACATCTTTATTTTCTTTATAGGGGGTATTTGGATCACAACTTACGACATTGTAGAATTTTTCATCGGAATAGTTGACACTAATGATGTAATAACCGAAATTTTTATATCGATATCGGTTGAATACCGGGTTTTCAATCGAATAAAACCGATAAAAATCGGTTTTATACTTACTCTTACTTAGTTCCTGGGCCAGCTTTCTTTTATGTTCTTATATTGCGAATCCATTCACGGCCCATTTGACTTCTTCATCAGCAGGCCCACTGGCCCGCCTTCTTTATTTTTCTCTTGTTCCGGCCCAAATTCAGCACCGCAGGCTTCCATCTTTATCCCTTGGCCCAACTCTTCTTTCTTCCCTTCCCTTGTCCCAGATTTCCTTCCCTCTCTTTCCTTGGGCCATAAGAAGCGGGCGGCCCATATCCTCCCTTCCTTGGAGCACGTTTAGCAAGAAGTAGAGGCAGCAGACGGCCCAACTCCTTCCTCATCCGATAAGCAAGAGCACGTTCTTCCCAGGCGTATCTACCCGTATCTGCAGCGGCTGCAAGGAAGCTTCTCACGCCAGGATCTTCACAAACTGAATCGGCTTTTCCTCTGTATACGCAATGGATAGGTGCCACACAGCTTCACTTTCCTCTTCTCATACCCTCCTTCCTTCTTACCGTCTGCACACATCAAGGCTATATCACTTCTGCAGAACATCGACCGTCCCAGACTCCCAGTGCTAGCGTAGTCACTAGGTCCAACAACGTTCGATCTCCATCACCCTCGAGCCAGCGTCGGACTTCACGTGTCGAACCGAAGTGTAGGGGAAGCATCTGCAGGAGGGAACCGATCGAGTCGGTAAGTAACAATTCTTTGGGGTGATAATTGGCGGCCGGAGCTCTATCCTCGGGTGCAGGCAGCGGGAAGAGATAGGTGTCATCTTCTCCCTTGTAGATAAGTTATGTTTTGTTTCTGCACATGAGATTATAGAAGCATATAGGTAGTAGGCGGGGAGAATCGAACTCGGGATCAATGTTGCCAAGGTTATAGTGTTTGCACGAGTGGGAACTCAGGACTTCCGGTTAGGGCTTATTCCGGATTTATGTAAGATATGGGTTTGGAACTCTTGAGCTCCTGTTATGCCTTATGTTTTCCTAGGAAAATCTGTGTACATAGCCAACTTGGGAAGCATACTTCATACCTTATAATAATGATTAAGTTATGGGAAGGAGTGTGATCATGAAGGCACCTTTGGATTTTACATAGATTGTTTTACAGTTGTGGATAGTGATGGACAATAGTAAGGGCCTTTAATCGTTTTGAAAACTTTTTAGAATTTTAGAAAATTAGGGGCGTTTTGGTAAGTTCCGCAAAAATTAGGTTTCTCAATCTTTTGTTCCGAAAACTTACTCACTAGTTTAGAAACACGCTAGACGTGTTGTAAACTTTAGAATGATGATTTTAAGACGTTCTTTCTTGATCAGGTAGTTTATAGTGTTTGCCACGAGTTGACGCTAAAGGAAATGGGCCGTTCGTAGAGCTGTTCAGGTAAGTCTTATAGACTTGCGTAGCTAATATTATACCTATGAGTGTGTATTATTGTAGTGGTGTGTGATGAGTGATTATAATTATAACTTGAGTAAGATAACGTTACGGCGTATAAGTAGACTCAAGTGTATGAGAACGGGTCGTGGCATCACTGCCCCAACGCTTTCCATGTTATTGGGAGGCTCTCTGAGTCCATACCGGTATACGGTGATATGCATTGGATCCACTCCTATTGGTTTACAGGGACATAGGCGGGAGACCTTCGTGCCACACAATAAGTTAAACTAATAGAAGTGAACCACCTAATGGAAGATAATATATGATTGAGTGTGAGCATGCTATGTGTTTAATTTCCATATTGCGTGTGTATGTGCTACTTAATAGTAACTTATATATTGAATTGTTAGCTAACGGTGTATACCGTCGTTGATAGACCTTGTAGGGGTAGGCAACTAGTGAGGGATCCGGAGAGTTGTCGTCAACCGGGATTTCATATTTATTGTTTTGGGATTATTGTTGGTGACAAGCTCGTTTCCTTTCTGTTGGATTCTTATTATTTGTGTGCTTTATTGTAAGATTCGGTTAAGTTGTTTTTTTTTTTGATAAGGAAAGCGGTTCGATCCACTGGACGACACATCGTCCAATGGATCGAAAGGCCGATGAAATCAGCAGACGGGCTAACCGTCATGAGGGAACCGGAACCTAAGAAAAAAAAGAAAAAACATCAAAAGAGAACTATGATCACAACGAGCCGATGAAGGAGCACCAAAGGAAGCATCAGGCGAACAAAGCGAGGAAGAAACAGCGAGAAAGAGTTTGTAGAAGAAGTGCAGAGTACAACTCCCAGGGACCACCGGTGGAAACCTCAAAAATTGGACTCTCCTAAAAGGCCTTCAGATTGCGATCACCTATCCTCGACTTCATCTCACGAACAAATTCAAAGCTTCTTCCGGGCGAAGCTCACAAAATCAAGACGTGATTCGTATCATCGAACCAAGCAACGTGAACCAAAGATACTCAATCGATGTTTGTCGTCGAAAAAAACACTTTGAATAAACTTTAATTCTTACTTAGTGGGGATCTCCCATATAACTAAACCGAGTTAGGAGCATAGCGAGGGTTTGTTAACATTGATCTAATACTAATTATCTTTGGATATTGATTTTTTTTTGAGCTTAAACCAAATTTGACCAAAGATGAACGGTTTAGTTCTCTTTGCTTTTTAGCTTTCCTTTTACAGTACTTATGATTTGTAAATTGAGCCTTGGTTATTTTGTTTTCACTTTGAAGTTACTCATAAAATACAAATGGTTAAAAAGTAATAGGTAATTTTGAGCCTTGTGCATCAACACTAGATTACACCTAAGATAAATTTTACACATTCATTAAAAATTATAAAATTTGTATTGGTTAGCCATACACCGAAGGCTTCCCATATAAAAAAAAGGTTCGACTGAATTGAATGGGTGAATAAAATAGTTTGTTCACTTAGATTTTTTATATTCCGTTAAGGTCTGAAGAGTTGCAAATCATTGGTTGGCGTTTTGGCCATTGAGACAGTGTAATGGCATACCCAAAATTTTGGTTTGATGAGGCGATGACCATCATCGTAGTTCTGTACAAAACAAAGAAATAAAAAATAATTCCCAGCAAAGGAGGGAAATGTGCAGCGATTTGAACAAATTCCAAACAAAGCACAAGAGAATCAAAGAAGAGGGATCAATAGGATTCAGGGACATTGGTTGGGAGCCATTTTTGAGCAGATCCAAACAAAACGACTAGGAGATCTAATCACGCCCAAAATGAAGGAACATGAGAAGAAATGGTTAAAAGATTGTGAAAAAGCGGATGCCTCGTAACTAGGAAACCCTAGGGTTAGCAAAAACGCCGTCGCACTAGAACGAGGAAGCCGCCTTGTTTGCCAGATCTACTTGAAACGAGATCAACATCGGGTGACAACGAGACTATGAGAGTAGGAGAAGTCAATCGAAAGTGTCGAAGCTTTGGTTACAAGAAGCGGGAGGCTTGAAATTGGAGAGGATCTCTCTCAAAAAAGCTAGATCTGAAGGTTTTCCATGTTAATGGAAGAAAAGAGAGGTTTCCTCTGGTTGGTGAACAAAGCAGAGAGAAAAGAAGGGTTCCTCCGTTGCGTTTTTGAGTCCATTGAAAATGTGCAATAGATTCGGTTAAGTTGTTGTTAAACTAAGGCCGAGACCCCTTGTGAAGTCCTAACCGTGAATTTACTTGTATGTAACCATGGTCGTCCAAGGAAGACATTAAAAAGAAGTGTTTGCATCAATCACCAAAGAAAGGGCATCTTTTTAAATGTCTTCTAACATTATCTTTAAACGTATATCCAAATGTTCCCATTACATATAAAGTCCTAACCGTGAATTTACTTGTATGTAACCATGGTTAACATCGTTAATTGTGAATAAAGTAGGGGACAACTAGTTGGAGATCTCATTGCTCTCAGGAGGGAGATTAACTATTAATCCACAATCAAGCAATCTATTATTGATCTTGGTATATCCAAATGTTCCCATTACATATAAAGGCAAGGCATGTTGACTTGTTAACTCTTATATTGAATGTTACAAAAATTCATTCATATAATGTGATCATGGAATGGTGCATGAAATGTGCATGGAATGAGTGTAGATCAGTGTGCTCTATAAATAATCATAATCTGAACACAAACATAAATCACATTAGTCCAAAAATACAATTAAATCTTCTTCCTCTGATGATTTATGGATTATGGATGAAAATACTTCAAAGAAATTCCAAGATCATGAGATGAACCTAAAAAAAAGCTTTGTGTCAAGAAACCTCAACACGGGATGAAAATCCTGAAACCAACAACTCAACCGCATAAGCAACTAAACCAATGATTGAAACAAAGAAATAGGTAACGCCAAAATC